>CM044017.1:30303202-30838202 GCA_024085815.1 Flaveria linearis | reverse complement strand
TATGCAATTGGAGCTGCTACAATTCAAGAAGCTTGGAGTGTGGACACTTGTTGACCAGCCGAAAGGAGTGAAAGTGATAGGCACCAAATGGGTGCTACGCTGCAAGAAGGATGACCAAGGTATCGTTATCAGAAATAAGGTACGGTTGGTTGTTCAAGGCTTCAGACAAGTCGAAGGAGTCGACTATAATGAAGTCTTTGCACCAGTAGCTAGAATGGAAGCAATCCGCATCTTTCTAGCCTACGCATCTTACATGAAGATCAAAGTCTATCAACTAGATGTAAAGAGTGCGTTCCTTCATGGGGAAATCCGTGAAGAGGTCTACATCAGTCAACCCGAGGGATTTGAAGATCCTTACCATCGGGACAGAGTCTACAAGTTGGACAAGGGTCTGTATGGGCTACATCAGGCTCCTCGAGCTTGGTATGAAAAACTCTCCACCCACCTGCTGAAACACGGGTTTCATAGGGGTGTGATTGACTGCACGCTGTTTATTAAGGAAAGAGACAGAGATTTACTGATGGTGCAAATTTATGTGGATGACATTATCTTCGGTTCGTGAAACGAAGATCTGTGTAAAGAATTCGAATCTATGATGAAGGTAGAATTTGAAATGAGCGCCATGGGAGAAATGAAGTTCTTCCTGGGATTACAGGTGGATCAAACACCTACTGGTATTTTTCTGCATTAGACTAAGTATGTCGGAGACATTCTTAATCGATTTGATATGGAAAATGTCGCTATTGCCGGTACCCCTCTCGCCACTAATCATGATGTGGCTCCAGATGAGAATGGGGATTTGGTGGATGCCACTATGTATCATGGGATGATCGGATCTCTCATGTATCTCACTGCCTCGCGTCCAGATATCACGTATGCCACATGTCTATGCTCCAGATATCAAGCAAAACCAAAAGTAAATCATCTGATCAGGGTGAAAAGGATCTTTCGTTATCTGAAAGGTACACCAACACTGGGGTTGTGGTATCCTCATGATGATGACTTCGAGCTAACGGCGTATAGCGATTCAGATTGTCGCGGCTGCAAGATGAATTTCAAGTCTACCTCAGCAGGGTGTTTGTTTTTCGGAAGGCATTTAGTCACGTGGCAATGCAAGAAGCAGACCTCGGTTTCCTTATCAACCTGTGAAGCTGAATACGTTGCTGCTGCAAGCTGCTGTTCTCAGATTATCTGGATCCAACAGCAAATGCGGGACTACGGTTTGCAATTCTCTAACACCCCTATCTATGTTGATAACTCTGCTGCCATAGCTGTTACTAAAAATCCGGTTCAACACCCTAAAACTAAACACATAGGCATTAAGTATCACTTCATACACGACTTCTATGAAAAACAATTAATCCATATGGTTAAGATAAACACGGATTTCCAACGCGCTGACCTTTACACTAAACCGTTTGATAAACCCAGATTTTTCTATCTGTTAGAGGTCAATGGCGTCAAAAAGAAAAGTGACATTATCTCGGAAGACGCAGATGCATAGTCTGACACTAGTTCAGTTTTTTATTTTATTTTATTTTTTAATTTCCTTATCTTATAAAAATCTAAAAACACAAAAAGATTTTCTATTTTAGAATTTTAGGGGGAGATTAGTTTACTTTCAGTATTTATTTACTTAAAAAAGTGGGGGGGGGAGGGCAGATAAGCTAAAAGGCAAAAAACGAAGATAAGACTGTGATTCTACATAATGGAAAGTGATAGTACACAGGCGTCTAGTTACTTGGAACACCAACAAGATTTTAAATATTTAAAATTTTAGTTTAAATTAAATCATAGAAAATTGTTAGTCAGAGAACTCTATGTCTAACAAAATGGGAAAATGATAGTATGCTTGGGTGTTACTGTAATTACACGAAGGAAGTTGATCTAGGGAGGTGCTAGTTCACTATACGATGTGTCTGTAGATTCAACACGATAGACCAGTAGACACCATTGGTGAACACAATTTAAACTAATCTGTTCAACTGACTATGGGTTCCCATCTTATCACTGGTTAACATAATCAATTATTTCTAATAAGGAATGACGACCAAATAAACGCCACTAAAAGTGTGCGGATGACCACAAAAGGAGCAAAGCACGAAAAAATGAAAATAAATGCAATCAAGCTGATAACCTATGTTGATGGTGCGTAATGTGCAAAAGAAAATACGAAATGCTCTAACAAGGGGATAGGTTGTGTGCCTCTCTACTGTGCGATGACACTGACCTGAGGATAAGCATAACCTAGATATTCTAGAATTCACTGTTGTTTGCCGCCTCTCTGCTGTGCGGTGGCACTGACCTAAGGCTTGGCTTCTCTTTGAAAATTATAAGAATAGTCTCTTCTTGTCAAAATACCCGTAGATCGCTCAAAAGTCTTCTGAGGAATGTTGATTACTATATAAGCGTGGGATCCACAAATGTTGATTGAAATAATATAATCTAATACATCACCAATATGTGTCAAAAGTCTGTGTATGGATTTAAGTGGACAAGTATACTGAAAATCGTCATGGATGCACCGCCTGATGTTGATAATCAACGCGTGTTATGTATCAGATCAAGCATGATTCCCAGATAGAATTTTGAAGTCTCAGATGAATAAGATACTGTGATATGTAAATATGCTAGTTTCAATTTCAATAAATGTATAAAAAGTTCCAAGTAATTGAGTTTATGCCTGTCTGATTCCATAAGAATCTGTCTTGGAAATGATGTTAAAGCTAATAGGCTGATCTACCCAACCCTAAGAAAATCACAAAAAACATGTTTATTTTGTTACTTAGTTTAGTCTTTTAATTTTTGTGTAAAGTGTGTCATTATCGGACTGTGCTATGTTACTTATTGCAGTTAATGTCATAAAATGAGTTTAAAGTTAATCTAAAATAAATTGTTTCTGAAAAGATAAAAGGATCATGTCTGAGATGATCAGGTGAATAAATGGATCATGTCTGAGATGATCAGGTGGATAAAGGGATTATGTCTGAGATGATCAGGTGGATAAATGGATCGCATCTATGGTGATCAAATGTTGTTTTAATCTAAAAGTGATCATGTCTGAGATGATCAACTGCTCATAATGTTTATCTATTGATAAATCGAACTAAGTGTCGTATGGTAAAATGGTCAAAATGTCACAAGTATGGCCCATTCGCACGACTGAACCATAAGTATGGACCAGTCATACGATTGGAGCATACGAATGAGTCAAATCATACAATTGGACAATGCGAATGAGCCCAATCACACGATTGGAGGTGACTGACTGTGTCAGACGCCTGAATGGACCTCAATCGTATGATTGGTGGTAAGCGAGTGGGTGAATCGTACGACTGAAGCTCAGTCGCACCACTCACTCATGCGACTAGGCTCAGTCGCACGATTAACTTATGCGACAAGGCTCAGTCGCACGACTGGAAGTTGCCCTGGTATAAATACAAGTTGAATCGACCTTAGTCGCCCCATTCACCCAAATTGCCCTTTATTCGTACGATACGTCGACACTCTGCCAAATTTCTTTCAATCCATTCCCACCTTATATTTGCACATTCTAACGTTTGATATTGCTCATACAGGTACTATGAGTGGATATGCATCAAATATTGGCTTATAGACATCGTATAGACTGGACATTCTGACCTAACAGTAACTTCAACGTTAATGGACAAATAAACCATCTAAATGAACTATATGACCAAATTAATGGTAAAAGACGCTTAGTCGGCCTAATCTGAGTGTAATGAGCCTAATCTCAATGTTTAACATCAAGTTTTGCTCCAAACATGAATTTGAATGGACAAACAGTCGAATAGGCGACTCGACACTCTGATGAACCTCAATCGTACGACTGAGATGAACGATTGACTCAATCGCACGACTGAACCATGCGTATGAGCTCAGTCGCACGACTGAGGTAAACATATGAGAAGTCATGCGACTAAGTCCAATCGCATGACCCAGTCGTACGAATGAATTCAATCGCACGACTAGATCTCAGTCGTGTGTTCATTCGCACGACTAGATCTCAGTCGTGTGTTCAGTCGCACGACTAAACCAAAGTTTAAAGTTCATTAACTTAAATTAGCTATCTTCAACATGTACTAACGTTTATTTGTTTTGTGTGAACAGATGGCTAGTAGGTGGTCTATGAGCACTAAGCACAACATATGTGCTCATCTAGACCTGACTTCCCGTAACGCGGCGGACTTCACTGGGATCATTATCTTTCTACGACGCTCGAGGATATTCCGAGCGATCTCAGCTCAGTGTACACCCTATAGGTCGATACAGCAGTCGTTTTGGGAAAACGCTATGGTCGACAGGTCCAGGGAGCCTTATACTATTAGAAGCTCTATCTTTGGACAAGATATCGAGCTATCTGAGGATGACATACGGACGGTACTGGAGTTTGGGGACGATGCAGGATGCCCAACTAGACTACATCCCCTTACTGTCCGAGGCTGTTTTGTGCGGGCAAAGTACACGGGGGACATAAAACTCAAGTATGCTTAACAAAAGCAACTTGTGCCCCCAATTCAAGTACCTTGCCCATGTGCTTCTACGGTGTATAGCCTTAACGAAGGGCTGTTTTGATGAGCTATCAGACCAGATGCAGAATGCATTTGCTGCTCTGGTGCTGAACTTCCCGTTCAGCTTCTCTAGGATGATCTTCACCTATCTGGTGGAGAACATCGAGGCAAAAGGGAAAGAGAGCTTTTGTATGTACCCGAGGTTCATCCAGATAATTATAGACCAGAAGCTCCCTCAGCTGCCGAAAGCTCAAGAGGATGCTGTCGTCCTGGAGATCATGGACGACACTACATTGGGAAGGATAAAAGTATACCGGGGCAAGCAGGTCAAGCCCCCAGTGAGGAGGTTGTTTGGGCACCTAGCCCGGAAGGACTATGTGGCGTCGGCAAGGCGTAAATGGCGCCACGATGACAGTGACTCCGATGTGGAGCACATAGTCCTCCCTGGTGATGATTCTAACGATGACGACAATGATGGTGGAGATACAGGTATTGAGACCACTACTGCTGATGTTACATCTCCACCATCACCATAAGAGGGTTTAGAGACGGCAGGATTCCATCGGGATTTTCAGCCTGATGAGGAAGACGAGTCGGATGATGAGCCCCTGGTACGAACGGTAGGAAGCCGTATCGTAGCCACGGAGAGGGGTATTAGGGCGGTTGGCGGACGCCCGGGAGGGTCTGGGAGTTCTGCCGTCGACCCATCATATACCCCAGACTCTCCCAATAGCCGATGGGGAGCCTCCGGGTCCAGGGGGACTCGGAGGAAACGGATGGCTCAGCCACATGGGCTGAAGCCCAAGCGAAGGAGGATCACCCTTATCACTACCTCCATAGCCACCACCACTACCTCAACCATCCCTACTACCACTCCACCACCCACTACCACTCCTCTACCCACTACTACTACACCACCAACCACCTCTATACCACCACCAATCTTCACTACCACCACTACACCACCAACCACCTCTATATCACCCCCAATCTTTACCACCACCACGCCAGCCCATCCTCCTTTCCCACAGGTTCATCCCTCCCTCCTATTGAAGTGGAGGAACAGCTTAAAGCACTTAACAGAATGGTGCTGAAGCTGTTAGCTGCAGACGAGGAGAAGGCAGCTCGACTTCGTCAGCTTGAGGAGCAAAATGCTTCTCAAGCTCAGTTTATTGCTCAGCAAGTTGAGAAAATCTCCCAAATCCAAGAGCAAAACGTCCTATCTACTCAGAAGATAGAGGAGTTGGAGTCAGCTAATAAGAAGATTCTACTAAAGCTGAAGGGGTCGCAAGCTGAGCCTCTAAAGATAGGTGAAGGAGAGGATGATGACGATGGTGATGATGATGAGGATGATGATGAAGAGGATGAAAGTGATGATGATGAGGGGGAGGGTGATGACGAGGCTCGAGGCAAGGATGATAATGACAATGAAGGGGATGCTGCTGCATCCGCCTCTGCTCCTGGTCAAGAGCAAAGAACTAAGAGGAAACAAGACCAGGGAGCGTCAGCGTCTGCCCTGCCTACCTCCCCATCTGCTGAAGATCCGGCTTGATTCAGGGCAAAAGTACAGATTAGATGTTTTTATTATTCTACTTTTGTACTTGAATCATCTGTAAATGTCTATGTAACTTATGTAAATGTTTAATAATTAATGTTTGATTATCTTGATTACTTACTAATGATTGTTATTCTATATGTCTAAATCAAGCAGATCCAGGATTTCAGCAAGATGAGCACAATGTTGCTCCCTTCCAACAGATCAAGTCTCAACTCACAATGATTCTTGATCTGCAGGGGATCGTCAGAAGGTCGGTGAGTTATACTCCTGAAGAAGGAGAAATAATTCACGACCTAACCGACGAGCAACTTGCAGAGATATTCGACTGAATCTGGACGAGATTTTAAAGGATGCTCCAACTTTTGATGATGCTGATGATGACGAGCTAAAAGTGTTGAAGAAATAGAGATAGAAGACATCACTGATCAGCATTATCTGGAATAGACTGACCGAGAGGGCAATGTGTTTCCAGATCTGGATAACACCCTCAGCAGTGATATTCTGGAAAAACTCAGTGAGAAGGAAAAGGGAGCTGAAGCATCAACGAGCCAAGCCTAAGCCTTGGACACTGATGTTGATATCAGAAAGGCTGAATGGGCGGCTTGCTTCGCTGAGGTCCGAGCCCAACGTGCTACAGCAACTCAGAGTACCTACACCAAGATATACAAAGTCAAGAAGAACATGAAGGTGTCAGGGAAGATCATTGCTTGGGCTCATTTTGATGACCTTGGAGTATATGTAGTAAAAAGGGAGAGGGGCATAGAGTACTTTCAGATTCCCTCATGATCTGAAGACTCTCCCGGGTTTGAGCTCAACCAGCTGGCATGCCTGAAGTTACTATATGCTGATCCGAAGAAAATGTCAGGCTGGTTTGAGGCTGCCCTAAAAGGGAATACCGGATGAGATGGGTAAACTTCAGACCACAGCAGGCTACGAGGTACATCCGTAGGTCTGAAGTGAGTCCCATCACTGGTCTACCAAAGATAGTCCTGAAGTGGCGCCCTCCGCGTACAATGTCCATAATACCATTGAGGGAGATGCCACAGGACTTTACCCCACATTTTAAGTGGTGGTACTATGACTGGCGCTCTAGAGAGGCAGTTATCGTTTTGGATAGGGAAGGCACGGTGGACACTATAAGGCTGTTCGACCCCATGTGGCTTATTAACTTGTCAGCGTCAGATGTTATACGCTATAAAAGTGGCCATTATTTTTGACACGTAGGACATAATGCAAGCACTACAGTTTCAGCATATCATACGTCTATGCTTTGCACTCAATATCCATGTCGGGGTTTCAAAAGAAGAACAAGTGAAGAGATTTGAAGAGTTCAAGAAGGAAGTAAAAGTTTAGATAGATCTAGGTCCAAGGAGGAGTTTGTTGGTACACATATCCCTAGGTCTAGTTTAGTGAGCTTCAATGTAATAGACTTTCATCTTGTAACACATATGTAATGTTAAATCTATGTAATGAAAAAACTCTTCTGTGAATGTTTATTGGTTGTGTAACATTTATTGGTTGTTTAATGTCATATCTATTAATATTATTCATTGTTACACGCATATATGAACATGTTATATAGGTTTACAGCTGTTAGATATAGTTCTGAATCATTAAAGGTTCAAGAATGGGTTAACTAAGTATTCTGATTCAGTCACATGACTGGACCATGCGAATGGGCCATCGCACTACAAAACCAAGTGATTGAATCAATCGCACGATTGAGTCATAAGACTGACTCAGTCATACGAATGAATCAATCGTATGACTCAGTCGCACGACTGAGCCAGTCAATTGGCTCAGTCGTACGAATGAAAGCTGTAACCTATAAATACCACTTAATTCGTGGAAAAACAAAATACTTCGAAAATTCACAACCCTAGCCGTCCCAGTTCGCACAGAGCGGCCCTTCCAAGTTCATAGAACGTTTCAGATCATTCCTTCTTGATTCTTAATGTATTCTAACTGTTAGGTTTGATCCGGATAAGTTCTCCCTGATTGGATCGCCAATCAAATAGAATCAGCGCTATTTGATTCGGTTTCACGTAGAATCAGTTAGTACTCCGTACGTACACGGTCCTAACACTATCCATGATTATCTCGCTTTGGGAAATAAATAACGGTCCGATAACAGGGGACTTCATACGGGAAGTAAACAACTTATATAACATGTGAAATCATTGATAAGTAATTGTATCTAAGAAATAGTAATTTGCATGCAATCTCCCCCAAAATAAAATTAAGTAAAAATGGGGCCATGAAACTTACCTTTGAAGTGAGTCCGGTGTGAAAACTGAAAGTATACAAAGTGCACGGAAAATCCAAACTAAGTTCGCCCTAGAACAATCAAGGCAACTTATATCTAAGTATTTGCTCCTACGTGTAATGTGAGCATGTAACTATTTCATCCACATACTTGATAACAAAGTGTTTGACTCGACAACCCGTTGGTGACACAACGTGAATATTTATAAAATATATATATTACTAAAAAAATGTTAATAAATTTTATTTCACTTGAAAGTGTTCAAAAACATTTGCATCTTAAAGTTGATATATTATTTAGGTAATTAAATCATTTGACTCGGCCCGAGACATGACTCGAGTGTTTAGTAATTAGTTATGTAATTTACATATGAAATTATAGAAGCTAGGGTTTTGAAATAATATTATTTTCTTAAATAAAATAATATTTACATTATATTATTTTATTTACAAATTTTGAAATCTTAACATCCAAGTAAAATCACTAGTTTTCATATTTACAATCCATGTATAATATATATATATATATATATACATATATATTTGTCCATGAGATATTATTTAATTATTTTTTTAGTAGTATTATTCTTTTATTTTGTCTAGTTCTTGATATATATTAAATTAGGGTTTCTTTAATTTATTAAGTAACCTTGTTGTATTATAAAGTAAATCTTTTTAAAATTAATTAGTGAATTTACTAACTTGTCTTACCCCATCTTTTAAGTGACCTAGTAACTATTATATGAATTCCATAAATTTATATTTTAAGTCTCATGTCAAATTAGTAACAAAATCATGTGTTATCTTTGTCAAAAAGTCATCCACTAACCATTTTAACATACCTTTTAAACTAACATAATATTTAGTTATGAAGTTTATATTTTTCCCATTAAAGTCTCATGCTTATATATACATATATATATATATATATATATATATATATATATATTTATATTTAACCATTCTTGTAAACTTGGTCAAATTATCATCTAGTCATAATCCAACTTTCATATTACAACTCACTAACTAAATATAACTTATGGAATATATATAAGTATTCATAATAATACTTGTAAAACATCTAAAATTCCATAAACATAATGTAACCATTTTGTGACTTTTATTGGATTTTAACAAACCTTATGACTTTTTATAAAATCACCAACTAATAATTTGGTCAAACATGGATCTATGAATGTTTACTTCTTAAGTACAAGAATCATTATTTGGTTCATGTTAAAAATATTTTGTATGAAATATTATTCTTGAAACTCCTTTTTGATAAAAACACCATTTTTAACATGAAAGACTTTTGTGGATGAATGTTGTTACATATGAACTAGAAGATGAATAATCATGGTGAAATAATACATATATACATATATATATATACAAGTAGAGGGAGTTCTCACTTAAATCAAGGTAGGAAAGATGGATGTTGGAGACATAGGAAGCTTGAAACCTCTAAAAATTTCTTGATCCTTGCTAAATCAACTTGGAACACACTTGAATACAGAAACAAGTTTGAAAAAAATGAATGAGTGGGAATGGTATGGTGGCCGAATTTTTAGTGAGAGAGAGTGAGAGGAGTGTGGGGTTGGTGTAGAAGAGAAGTATGGTGTACCTCTTTCTTTATAACCCAAGTCAACAATTAAATTCCTTATTTCAAAAAGTGAAATGGTTATCTATGGTCAAAAAGGAATCAAAAGATGGTATAAATGGCAAGGGAACATGACACTTTAATCACAAGTTGAAAGTTACACAAAAATAGTAAATTTCAAGTTTCCCAGTCAAACAAGACATTCTTGGATTTTGCATGATTTTGCATGGAAGAGAGAAGGGGGGGGGGTAGGACGGCCATAAAGTAGGGAAGAGAAGGGTTTTGTTTTAATTTAAGTAGTATTAGGTACTTAGGTGGTATTTATTGCACTATTGGTATTCGTACATATTTTTATATTTTTACTTTTTACTTTTAAAATACATCAACATATTATAAGAACTTATATAATAGTAACTATTTCAATATTGATGATATATTAATGAAACATCATGTATCTAGTATCCGCGTTAAAATGATTCGTTCCGGGTAAAATATTAGTTTACGCGCTTAGGTTTATTTATTAATTTAAGCTTTTCCAGTGTATTTAGTTTGGAATCTAAAATACTTTGAAACACTAAAATATAAACTACTTTGGAACACTTTAAAGTATTTATTAGTAACACATATATAATTATCACCAACGCTCGTGTGTGCCGGTTGTATCGCGTGCGAAAATGGTAATTACGCTGAATCACCGATGCATGAAATGTTATGCATGAAATGTTATGCATGAAATTTTGTAATGCATGAAATGACTTGAAATAATTAGAACGCAATTAGAACTAATGTAAAATATGTATGGTTATGACTAAGTTGGGTCGGTATTGACCTCAAATTTACCGGTTGTCACATACTCCCCATGTTAGAAAGAATTTCATCCATGAAATTCAGTTATGGTTATCTGCAGATGCCAGGGTTTCAAACAAGTAAGGGTAGTTGAGCTTCATTTGGTCTTCGCGTTCCAAGTAAATTCGGGTCCTCGTCTGGAATTCCATCGGACCTTCACTATGGGAATGTGGCTTCGTTTCATCTTCTTTACCTCTTGATCTAGGATCTTCGCGGTTTCTCAATAAAATAAAGTTGTTCATCAATCTGAACCTCATCGAGCGGTATAACTAGAGTTTATCTGATAGGCACTTCTTCAGATTTGACACGTGGAAAGTGTCATGAACACTACTAAGTTCTTGAGAAAGTTTTAGCTTGTAAGCTACAGGACCAATACTGGCTAAAATTTCAAATGGTCCAATGTATCTAGGGTTTAGCTTACCACGTTTGCCAAAATGAATGACTCATTTACAAGGTGAGACTTTAAGTAGAACCTTATCTCCCGCTTGGAATTCTAATGGTTTGCGTCTCACATCATCCTAGCTTTTCTTACGGTCACGTGCGGCTTTGAGTCGGTCTTGAATCTGAACGATCTTTTCCGTGATCTCGTGTATGATCTCGGGACTAGTGAGTTGACCATCACCAACTTCTGTCCAACACAGTGATGATCGACACTTCCTTCCGTATAGCGCTTCAAATGGTGCTGCTTTGATACTGGTGTGATAACTATTATTGTAAGAAATCTCAGCTAAGGGTAGATGAGTATCCCAACAGTTTCCAAAGTCTATCACACAAGCTCTAAGCATGTTTTCCAATGTCTGAATGGTCCGTTCGCTCTGACCATCTGTTTGAGGGGTATGCGGTACTCATATCCAACCGTGTACCTAAGGCATTTGTAATTATTGCTAATATCTCAAGGTAAATCAAATGCCTCGATCGGAGATAATGGAGATTGGTACTCATGTCTTGAAACAACCTCCTTGAGATAAACCCTCATCAACCTTTCCATTTTATCAGTTTCCTTAATTGGTAGAAAGTGAGCAGACTTTGTCAGTCGATCCACAATTACCCAAATTGAAAGATTTGATCTGCCCAAGATACATATTAAATTGATGTGGCTAGTGTGATATGATCCAAGTCGGGTCATACCCAATAACAAGCTGTCAAACACCAATAGATAATTTATTTGTAGATAAGATCATATAAATAAATAATGACACCAATTTAGAAAATGGGTTTTCTAAATTATTGCTTTTGAAATGAACTTAATTATGTGGATAATTGTTCATAACAAAATTATTTGTTTCATTATTTAGTTTTTACTAAATGATAACAAATAAAAGAGTGTTAACTTTATAAAGTTTAAAAAGCTAGTTTTAACTTTATAAACTAAATAAAAGAGTGAATTAGTGGTGTTTCAAAATAAAAAGGTGGGACCCTTTCTCTCTTGAAAAATCGGCCACCAACAAGGAGCCAATGGGCTCCCTTTCTTTTTCTTGTAAATAGACAAGATTAAAGACCACACTTCACTCCAACCAAAAACACACACACTCTTGCATGCAAAAGGTTCTTCCTCCTCAAAATTTCTCTCTAGTTCACGGTTTTGAAGGGTGAAGAAGTGCAGAATTTTTCAGCTTTTCAAAAGGGTTTGATTGCTGAAAATTGGGTGTCAAGGATCCTAGCAAATAAGGTGTTTGAAGAAGCTTGGGGTATGCTATCTTGAGAGCTTCTACATTGAAGTTTAGCCACAAGAACACATCCATTTCAGCCTTTAAATCTCGGATTTTCAAGCTCCAAAGGTTGTAGTTCTTTCATCTTATTATTGTATGCATTGTATATGTAGATCCATGGCTTGGGGTTATTATAAAATGGGTTTTATAATCAGATCTAAACATGTTTTAAACCTTATATTCCGCTGCGTTTTTCATATAATCAAGTTGTATGAAGCTTTGATAAACATGTTAAACCCCATCAATGGCATCAAGAGCCACTTATACATATGCATACATGTATTACACCTTGTGTTTTATTTGGACAGCCCCAAACCGTGGGTTTAAGGGGCTGTTTTGGTGCCCCCTTTTGATGTTTTAAAGATGCTATATTATGCACATTAGGATCTTTAAAACTCTAGTTTATAAGATAATTGTTTGCATGGACTAAACCCATTAGTTCTTGGTTTATGTTGGCCAAAAACATGGGTTTTAAGGGGCTGCCAAAAATCGACTTCTTATGTATGTTTGAATATATTGTTGTTGATTATGCATAACAAAGCCTAGACCACTTGGATTGAATGATTGATTGTCATGTTGTATTCATTTGGGCATGTAATAATTTATCTTTGGTTTCAAGTTTTGTTTTGTAATCTATTCATTCATTTGGTTTGTAATAAATAGATTAGGAGTTCTTTCTTTACTAGAAAAATGTATTAGGATACATGTTTTGTAAAGGAAGCTCAAGATCAAGACTTGAAGAAAGGATAAGACAAAGAGGATGCTTGAAGATGTGGTTTCAAGTGGGAGTCCCTTTGGTCAACCATGTGTCATGATTCATAACCCTTAGGACATGACCATTTGACACACTTGTTTTGGCTAAACAAGTGTGATCAACTTAGTATGCTTTGTTATGCATATATGACTTGTTTTGTTTATGTTTGGTTGAATGCATGTGATGATGTTTGTTTGAATATTTGGATATGATTAACAAACCGTCAACTAAACAAACATAAACAAGTAATTGGTTCTCAAATCATTAAGAATAAATAGAATGGTTCTATAAAAGGAGTTAATGATTTGCAAAATAAAATGGGTTTTATTTAAAAGAACCAATAGGGTACCATATGGATTGAATGCATACAATCATATGATACATAGACTTTTCTAAAACAAGAATTGTGAAATTATAAATCCCTTTTGAAAAACAAGTTAACACCATCCTTTTACACAACACTTAGGTTACTTGCTAACTCTTAGTGGGATAAAGGTCACCTAACCACTTTGAGGGAACTTGTAACTTGAGGTGAGAATACCATGTTTGTGGGATAAAGGTCACCTAACCACTTATATAGTAAACTCACACGTGTGTGTAAGTAGGACGACTTGATTTATAAAATATATTGAATGGATCACCTAAAATATGTTTTATAAAAGGTGTTGATGGGATAAACATGCCGTGATAAACATATGATGTTTAAACGATCCCATACCACTAGAAGTTGCAATAGGTTGCAATTGTCATTTATGACTACCTTGTTTTATTTAAATAATGGGATAAAGGTCACCTAACCAATATTTAAATATAACGTTGGATTCTAAAATTTTGTTTATTAATAGTCTATGAGACATAAAGGGTATTAATAAATAGAATATATTTATCAACGATTACTAAAATGGAACTTTGTAAAATCTTGTAGATGGCCGACAACAACAACAACGCTAATAATGATGTACCAAACCAAAGCAACCAATCCTTAAGGGCGATCCTTCAAAGGGATCGTCTAACACCTAATAACTTCATGGATTGGTACCGCAACTTGAGAATTGTTCTCAAGCAGGAAAGGCGGTCCTATATCCTTGATGATCCCATCCCCGATGAACCTAACGAGGAGGATGTGGAGGCCTATAATGATTGGGTCAGATATGTGGAGGACTCCATCCAGGTCTCTTGCTTAATGTTAGCAAGTATGACACCCGAACTCCAAAAGGGGTATGAGCTCCATGGAGCCTATGACATGATCACTCAGCTGCGGGAAACGTTCCAGCAGCAAGCTAGAGTGGAGCGCTACGAAACGGTTCAAGCGCTTAACGCATGTCGGATGGAGGAATCCCAATCAGTTTCATCTTATGTTCTTAAGATGAAAAGCCACATCGACCGCCTTCAAAGGCTGAATTGTCCCGTCTCAAAAGAGTTAGCCACGGATTTGATCCTTAATGGCCTAACTAAAAAGTTTGAGGCATTCGTCATGAACTACAACATGAACGGATGGGACAAGAGCATAAATGAACTTCATTCTATGCTCAAATCAGCTGAGGCGGGAATGGGTAAAAGGGTTTACCCGTTCTCACCATTAATGAAGGTGGGAGAAGGAGAAGGTCTCTACCCCTCCTAAGGCAACTGTTGCCAAAGGAAAGGGGCACGTTAGGGGCAAGGGGAAGATGGTTGTTAGGGCGGAACCTCCAAAGCCCAAGGAGAAGAAGCAAAAGGTCGCTGTGAACGACCCATGCTTCAAATGTGGTGAGATAGGGCATTGGATGAGAAATTGTCCAGTCTATCTCAAAGAGTTGAGAGAAAAGAGGGATGCGGGGCAAACCTCAGGTATAACATACATGATACACATAGAACTAAATGTTATTTCTTCTAACACATGGGTATTAGATACGGATGTGGAACTCACATTTGCAATTTGTTGCAGGGGTTCAAAAGAAATGAGCATTATGAGAAAGGGGAAATAAGTCTCTTCATGGGCAATGGTGCAAAAGTTCACGTGGAAGCCCAAGGAGACTACATTTTGAAACTTCCAAATGGTTTGGAAGTTATTTTGTGTAATGTATTATATGCTCCTAGTTTAACTAGGAACATAATTTCTGTTTCCCGTTTAAGACAATATGATTATGATTTCAAGTTTGTTGACAATGATATTCATGTTTCTTTAAATCATGTATTTTATTTTAAAGCTATACCTTGTAATGGCATTTATGAATTGGTTCATGAAAACGCAACATATGATAGCTCAATATACCAAGCAACCACCAAAAGACTCGAATTGGATTTGAGTGATACCTACCTTTGGCATTGTCGTCTTGGTCATATAAACAAGAAACGCATACAAACACTTCAAAAGAATGGTCTTTAAAAACAAATGGATGTGATTCATTTGATGTATGTGAATCTTGTTTACAAGGAAAAATGACTAAGACACCTTTAGTGGTACTAACGAAAGGGCAAAAGATTTATTAGGTATCATACATTCGGATGTATGTGGTCCTTTTAAGCCAATGACTAGGAATGGTGAAAGATACTTCATTACCTTTACCGACGATTATAGTCGCTATGGGTATGTGTATTTATTAAGACACAAAGATGAAGCTTTTGAAATGTTCAAAATCTTCAAGAATGAAGTAGAAAATCAACTCGACAAATCAATTAAAGTTCTCCGCACTGATAGAGGTGGTGAATACCTAAGTGATGTCTTTCAAGATCATCTTAGGAGTTGTGGGATTGTCTCACAACTCACTCCACCTGGAACACCACAACATAATGGTGTGTCTGAGAGGAGGAATCGAACCTTATTGGATATGGTTCGATCTATGATGGCTAGAAGCACATTGCCTCTATCATTTTGGGGTTTCGCTTTGCTCTCCGCGGCCCGTATTTTGAATATGGCCCCAACCAAGAAGGTGGAAAGGACACCTTTTGAGATATGGCATGGAAGAGTTCCATCCCTATCATATTTAAGGGTTTGGGGTTGTGAGGCTTATGTTAAGACTCCCACCCCAAACAAATTAGATGTCCGATCCACCAAGTGTATCTTTGTTGGATATCCTAGAGATTCTATGGGATATTATTTCTATGATCCGCTGGAACAAAAGGTGTTTGTTGCCAGGAAGGGTGAGTTCTTAGAAGCCAAGTTCCTTATGGAAGGAGCTAGCAGTAGAACAGTGGATCTTGAGGAAGATCAAGAACCACAGCCCGATGCATGTTTGGATGAAACTAGCACTCAACATGAGGATGTTGATGAAGATCAAGCGGTTGATCAATACACACAAAACGTTCGCAGGAGTGGTAGAACTAGTATTCCACCTGAAAGATACAGATTTTTCATGGATGGATGCTATGTGGTAGATTCAGATGAACCAACCACATATCATGATGCAGTGTCCAATGTGGATTGTGACAAATGGCTTGAAGCCATGAACGTTGAGATGCAATCCATGTATGACAATCAAGTTTGGGAACTTGTTGTACCACCTCTTAATTCCAAAGTTGTTGGAAGTAAGTGGGTTTTCAAAAGAAAACTGACATGCATGGAAACTTGGATACTTACAAAGCTAGACTTGTAGCAAAGGGTTTCACTCAAACTCAAGGGGTTGATTATGATGAAACTTTCTCACCTGTTGCAATGCTTAAGTCTATAAGGATATTGTTTGCCATAGCAGCTCATTATGATTATGAGATTTGGCAAATGGATGTCAAAACCGCTTTCCTAAATGGATATCTTGAGGAAGATGTCTATATGGTTCAGCCTGAAGGTTTTGTCGATCCAAAACATCCTAACAAAGTATGCAAGTTAAAGAAATCAATCTATGGATTGAAACAAGCATCGAGAAGTTGGAATCACCGTTTTGATGATGAAGTAAAGAAATTTGGCTTCATCAAAAACGCTGATGAGGCTTGTGTGTATAAGAAGGCTAGTGGGAGCATAATAACCTTCTTAGTATTGTATGTTGATGACATACTACTATTTGGAAATGACATTCCAACCTTGGAAGGTGTAAAAACCTAGCTTGGAAGTTGTTTTTCCATCAAGGATCTTGGTGAAGCCACCTATATTCTGGGAATAAAGATCTATAGGGATAGATCAAGGCGGCTGATTGGTTTGAATCAAAGTGCATACATTGACAAAATCTTGAAAAGGTTCAAGATGGAAAACTCTAAGAAAGGTACTGTACCTATTCAAAGAGGGACAATATTGAGTACGACTCAATGTCCAAGCTCCAAGGAGGAGCAAAATAGAATGAAGGCAATCCCATATGCATCTGCTATAGGATCCATCATGTATGCAATGATATGCACTAGACCAGACGTATCATGCGCTTTAAGCATGACAAGTAGATACCAGCAAAATCCTGGTGATAGTCATTGGATGGCTGTCAAGAACATCCTGAAATACCTAAGGAGGACTAAGGATATGTTCTTGATCTACGGGTCTGGTGAAGAGGAACTCGTTGTAAAAGGTTACACGGATGCGAGTTTCCAAACCGATCGAGATGATTCACGATCTCAATCAGGGTACATCTTTATTCTGAATGGCGGAGCTGTTTCTTGGAAAAGCTCAAAGCAAGAAGTCGTAGCGTTGTCCACTACAGAGTCAGAATATGTCGCCGCTTCAATGGCAGCACAGGAAGCTGCATGGCTGAAGAAATTCATAGCCGATCTAGGGGTAGTCCCTTCCATTCAGGATCCCCTAGAGATCTTTTGTGACAACGAGGGTGCGATTGCTCAAATCAAGGAACCTCGTGCTCATCAAAAGACTCGGCACATTGAACGGAGATTCAACTACATAAGGGATGAAGTTGAAAAGGGAAAGATATGTATTCGCAAAGTCCATACTGATAAAAACATTGCGGATCCACTCACAAAGCTCCTTGAAAAGGCAAAGCATGAAGGTCATGCTTGTGCCATGGGACTTAGATATTCTAATGACTGGGTTTAATGTTGTACTTTATATTTGGATATTGGAACTTATGTTATTTGACTTAATTATATGGTTATAATTTTCATTTGTTCTTCTATTTTAGCATGTTTTAAATCCGTGAATAAATAAGTTATTCTAAACGTCCGTAGTCGATCATACTTGTGGGAACAATTATGAATGTAAGACTATAATGAACTTGAATTGGTTGATATTCATAAGGTATGAATATAGAGCAAGAGGTTGCTACCAAGGTTCATTGATATCTATGGGATATAGATATTGGACTGACCCGCACTCAATTATTTCTGCATGGAATCTTTGTGATTAGTCATAAGAAATATTGAGTAAAGGTGAATATCATAGTATCCTCAGACCTGAGATACATATTGGGTCTTGATATTCACCAAGTATTGTACTTTGATTTAGTACTTTGCTGTTCTGAAATATTGGCAGTACATAAGGCTAAATTCAGGTATGATATGAGGTGATTGTGAAAGACGTATGTAGTCAAGATGGAATTTGTTCCTCTTATTCGTTGAGAGTTAGATGTCTAAGGCCTATTAAAGTTAAATCATCGGAGAATGACAATTCTGTGTCTCCTGGATTTAACATGACATCTGAACAAAAGGATAGATGATTGATTCACCTAAATCATGTTCAAGTAAGGTACTTGAAAAGGGATGATGTTATTGAATGGCACTTAGTCATATACATTAGGGGTAGCAAACCGTTGCTAGGCGTTATTTGCTGCTTGCATCAATCTTCTATGAATCTTGTGCAAGTGGGAGATTGAAAGATTTGATCTGCCCAAGATACATATTAAATTGATGTGGCTAGTGTGATATGATCCAAGTCGGGTCATACCCAATAACAAGCTTGTCAAACACCAATAGATAATTTATTTGTAGATAAGATCATACAAATAAATAATGACACCAATTTAGAAAATGGGTTTTCTAAATTATTGCTTTTGTAAATGAACTTAATTATGTGGATAATTGTTCATAACAAAATTATTGTTTCATTATTTAGTTTTTACTAAATGATAACAAATAAAAGAGTGTTAACTTTATAAAGTTTAAAAAGCTAGTTTTAACTTTATAAACTAAATAAAAGAGTGAATTAGTGGTGTTTCAAAATAAAAAGGGTGGGACCCTTTCTCTCTTGAAAAATCGGCCACCAACAAGGAGCCAATGGGCTCCCTTTCTTTTTCTTGTAAATAGACAAGATTAAAGACCACACTTCACTCCAACCAAAAACACACACACTCTTGCATGCAAAAGGTTCTTCCTCCTCAAAAATTTCTCTCTAGTTCACGGTTTTGAAGGGTGAAGAAGTGCAGAATTTTTCAGCTTTTCAAAAGGGTTTGATTGCTGAAAATTGGGTGTCAAGGATTCCTAGCAAATAAGGGTGTTTGAAGAAGCTTGGGGTATGCTATCTTGAGAGCTTCTACATTGAAGTTTAGCCACAAGAACACATCCATTTCAGCCTTTTAAATCTCGGATTTTCAAGCTCCAAAGGTTGTAGTTCTTTCATCTATTATTGTATGCATTGTATATGTAGATCCATGGCTTGGGGTTATTATAAAATGGGTTTTATAATCAGATCTAAACATGTTTTAAACCTTATATTCCGCTGCGTTTTTCATATAATCAAGTTGTATGAAGCTTTGATAAACATGTTAAACCCATCACAAATCGTATCACAACCGGTGGATGTCTTGGGTAGTTTTATGATGAAGTCCATGGAAATTTGCTCCCATTTCCATTATGGAATATCCGGTTGGTGCAGTAATCCTAATGGTTTCTGATACTCCGCCTTAACCTTTGAACACGTGAGGCACTTCTAACATAGGTGGCTATGTCAGCTTTCATGTTAGGCCACCAGTATAACTCCTTCAGGCCCTGATACATCTTATTAGAGCCTAGGTGGATGGAGTATCTTGATTTGTGTGCCTCGTTCATCATAAGTTCCCTTAAGTTTCCATAATTTGGCACCCAAATTCGGTTCATAAAGTATCGAGCTCCATCAGACTTGATCTCAAACTGCTTATCCATGCCATGAAGAGATTCATTTTTCAAATTCTATTCTTTTAGTGCTTTAAACTGGGCATCACGAATTTGAGTAGTTAGACTCATATGAATTGTCATTCCCAACGCTCGCACCCGTAAAGTTTTGGTTCGTTCTTTCCTGCTCAGAGCGTCTGCTATAACATTCGCTTTCCCAGGATGATAACGAATCTCACAGTCATAATCATTTAATAACTCGACCCACCTGCGTTGCCTCATGTTTAGTTCCTTCTGATCGAAGATGTGCTAAAGGCTTTTATGATCAGTGAATATAGTACACTTGCTACCATACATGTAGTGTCGCTAGATCTTAGTGCAAAAACAACAGCTCCCAATTCGAGGTCGTGAGTGGTGTAGTTTTTCTCATGCACTTTCAATTGTCGTGACGCGTAAGCAATAACTTTGTCGTGTTGCATTAGGACACAACCAAGTCCTTGTCATGATGCGTCGCTGTACACCACAAAACCATCGTTTCCCTCTGGTAAAGATAGAATTAGTGCACAACACAATTTCTGCTTTAACAATTGAAGCGCTGCTTCCTGCTTATCACCCCAATCAAATTTCTTGTCTTTCTGAGTTAGGGTTGTCAATGGTTGGGCTATTTTGGAGAAATTCTCGATAAAGCGTCAGTAATAACCTGCCAAACCTAGGAATTGTCGCACCTCAGTCGGGGTCTTAGGTGCTTTCCAGTTTTTAATGGTCTCTATCTTAGATGGGTTAATATGTATTCCCTTCTCGTTAACCACATGCCCGAGAAATTGCACTTCTCGGATCCGGAAGTCGCATTTTGAGAATTTTGCGTATAATTTCTCGTTCTTGAGTAGCTCTAAGATTAACCTTAAATGTTGTTCGCGCTCAGCCTTGGTTCGTGAATATATCAAGATGTCATCGATGAAGACGATCACGAATTTATCCAATTAGGGTTTGTACACTCTATTCATGAGATCCATGAATACGGCTGGTGCATTGGTTAACCCAAATGGTATGACCATGAACTCATAGTGGCCATAACAAGTTCGAAATACGGTCTTGGGGATGTCTTCCTCTTGGATTCGTAATTGGTGATATCCCGAACATAAGTCAATCTTAGAGTAGTAACTAGATCCCTGAAGTTGGTCGAATATGTTGAAGATTCGAGGGAGAGGGTACATATTCTTAATGGTGAGTTTCTTTAACTCTTGGTAATCGATGCACATTCGAAAAGATCCATCTTTCTTCTTAACAGATAAACCGAGGCTCCCCAGGGTGAGAAACTTGGTCTTATGAATCCTTTATCTAACAACTCTTGTAATTGATTAGACAACTCTTGCATCTCTGACGATGCTAGTAGGTATGGGGATCGTGCTACTGGAGCAGCTCCAGGTACCAGGTCAATTCGAAATTCGACCTTGGCCGTTGCGGTGGAAGTCCGGGCATGTCCTCGGGAAAGACTTCCGGATAGTCTCGCACGATGGGTATATCCTCGATTCTTTTCTCTTCGATTCGCTTCTCCACTACGTGCGCCAAGATTGCATGATAGCCCTTTCGTAAGTACTTCCGGGCCTTCATACATGAAATGATCCTTAACACCATACCATACTTTTCTCCTTGAATCAATATGGTCTCTCCACTCGAAAGTGGAATGCGAACGATCTTCTCACGACAAACGATTTCTGCTCGGTTTTTCGATAACCAATTCATGCCAATAACAATGCTGAAACTCCCTAGGGTTACAGGTAGCAAGTCTATATCGAACGTGTGATCCGCCAAACTGAGAGTGGATCCTTGTATGATTTTGTCGGTTTCGATCAACTTACCATCGGCTAACTCTATTGCATACTTAGAAGTCAAATGGGTAGGAGTAATTTCAAGCAATAGACTAGATTTACTAGACACAAAACTCCTATCAGCACCCGTATCGAATAGGATTGACGCATAGAAATTATTTACAAGAAACGTACCGGTAATAATGTTCGGGTCCTATCGAGTTTCTCCAGCTCCAATCACAAAAGCTCGACCACGTGCGTTGTTTCCACCTGTTTGCTTCAAGTTCGGACAATCCTTGCAAAAATGTCCGATAACACCATATTCGAAGCACACATGATTGTTTCCTGTTTTAGGAGCATGGTTAGGCTTTTGACAGTCCTTAGTCGTATGACCAAAACGTTTGCACTTTTGGCACATGGAATACCCACATGCACCTAGGTGATGAAAGTTACACTTGTTGCACTTAGGTAGGTTTCCAGCATACCCACCCTTTGCCTTCTTCTCAGGTGGGCCAGTAGTGAAAGCCCTAACAACCTCTTGTTTGTTTTGGTTTTGGTGCGGAGCATTTCGACCATGATTGTTGTCCCACTTCCTCTTGTTGTCATAGTTCTTTTCCACCGCCATCTTCTTCATAAACACTCCCTGACGTACAGCCTGATCAGTCAGGTCATGGGCAATCCTGACAGCCTCTTGGATGGTGGCTGGCTTGGATGAGGTCACCATGCTCTGAATTTGGGGTGCAAGGCCCCAAATATACCTTTCCACATGCTAGAAATCTGGGTAAACCATGTGAGGGCATAG
Source organism: Flaveria linearis (assembly GCA_024085815.1). Classification (NCBI taxonomy): domain Eukaryota; kingdom Viridiplantae; phylum Streptophyta; class Magnoliopsida; order Asterales; family Asteraceae; genus Flaveria; species Flaveria linearis. Next base: position 30,815,395 of record CM044017.1, on the reverse strand, counting down.
ACGAGCAAGATCATGAAATCAGGTGGTGTAGCTTGTAACTTCTGCACCCTTCATGGTGTGGTTCCAGAATTCAAGCTCAAGTTTTTGCAGTTCATTCCGGGGGAAATATTCATCAGTCAGCATTTGCTTCAACTCATCCCAAGTGATTTGATAGGCAGCGTCAATACCTAAAGTTTGAGCGTGAGCATTCCACCAAGTGAGTGGTTGACCTTCAAAGGTACAGGTGGTGAATTTCATCTTATTCTCCTCGGCACAGTTACTGATTTGCTGAACGGCTCCATCTTCTCTATCCAGCGGACCAAACCAACGGCTCCTTCATTACCGCGAAAATTAAACGGCTTACAGTTAAAAAATGTCTTGTAGGAGCAACCTTTGTTGTTGCCATCAAATCCTCTTGCGCCACTGACATTGCCTCCATTTACTTCAGATCCTGCTGCGCTGTGATTCGCCTCGTGATGTGCGATTGCATCAGCCACTCGTTGCCCCACCAGCTGTTCGATAGCCTCTGCTGTCATGGGAGTACCGCTTCCCACATTGGTTATGAAGTTTCTCCTTCACGGTGGCATGTTTCTTCAAATCATAATGATAAGCAAGATAATACAATATGTAATAATGTCAAACACATGTGCACTAGAAGTAAACAATTATAACAACCAAGCAACCACGCAATATATAAAAGATAACATAACTTGATAATAAATATACAAATTATGAAGTATTTCCGGAGTACATACTCCTACAACAAGTTAATATCCAATATTACGTGAGCACAACCCGCCCACAATAGGCAATGAATGGAATAAATGAGTGGATGCGTCTGTCTGCACAGCTGCTATGGCCATGAGCATACACACGGCTGCTACTGCAGTAGAGGACTCCAGGCGCTCTTCCATCACCATCGCTCTTTCTTTATCCACTATCGCGTGCTGCTCTGCTTGGGTAGCTCTCTGCTCCGCTGCCTCTACTCTCTGCGTCATAGCTGCCATATCCTCTTGTACCATAGTGAGTCGATCATGCACCGTGTGCAGTGCCTGGTCATCAAGGTACCTGCTCTCCTCGATCGCTAGTAGTCGGAACTCCATGTCCTCAATGTCAAAGGTCTCCTAAACTCCTGAGTTCGGTACGTATCTTATGAAGCTGTTGGTCATGCCTAGCAGATCGTGCCACGAGAAGAGGCATGGTGAGCTCCAGAGGCTCCTAAATGGGGGGAATCGGATATGGGGTACGCAATGACTCACCTACCTTGAAGGTGGAAGGAATACCCTTGATGTCTCTCCACTCGTCCAGTAGGCTAGGCATCCACTCCCATCGATGAACATCGATTCTACGCCTTTTGGGCGCAGGCTCGGGCTCAACAGTACAGTCTTGAACGGGTGTGGCAGGACGGATCGAAATATGAACCCTTCCTAGGATTGTGTGCCAGAAACACACTCTCAGGGCGAGCCCGATAGCGATGGTAAGAGGGCGGTGGTACACCCAGACCAAAGATACGATGGGTGTCCACAGCCGCCGGCTCGGGGCTAGTAGCTATAGGGGTGGGGTCAGCAGGCTCGGGGGCGAGGCAGAGGGGGTCAGGGTCTGCTAGCGGAGTTGGATCAGAGGGCTGAGGAATCAGGTTAATGGGCTGAGTAACAGGATCAGCAGGGTGAGAGGTGGGGTCACTACATTGGAGGATGGCCTCGGAGGGTCCGGGTCGGAGTCGACCGGGTCGGAGTCGACCGGGTCGGTATCGGCTGTCTGGGAATCCGGGTCAATAGACTTTGAATCTAGGTCAACTATATCGGTGTCAGCAGGCTGAGGGGTGGGATCTGTGGCCTCGGGAGTGGGATCAACTGGCTGAGGATCAGTAGTCACAAGGGCAGACCCCAGGGATGGCTCAACAAAGATATGAGACATGGTCCGTGGAACAGCCATCGGCAGCTATGGGCCGATGATACGCACGATTCCTGGGATGAGCTCCTCTGGGAGGTCGGCAGAATCTCAGGTGTAGACGCCTACCAATACGCGCCAGGAGGAGGAGGAGGTAGCTCGGAGAACCGAGTCGAAGGTAATGCCTATGGGGTGTCAAGCGTAGGGTCAGGAGTAGGTTCAATGACAGGGATCAGTGGCATCAGTCGGCTGAATTAGGGCATTAGGAGTAAGAGTCAGGAGGATAGATGGGGATCATGCAGAAGAGGTCGGAGTCGTGGGCTCATACTCCTCATCCGAATGAAAAATATAGATCGACATCAAGGCTGAAGACATCTCTATGACAAGGCAATACACAAGTACAATTGATATAAGTTAGGTTAATGTATAAAGCGTTAAAGACATGTAATGAACTACAGTTATAGTCTAGGTCCACTAAATACAACCTAATTCCCTATAACCAATGGCTCTGGTATCAATCTGTCATACCCCCAACCACGGCGGTTTCCCACGGGGTGCGATCGTCATGGTTTCATAGTCATTGATCGACCACTACATGGTATAGTAAACATACGATGCAAATAACTTTAAAAATACATAATTGTTTTTAGAGTTGAATTGCGGAAACAATAGAACTAATGTAATTGTTTTCAAAATATGGCAAATACAACAATAAATGTCCCAAACAGCATGAATGGCCCTAAATACGATGTGGCCTAAGCTAGCTTAACTTGATGCAAATGTCAAATACCTGAGAAAACATACATGAAATATGTCAACATAAAGTTGGTGAGTTCACAGGTTTTAAAATAATAGTAAACAGTATAATGGACCACAAGTCTTTCCAAGATTTGATTGTCAACCATACAATACTACAATATTATATAAGCATCGCAACCAAAGGTAGACTGTAACTGTAATAAACTTCCCCTACCTGTGCCTACCGTAAGCACGGGGTGAACATGCTAATAATGCACCCACTTAGACCTCCAGTCAAGGTTAGGGTAATTAACCCAGGTGGGGGGGTCAAATAGTACTATCCATAATTACCTCGCTTTGGGAAATAAATTAACGGTCCGATAACAGGGGACTTCATACGGTAAGTAAACAACTTATATAACATGTGAAATCATTGACAATTAAATGTGTCCAAGAAAATAGTAATTTGCATGCAATCTCCCTCAAAATGAAAATAATAAAAAATGGGGCCGTGAAACTCACCTGTGAAGTGAGTCGGGTATGAAATCTGAAAGTATCCAAAGTGCTCGAGAAAATACAAACTAAGTTCACCCTAGAACAATCAAGGCAACTTATATCTAAGTATTTGCTCCTACGTGTAATATGAGCATGTAACTATTTCATCCACACACTTGATAACATAGTGTTTGACTGTACAACCCGTTGGTGACACAACGTGAATATTTATGAAATATATATTACTAAAAATGTTAATAAACTATACTTCACTTGACAGTGTTAAAAAACATTTGCATCTTAAAGTTGACATATTATTTGGGTAATTAAATATCATTTCGACTCGACCCGAGACGTGAGTCGAGTGTTTAGTAATTAGTTATGTAATTTACATATGAAATTATGGAAGCTAGGGTTTTGAAATAATCTCACTTCGTTAAATAAAATAATATTTACATTATATTATTTTATTTGCAAATTTTAAAATCTTAACATCCAAGTAAAATCACTAGTTTTCATATTTTACAATCCATGTATATATATATATATATATATATATATATATATATATATATATATATATATTTGTCCATGAAATAATTATTTAATTATTTTCTTGGTAGTATTATTCTTTTATTTTGTCTAGTTCTTGACAAATATTAAATTAGGGTTTCTTTAATTTATTAAGTAACCTTGATGTCAGCCTTTTCTATGAGAAGGTCGATGTTAGTTTCTGGGTTTTGTCTATTCAAAAGAAAAAAAATAGGGAAGAAAACGTAGGTGGTGTGCAAGGCTGCAAATGAACGAGGTCTTGTTCGTGCTAGTTCATCAAGAAAATAATTTGCTTATGAATTGTTCATGAACGCTTACCGAACAAGATTTTTTGTATGTGTTCGTTCTTTAAGGAAATGAATCAGTTCATGAACTGTTTACAAACATAAATGAACATAAACGGATGTAAGCAAACACGCATAAATATTCATGAATATTAATAAACACAAATGTAATTTTCTAAAACAAACAAATACAAACCATTATATATTGATCTTATAACTATAATCACAAACATTATGTAATATCCATAAAAAATAAATAAATAAATATTTAACACAATTATTTCAAACTAAACTTTTAGATGAATGAACACAAACGAACGTTAACGAACACGTTATCGAACGTTCACGAACATAAATGAACGAACATAGCCTCTGTTAATGTTCGTTCGTTTAAATAAATGAACATAAATTTTTTGTTTGTGTTCCTTCATTTATTAAACGAATGAACATAAATAAACTTCCCACCGAATGGTTCACAAACTATTTGTCAAACGTTCGGTTCATTTGCAGCCCTAGTGGTGTGTGTAAGATTGTTTGAGAATTCATATTTTTTCTTTCTGTATTTTTGTTTTTAGTTTAAAATGCAAAATATACTTTTTACAGGAATATAATATAATATGTAACTTTATCAATGACATGCAACCTGAGTGACTACCAGGGACTATGACCGTAATTTCTTAAACTTATATATTAAATATGAAAATTTGATACTTGATGTAATTCACTCTATTGTTATTTTTAGGGGCTGTTTGGCAATATCTGATTGAATAAGTGTTGAATGAATAAGAGGGTCTGAATCAGTAAGAGGCCTGAACCAGAAAGGATCTGAACCAATAAGTGTGTTTGGTTACACACACCCTAAAATCAATATAAATACATTATTTTCACACACACCACAACCCCATTTCCCTTTTTTCTCTTTCTTATCACAGTTGAAACCATCTCCCACCACACTAATCTTCACAACTCACACGAGCATATCCGACCACCCGCAACTCCGACCACTGGCACACACTACCCACTGCTGCAACAAACCACCATAACCCCCTCCTCCGTCGTCGGTCCATTTGAGCACCGTCACAATACACCACCGTCGTCGTTAGTCCATTCGACGCCCACTGCTGCAACAAACCACCACCGAAAACCATTGTTCATATGCTCACCACCATGACCCCCCTCCTCCGATAACTCACAAAACCGATTCATACCCAGACAAAGAAGAATCAAAGAAATATCACGCAGCGGACGGCGGGCTGAGGCGTGGTGGTGCGACCATCGACGGCGGCGGCGGGCTGAGGCGATGGTGGTGCGACCGTCGACGGAAGCGGTGCTCAAGTGAGAATTCCAGGCAACAACTTGTGATCTGGGGTGGGGGAGGAGGTGATGGGAGTTGGGTGTTTTTGTGATTTGAGTGGGTCAGACTCAAGCTAAATCTGACCCAATAAGGGGTCAATAAGTGGTCATTCAGACCTTTTTTTGGCTAGAGGTAACACAACCAAACAAGAATGTCTGACTCGGTCGGACATACATATCTGACTCGGTCAGACATACATGTCTGACTGAGGTCATTCAGACCCAAACAAACAACCCCTTAGCATGACTTCAAATTATCACGTTATTTGTGTGTGAGACTTGTTTGCTTTCGAGCTAACAATGACTAAAGAGACATTAATAACATACTCCTACTACTTGATTCGCAAAAAAGTTTGCTATTGGAGACAATGATCTTTTAGTCAAATGTTTTGTTTTCTAATTCTAATTAAAAAAACAAAACAAATCTTTTTGATTTAATCAATCATGTGAGCACGACATGCATTACTTGAGTTTCAATTGTCGAGGGCGTAAAGATACATATCATAAAAAAACACAACAAATTTGATAATGGCTACTTAGATTGTAGTATAGGTCCCTCATCAGGCTACCATGTCCAACAATAATTGTTAAATTCACCTGGTTATTGTGCGATGTTGATTATGACTTAATATAATATTTTTATACCGAGAAAAATAAGCATCTTAAAAAGATACATAAATCCATAGCTATTTAGATATAAAAATATTCATAAGTAATTTAACCGAGTTTTATTCTATATTTTTTTTACAAAATCTCTCTCCCCCCTCCGGTCCCCCCCCCCCCCCTCTCATGAATATGATTTTGGTTATATTATATTGTATAACTATGTTTATTTATGAGAATTAACTACAACTTCTAAGAAGGTAAGACTTTCCTTTGAGTCAAATGTTCTCATTATGTTTAGGCTTACCGATCAAACCTTCCATGAATGTGGTTTTCACCCATGAAGCGAATAACGTCTTAGTGCTTTTTTTTAATAATGCTTGACTATAAAAGAGAATGCGTGGCTACACACACTCACAAATGGATGATGTGACATGTGAAGTAAGGTTTAACGTTTTTTTTCATGACGCTACGGAATTTGAAGGAAAAATCCATGGCTATAGATGCTCAAAATTAAAAAAAAATTTGAAGGAGAAATTCATATTACAATTAAAAAAAAGTTTATTTGATTTTTTTAGAAGTTAAACATTACACTATGAGAAAAAAAATATAAAATTATATGTAAAAATAATTCTTAACGATTAAAGTAGGAAAAAACTAAAGATACATCACATTCGCAGGGAATAATCATTGGGATGACAACACCATCTTTGTTCCGATGAAAAACAAAAATAATCATTGGGATTAATCGAATGAGTTTGTGGTTCACCAATTATACCGTATCACACACCACAGAATGCATTAAGAAAAACCCAAAATTACTCCCTCTCCCTAACTACTAATAACAAACCACCGGAGCACCAAAGTAAAAATTAGAGTAAATTACCGTTTGCATCCTTGTGGTTTGGTGATTTTGACCATTTGCATCCCTACAGTTTAAAAATCCTCATATACACCATAACGTTTTATTTTTGTTCTCATTTGCATCCAAATGACTAACGACGTTAAATAATTCAGTTAACTTTTTATAAAATGACCAAATTACCCTTTGACCACCACAAACTCTCTTTCTCTCTCTCTCTCTTTCTCAAATAAACACACACACACACATTCTCTCTCTCTCATCCCGATCTCGCACACGCAATGAGGACTTGCTTCAAGTCCGGCGTCGGAAACCCAACAATCATCTCCTTCCACAGTTCAACTTCCGGCGAGTCAACAACACCTCCGGCGAACAATTTCCCATTTCCGGCGACATCGAAATCGGAATCTCCGAGCATTACAGTCTCCAATTGCCTCAATTTGTTCTTGAAATCACTGTCATAAGGAGAATGAGGTTCTATCTGTGATGAAGATAGAGTGGAAGGTGAGTAGTACATGGTGGTACAACTGCCGTTAGCGAAGGATGATTCGAGGGTGCAGTAGGGTTCCGATTTGGGGAAATTGGGAAGAAATTGCTCCCATGGTGTAAATTATCTAGAAATTGAAATTGGGGGTTACATTATTCATCGATTTCTTGCAGCGATTGATGGTAAAACGCGTTGGATATGATGAAATTGGGGGTTACATTATTCAGATTCTTGCATTGAAGAATTCGTCACGAATTACAGTTGCATGCACCTTCAATTTCTTCAAACTGAACACAAAATCATGTTCAAATTGTTCAAAATCAAGATCAAAATCGGTATAAAATTGAGAAAAGACTCATACCCAGATGGTGAATTTGGTTTTAAAACAGGTTGAGATGCATGAACATAGAGGAAATTACCTTGTGAAACACCATTAAAGATGAAATCTTGAGGTCAAAGGTCTGCAAACAGATGAAGAAGAAGGCATTGTGAGTGGTTGAAGTGGTGATTGCTGTGAGTCGACATGAAATTAGTGGATTTGTTGGGTCTCCGGCGGTGATTGGTGGTGGTGGGATATTTGGGGGTAGAAGTTGAGGGATTTGAGGCGGTGGCGCCACCACGTACCTCCTCCGCTGGAAATGGTGGTGGTGATAGAGTGATGAGAGAGAGAGAGAATATGTGTGTGTTTATGTTTGAGAAAGAATGAGAGAGAGAAAGAGAGTTTGCGGTGGCGGCGGTGGCGGTGGCGGTGGTGGCGGTGGCGGTGGACGGGTGGTGGGTGGGTGGACGGGTGGTGGACGGGTGGTGGGTGGGTGATGGAGGTGTTGACTCCAGCGAGAGAGAAAAAAAGGGTAGTGGGTTAGGGGTTTTAAGGGCATTTTCGTCATTTTATAAAAAATTAACTGAATTATTTAACGTCATTAGTAATTTGGATGCAAATGGGAACAAAAATGAAACGTTAGGGTGTATATGAGGATTTTTAAACTGTAGGAATGCAAATGGTCAAAATCACCAAACCACAAGGATGCAAATGGTAATTTACTCAAAAATTATATATTTTTTTCTTTTAACCTACCTACTTAAAATTACTCCCTCTCCCACGTACCGAAGGTCTCAGGTTCGATCCGTGGAAACGGCCTCCCGTGGGGAAGATCGCGGTACATCTCCCCTGAAATGGGACGGACCTCCCTGCACCCTGCGAAAACGTGGGGTGGCTGGGGGGGGGGGTTTACTTGGGGGGGGGGGGAATGCAGAATAAATAGAAAACCACCAGAAATGAAGAATTCTCGATGCGTAAATTTGCAAAATCAAAACCAAATGGGTGTTTTGGAAACTTATTTTTTCGCGATCTGCAAACCTAGAAATCAGCAGTAACAATGGCTGTGAGCAGCGACAATGACGGTAGAAGGTGTGAGCCATCGTCTACAGTGACAGTTGCAGAAGAAAGAGATTATCGTTTGGTGAAGGGGGGGGGGGGGTGTTTGGGGTTCTACTACAGTAAGCTCACTACGCCCCCTTGAAACAAAAAACATAAGGTTTGATTCTGTTGATAAACATATGCACAGACTGAATTTGGTACTTTGGTAGTCAAATTGGTTCCATCATGTATTCATATTTCTGGTTTATGTTACAATGCTAAATCATATTGTGCACAGGCTGTAAAGTTCATATAACTGCTTATGTTTCTGCATAACTGTAACTAGTGGTAGACTTGAGATGAGAAAGTTAATTGGGGAGACTTCTGTTGCTTTCAAGCCTATGAGTCTACTTTAGCAAGTTCACATTTTTTTCCACACGCTTTGTAATTGGGTTCCAATTTGTAGTAATAGCATTAGGTGGGAGGACCAAAGAACTTGAACAAAGGAGTTGACAAGTCAAAGAACCATAATCTACCATAATTAGGATATTGACTAGTAAGTCTCTACTGTGGTCCTCCTTATACAGCCTGGCGTGCTGGAAGAATTTTTGGCAGTATGATGATATTTAGCAGAAATTGAAGGTGTATATTAGTTTGTGTAGCTAGCTAGCAGGCTGTTTTAACCATTAAGATATCCACTCTTTTCCAGCATAACATTTCATTCCAACCTCTCTAGTATGGCCTTGATGTTGGTTATCTTCTTAAAGGTGTTCTTTCTTTTAGTTACAGAAGGGTCTTTGATTAATGAGTCTATCTCCTATAATGTCACCTTAGGTTCCTCATTGAACACTGACACAAACCCTTCATGGGTCTCTCCTTCGGGACTTTTTGCATTTGGTTTCTACCAGCAAGATGACGGTTTTGCAGTCGGGATATGGCTGACAACCAAACCGGATATCACGGTTGTTTGGACTGCAAACCGTGATGACCCACCTCTCTCGTCAAACAGTACCCTTGAGCTCACGACGGATGGTTGGTTGCGTCTGCTCACTAGTTCTGGTGAGCAGAAGTCCATCATAAATCAGTCGGAATCGGCAACTTTAGCTTCTTTGTTTGATTCTGGTAATTTTGTACTCTACAATCACTCTGAGGTCATATGGCAAAGCTTTAATGACCCTTGTGATACGATATTAGGAGGACAAGAACTTGTTGAAGGGCGTCAACTAGTCTCTAGATCATCGGATTCACAATACTCAAGAGGACGTTTTGAACTGAATATGCAGTTTGATGGTAACCTGGTGGCTTACCCTCAAAACAGTTACATGGGGCCAAGTGACGCATACTGGGCCACTGGAACGTTTAATGGTTATGATGGGTCATTGATTCTTGACCGTAATGGTTCCCTCTACATAAAACACGAAAAGACGGTCTTAAATCCGTATACGAGTTCACAGTCGAGAGAGAATGAGACAATAGTCTTTCGTGCCACTCTGATTCCGCAAGGTAACTTTGTTCTGTATTCCCACAGATTCGCAGATCCCTCTAGTAACTCGACTGGTATGATGGAGTGGGAAGCATTACCAGACCCGTGTATGGCTAAAGGCATTTGTGGTGTGAACAGCTACTGTAATTCCACTTCCCACAAAGTTGAGTGTCAGTGTTTTCCTGGTTTCATGTTTTTTAACTATTCTATAAATGGGAAGTTCCTTGGATGTTACAGAAATTTCAGTGATGAAGAAGCCTGCAGTCAAAGAGGGCTACAACTTTCCTACAAAATTACCGCCTTGAACAATATGGAGGTTGGGGTCAACTCTTACTCTGTGATAAATCGTAGCAAGGAAATTTGTAGTGGTTCTTGCCTGGATGATTGCAATTGTTGGGCAGCGTTGTATGAAAATGATAGTTGCAAAATGCTCAAGGTTCCGATTATATATGCTTATGTAGTGCTAAATAAAAGCAATACTGTCTTCATCAAAACTAGTTTCTCGGAAGTAAAAGACCGGCCACCCAAATCGTTACCAGCCTCTAAAGACCCAGAACATGGTGCAGTAGCAGAAAGGAAAAAACTTGTTTCCATTTTAGCCATAACACTTGGCGTCTTTGCTCTTATATGTACACTGACAGCCTTCTCTAGTTTCTTATACTACAGAGTGCATGCTCGTAGGTATCAACATATCTCAGATAATGTTGATGTTGGGTTGATAAGTGATCATTTTACTCTCCGATCATTCTCTTTCGAGGAGCTTCATAAAGCCACAGATGGTTTTAGGGAAGTGATAGGCAGAAACTCTATTGGGGAGGTCTACAAAGGGTTTATTTCTGAGGGCACGAAAACGGTTGCTGTGAAGAGACTGCATACAAGGATGCTTGATGGAGATGGAGGGTTCCGGGCAGAAATAACTGCCATTGCGCAAACTCATCACCGGAACTTGGTTCGCTTACTTGGTTTCTGCATACACGGAGTTGCAAAGCTACTTGTTTATGAGTTTATGAGCAATGGGTCACTGGCAGATGTTCTTTTTAACCCAGAAACACAACCTGGCTGGGAAGAATGTGTCACCCTGGTACTCGATGTCGCAAGAGGAATCTTGTATCTTCATCAAGAATGTGAAACTCGTATAATACACTGCAATATAAAGCCTCATAATATTCTTTTTGATGAATCTTGGACCGCTAAGATCTCGGATTTTGGGTTATCAAAGCTATTGAGACCAGGTCAGAGTGGAACCCTCACTGGTGTTAGGGGAACAAGAGGGTACATGGCACCTGAGTGGCACAAGAATTCCTTAATATCTACCAAAGTGGATATTTACAGCTTTGGAATTGTGCTTCTCGAGATTTTGTGTTGCACTGGTGAAATGGAGATAGACATTACATGCGATGACAAAATGCCTTTTTTAACTTGGGTGCACAATTGTTTTGTCGCCAAGGAGTTAAAGAGACTGATTGGAGATGAAGAAGTTGATATCATCGTTTTCGAAAAAATGGTGAAAGTTGGACTTTTGTGCATTCAAGATGATCCAGAGGCAAGGCCTTCGATCAAAGATGTTATCCTAATGTTAGAAGGAACAACTGATATACCGATCCCCCCATCACTATATCAATCTTTGATTTAGTTTGATTGTTACCTTTTAAATATATTTGAATAATAGCATGTAATCTTAGAAAGCGTTTGCATTTATGCCTTATATATCAACGTCAGCAATATTTCTAGTTCTACCTAGCTATAAAATATTACGACTTTATGTTTTGGTTAGCCGTTAGCCAAGATGTTCCAATCTTCAAATCCAAGTTCAATATATGTATCTTTTGGTAAAGCTTGTGACAATTTATTTTAACAGCAACTGAGTTAATGTTTGACTCACCAAACAAACGAGCTCACTCAAACCATAGCCAGTGACTCAGTGAGTGTCCACCATGCTTGCAGGTCCACCTGTCAGTATGCCTAATGATTCTTTCAGCATCACTGTCAGGAGAGAAGAAGTTAAAAAACAAAGGCCATAAGAAGTTAAAAAACAAAGACCATAAGGATGACTTATTATTATTATTTTTTTCAGTAGTCTTGCATTTGAATATTCTTGATTTTTAAAAAAGGTGAAAAATAATTGTGGTCCTATAGACTGGTGTTGATTGACACTACTGCTCATTTTTTTTCCATGAATTGCTGGTCAATGTTCCAAGTCTTCCACAGTTCTACTCTCATTTTTGGTATCTCATCTTCATAGCCTCATAGGTCACCAGATTAATCTGCAACACACAATTTTCTTATCATCTCTTTGGTGCATATCATGGCTTCATTACTGCTTGCCTTTCTCTTTCTCCATTTGATACATTCGGAGGTTGAGGGAGCATCCCATCAATCGATAAGCTTGGGTTCTAAGCTTGTAGCTGGTGAACAATCTGGTGATGTTGCATGGTACTCGCAGTCTAAACTGTTTGCATTTGGATTTTACCCACAAGGCACTGCGTATGTGGTTGCAATCTGGTTAGTGAGGGTTGAAGAAAAAACAGTTGTGTGGACTTATCGAGATCATCCACCTGTATCACCAAATAGCACATTAGAACTTACCCATAAAGGGGAATTGGTTCTGTACTCTGAGCATGGCGGTGTTATCAACACCATTGCAGCCAATATTTCATATGCTGTGATGAATGACAATGGAAATTTTCTACTGTACAACAATCATATGGGTGTAGTGTGGCAGAGTTTTGACTGTCCTACCGATTCCATGTTAATAGGCCAGCGTTTGTCTGCTGGGCATGAATTGGTTTCCAGTGTCTCTAATACCAATTACTCTAGTGGACGTTTTCGTATTAAGATGCAGATGGATAACAATCTTGTTATGTATCCAATAAACACAGAAGACGTAAGTAGAAATGCTTACTGGGCTCGCGGTTATGACCCTAAAACAACGCACTACCTGTACCTAAACAATACCGGATTACTGTTTATGAATGACAGTAATTCAGAAGTCATCATGTCTCTTTATACTGAACCCCCTTATCCTGCCATATATCGTGCGACACTTTGTGACGATGGAATATTTCGGCTGTATTCTTACAACCATACCAATTCGACCCCTTCCATAGTATGGAAAGCGCCAGATCAACCATGTGATGTGAAGAATTTTTGTGGATTTAACAGCTATTGCACTATGAATGATGAGCAGCCATATTGTGTTTGCGTTCCAGGTTCTGATTTTATAGATCCTGAAAAGAAATATAGTGGCTGCCAGAGGAATTTCACAAAAGCAACATGCATAAGTGGGAAAGAGAACATGACATATTACAAGATGGCTACCAAAGAGCAACTAGTGTTGGACGACGAGCCTTACTATCAGGGTCGCGCTGACAACAAAGAGGACTGCAGCAATTCCTGTTTGAAGGACTGCGATTGTGATGCTGCTCTTTTGCAGAAAGGTTATTGTGATAAACACAAGTACCCCCTGCGGTATGTAAAAAGAGGTTATGATGACGAGACATCTTCTACGGGTTTCTTCAAGATGGGCACAATAAGCCTTCTTTATAGCCAAGCCAATGCATCCTTTAATGCTAGTTCAGCAGAGGTGCGAGGAGAGGAGGTGAATAGCAAGAAGGCATGGGTTCTGATTCTTGTTATAACCCTTGGGTTTTCCATCTATTCATGCATTTCCCTAAGTTTGTCTGGTTTTTTCATATTCAAATTCCGTCTTCTCAAGTACAAGAGGTTGTTGGAAAGTAGAAGTATGGGGTTGGCTGAGGACCTGATCCTAAGATCATATACTTACAATGAGCTTAGAAAGGCAACTAATGGGTTCAAACAAGAGTTAGGAAGGGGCTCATTCGGAACAGTCTATAAAGGGTGTTTTAACAAGGGGAATAAAACGATAGCAGTGAAGAGACTCGAGAAGGTGGTAGATGAAGGCGAGAGAGAATTCCAAGCTGAAATGCAAGTGATTGGGAAAACCCATCACAGAAATCTAGTCCGGCTGCTCGGTTATTGTGCAGAAGGTAAATCCGAGAGGCTTCTCGTTTATGAATACATGAGCAATGGAACACTTGCTGACCGTCTATTTAAATCAGAAAGGCTTCCGGACTGGTCTGAGAGGGTACAAATCGCACTTGATGTTGCAAGAGGAATCCTGTACCTTCATGAAGAATGTGAGTCACCCATCATTCATTGTGACATAAAGCCCCAAAACATTTTAATGGATGATTTCTGGACTGCTAAAATCTCTGACTTTGGAATGGCCAAGCTACTGATGCCAGATCAATCCAAGACATTCACAGATGCTAGAGGCACTAGAGGGTAAGGGTACTACTAATTCAAGGTTCATATTATTTAATGGTTTATTGTAATTTATACAACATATGTTTTGTTTTGTGTCACAGGTACTTGGCACCCGAGTGGCAGAAAAACATCCCAATATCTGTGAAGGTTGATATTTTCAGCTATGGGATCGTGTTGCTTGAAATCATATGCTGCAGAAGGAACTTGGAAGTACGCGTATCTAATCCGGATGAGATTGTCCTTTCTAGTTGGGTTTACAAGTGCTTTGAAAGAGGTCAGTTGGACCTGCTTGTTGGTCATGAAGAGGTGGAGAAGGAGACATTGGAGAGGCTTGTAAAGGTCGGACTTTGGTGCATTCAGGATGAGCCTGCTCTTCGCCCCTCTATGAAATGTGTACTGCTGATGTTAGAAGGGATCACAAACATTGCCACTCCTCCCTGTCCAACTTTCACCTGGTAATTCTTGCTTTTGCCTGATTATGATTTCACTTTTGTTCTTTTTAAACCTTATCAAGTCAAACGTCTCAGTCTCAAATCGTTACAAGGTTCTTACTCCCATCAAACGTATGAAAAGTATGCTATGTCTTATATTTCATGACTGTTGGATATTCTTGTTAGAACAAAAATTACAAATTGTTTTGTTGAACCACTCGTGAGCTACTCGAGAACGGCTCGCTAAAATTCCAAATCGAGCTGAGCTCAAACTTATATTGTATTAACGAGCCGAGCCCAAGCTTCGCATATCAAGCTTGACCAGGCTCATGTGCTTAAACGAGCCTAAACAAGTTTTTATTTATGTAAGTTATTATTTAACACATTAAATATCTAAAAGTAGCGGGCAATTGTACAAAACAATTTTCTTATGACTTATGAGCATTTCATGTTGCTCATAAGAAAAGGAGGTAAAGATTACATATATTGTGCATCTCGAAAATGACCTAAAAACACATTTAGATGCACCTAAGGAATCTAGTGGTTCTTAACTGATAAAACCAAGAAAACTGTCAAAACAGTTATTTCCATCCAAAAGAAAGGTTGCTCGGTTTTCATAAAACGGAGCTTTTGTAGCTGCTCTTTTTGGGCAGGCATTTTTCTTCAAAGTTATTAGTTTACAATCTTGGTTGCATAAGTTTCATTCTATCTTCATTGTTGATAAATAAGTCATCCATGTATCCTCTCTGTTTGCAGATGGGTCAAAGACAGCCAAATTGTTTCAGTTGCGCGTAGTTTAGACGTTAAAAAATTTGTGAAGACTGAAGACTAAACCTTTTGTTGGTTAAATTTGGAGACCTTGATCACTTAATATGTAACAAATTGAATTTTTCAAACTGCTGGAAAACTTGTTGATTTTCATGTATTCCTACTTATGACTCTTGTTTCTGTAACTTGTAATGTGTGCTTTGCTCATTTTTCATCGTCTAGTAAATTCATTCACTGTTATTGTGACCAACTTAAGCCTAAAGGGTTTTGTTGGGTTTGTACAAGGATTTCAGAACAATTTACAGTAACAACTTTAAGCCCTATAAAATTCTCCCTGGAAATTTGAATGCATGAACTTTAAGCAGAAGAAGATATATCCTATTACAACTTCTGAAGCGTTTATGAATGGTTGAAAGACGAGTTAATATAGCCTCGTATACGCACCACACCTAGTTTTTGACACGATTCTAGTCGTGCGATCCGTTTTGAATAAACTACTAGAATATTAAAGATTTTTTAATACTCTAGTTTAGATATTATAGTGTATTCTTGTTTATGAATGACAAAGAAAAGAAAGAGAAAATCATACTCTTGTTTGGATTCTTTCCCAAAATAAAAGGTGGTAACACCCTTTTGTGAAAATCTTAGCTAGTAGGAGCGAGAAACTATAAAATATATCCAAGAACAAGTCTCTCTTCTTAATTTGGTCTAAAGCCATTCAAGAATGTTGGACCAAAAGAACCAATGAGCCAGATTAGAAAGACCTTTAAGTCCTACAAAACATCACAACAACTGCTGAAAGCATCATCAGCTGTTTGACAAAGACCGAAGACTTCAACAGCTGAAGATCAAAGTTCTGAAAAACATTAGCTGAAGACTCAAGTACTGAAGACTCAAGTACTGAAGTCTATCAGCTGAAGAACTAAAGTACTGAAGACCATCAGCTGAAGTACAAAGACTGAAGACAAAGACTGAAGACATCAGCTGATGACAACAACTGAAGACATCAGCTGATGACAACATTTGAAGTTAAAGTCTGAAGACAAGTACTGAAGCCTCACACACAGCTGAAAAAGTATTCTTCAGTTGTTGTGATGTTTTCCTTTCAGTCTTTTCTTTTCAGTAGTTTTCTTTTTCTGTTCAGTACTTTGTAAAACGTCTAAAGAGCATGTTTTTCAGACATTGTAGTTTCAGTAGTTTCTTATCAGTAGTTGTAATAGTAGTTTACACTTGTCTTTTGTAAAAAGATATCAGCTGTTTGACATCTTCAGTAGTTGTAGTTATTTTCAGTAGTTTGTTGTAATAACGGTTTGATGTCACTGTCAAGTGACATCAGCTGACGTCATCTTTCCTATAAAAGGAAGATGACCTAATTGTAAACATGGCCGAAGCGTGTGATCAATAAAAATACACCTTTTTGCAGAATTTCTCTCTCTCTATAACTTACTGTTTTATTGTTAAATCTCTTGTGTTCTTGCTATAATTTCTAATTCTTGTGCTAATTCCACTGCAAATCCAACCTAATTGATCAAACTAGATGCTGAGATCCTTTCAAATGGTATCAGAGCTGGTTAATCATTGATCGATTTAACAATTGATCATTGAAACTGCTCATTTGACATCAACGTTTGGTCGAATTAACAAATTTGCAAGAATCGGTTATAGAGATTGAGTTTCTGCTGCTTCTGGTCATTCAATTTGAGGTTCACGTGGTTTTGAGCTAAATTTGTTTAGTTTATCTTGAATTTGCTTGAATTCTGAAATGGCGACACCAACAAACGATCCTCACAATACTGGCTCCTCAACAAAGCCTCCGATGCTTGTTAGGAGTGAGTATAACATCTGGCAACGACGTATGCTCCATCATCTGTCCATCAACAGCGTTGGTTGTTGGAAATCTGTGGTGCATGGACCATACAAGCCGATGGTGAGTCTTCCTGAATCAAATGAGAGGGTTCCGAAGAAACCCGATCAATATTCGGAAGAAGATCTGAAGCTATTCGAGATTGATGCTAAAGCCCATGGAATTCTGGCTATGGCACTGTCTAATGAAATCTATTCAGGGCTCATGCATCATGAAACTGCTCATGATCTCTGGGTTGCTCTGAAGGAACAGTTTGGAGGAACCGATGAGGTATTAGCAAACACATGGGAAATCCTCGCCCAACAATATGAGACACTCTCTCATAGGAAGGGTGAGACTCTGACTCAACAGTTTGAGCGATTCTCATGTTTGATCTCTGAGCTGAAGATGGTCAAACAAGAGTATTCAAACAGCCAGATGAACAATCGATTCCTCAGATCCCTGCCTGAGAGATGGGACACTTATACCATTGTCCTACGCTCCAGTGCAAATCTGGATACTCTATCTCTCACCTAACTTCATGGGAAACTGCTTACATTTGAGAGAGAGAGATAGAGCAGAAAAGGAAGTTGTCCACCTCTGGTAAGCTCACTAATGACTTTATATCAGGCAATACTGCACTGATAGGTCAAAAGTCAGAATATGCTACATCAGAGAGTGCCTATTATGAGCATATTGATTTCTCTACCAATGTTGAACATGCTTTTGTTGGTGTTGATGGTTGTTCAGGAGGTAGCAGTGATAACTTGTGCTTTCTGATGGAGGACTTGAAGGGCATTCCAGATGATGATCTGGAAGAGATGGATATTTTGAGCCAAATGGCAATGATTAATATCAGATCTCAAAATTTCTACAAAAGAACTGCCAGGAAATTTCCTGGTCTCTCTGGTAAAACCAAAGTTGGTTTTGACAAGAGCAAGTTGAGGTGCCATAAGTGCCATAGGCTTGGACACTTTGCTAGAGATTGTAGATCATCTGAATTTGAGTCTGTGATTAATGATAAAAATGATGAGATTTATAAACTTAAATACCAAATCAAAGATGATAAGGCTAGGGAAGAGGTACTTCTAGAGAAGTACAGAGACCTCAAGGAAACACTTGCAGCTACCCAGGTAGAGTGTGATCGCTGGGTACAATCCTGCAAGGGTTTTGAAATGCTTCTCAGCAAGCAATCAGCTTCCAATGTGAAGTTTGGCATTGGTTATAATCACAATGCTCCTCCTACAGATTTTACTCCCAGAGCAGAAGTAGAATCTGATGGAGAAAGCAATAGCCAATCCTTCTTATCATGTGATCTACTCTCTGATAAAGCACCATCAGAAGTAGAAGTTAGCATAAATTTCTTACCAAACCAATCAGCTGATGCTGAAACAGCTGATGGTTCAAATGCTGACAGTCACATGATCAATAAGTTGATCACTTCAGGTGTTATCTCACAAAGTACTGAAAGTACTAAAGAGCAAGTTATAACACCCGAAGCACAAACCCAAACTACTGCATGTACTAAAGGGAAGAAAACTGCAAGTAGCAAGGGTTTGACAACTACTGAAGAAGATATCAGGAAAGCAAGTACTGCAAGGAAGAAAACTGCAAGTACTGATAGCAAACTGCTGAAGAACAAGTCCTTAGTAGTTTCATCTTCTTCAGCAGATGATCAACTTAAGATGAAGAAAAAGCCATGTGAAATATGTGGCTTATTCAATCATCTTACTGATGATTGCTGGTATAAAAAGGGTTCTAAACTCAAACACAATGAGAACATTAAAAAGAAAATAAACAAAATGAAAACTGAGTTTGAAACCAAGTTTGTACCAGCAACATCAAAACCTGTAACCCCAAAGTCCAAAAAGAAATTCAAAAAGGAAGGGGTTAATCAGGCAACAGCTGAGGTTGCTCAAAGGAAGATGGTGCAACACAGGAATCCATCACAAACAAGCACTAATGTGTCTGATGAGCTGAAGGCTTTATCCCAAAATCAGACACAACTTGTTATGATAGTTCAACATCTAATAGGGAGAGTTAACCAATTAGATGCTCCTATGCTGAAACCACAGAAAAGGAAATCCAAGCCAAAGGAATCCTCTTCTACACCATCTCCCTCACCTCAGGCTGTTACTCATAACAAATCAGTTAGTGTAACATCTGTTGATGAAAACAGACCCAAAACCAAAAAGGTTTGGGTCTCAAAAACTAACTAACTTGTTGTGATGAATGCATGGTTCTTCAGTATGCCAAAGAAGCATCTGGTATGTAGACAGTGGAGGATCCATGCATATGATAGGGAGCAGCTCTCTTCTTAATGACTACTCTCAAGGAAAGAAGGGGTTTGTCTCTTTTGGCAATGATGCTAAAGGTTACATCATCGGCAAAGGCTTTGTTTCCAATGGGGAAATAAGGTTTGATGATGTTAACCATGTGGAGAATCTCAAGTACAACCTTTTGAGTGTCAGTCAAATGTGTGATAAAGGCCATGTTGCCTTTTTCACCAGCCAGAACTGTCGGATTCTGTCATCCAAAGTTCTGAGTTTGATTGACAAGGTGTTGGATGAATATACTCTCCTGAAGGCCAACAGGACAGGAAGAGTATATGCCTTAGATCTTTCAAAGAAAATTGATCTAAAAGGCCATCCTTGCCTATTCTCCAAGGCTTCTCCTCAAGAATCTACTCTATGGCATAGAAGGTTGGGTCATGTGAATCTTAAAAACATGAACGAGCTGATACACCATGGTTTAGTAAGAGGGTTGCCTATGAAGGAGTTCAAATGCGAAGACAACTGCACTGCCTGCTTGAAAGGGAAGCAACACAAGGTCTCATTCCCTCCAATAGAAGAGCCAAAGTCCACTACTTGCTTGCAACTACTGCATATGGATCTGTTTGGTCCTGTCAGAGTGATGAGTATGGCAAAGAAGAAATAATGTCTGGTAATTGTGGATGATTACTCCAGATTTGTATGGAATTTCTTCTTGCACTCCAAAGATGAGGCTGCAAAAGCTATTATGAACTTTGTGTTGTATATGGAGAAGCAATATTCCCTGTCAGTCAAGTGTGTGAGGAGTGACAATGGCACATAATTCAGAAATCACACACTTGATGACTTCTACCTGTCAAAGGGTATCAAGAGGCAGTTCAGCATTCCAAGAACTCCTGAACAAAATGGAGTGGTGGAGAGAAAGAACAGGACCCTCATTGAAGCTGCAAGGTCAATGTTGGCTGACTCAGGATTGCCACTGACCTTTTGGGCTGAAGCTGTCAACACAGCTTGCTATATGCAGAATAGAGTATTAGTGAATCAGAGGTTGATGAAGACTACTTATGAAGTACTCCATCATTGGCCCCTTTGATTTCCTTCTTTAGAGCCTTTGGGTGTCCCTGTTACATTCTTAACATAAGCAATCCACTCCAGAAGTTTCAATCAAAGGTGGATGTAGGGTATTTTGTTGGTTATTCATCAACTTGCATGGTATACAGAGTTTTCAACTGCAGAACAAAGATGGTTGAAGAGACTTTGCATGTGAAGTTTAATGAATCTCCAAAGAACAAGATTCCATAAAATCCTGTGGAGTTATTTGATTTGGACATACTGCAATATGTTCCTTATCAGGCTCCAGCTGTTGTTCCTGTCAACAGTTCTCCACCTGGTGGTACTGATGATGATGTAGCCAGTACTCACCTTTTCAGATTTAGTGACCAACTGCCTGAGTCAACTAAACCTGATGCTCCTGTAGCTTCAGCAGCTCCATCCATAACAAATGCTGATGAGATTTCTGAATGCTCTACTTCATTTGAGTTGCCATCTCCAGCATGGTTTCAAGAATCTTCATCAACATCTGTTGCTGCTGAAGGTCCTACAAACACTTGCATAGATCTGATAGTCTATCAAGAGCTGAAGAATCACCCAATGTCTCAAATCATTGGTGATATCAATGCTGGAGTTTCAACCAGAAGTCAATTGTCCAATTTCTGCTTCTATGCTCTCTTCATCAGTCAGCAAGAGCCAAAGAACTACCATGTTGCACTAAGAGACAATGGATGGGTTGAAGCAATGCAACTTGAGCTTCTTCAGTTCAAAAAGAAGCAAGTGTGGGAGCTTGTTCCTTTACCCCAAGGTAAGTGTGCAATAGGCACTAAATGGGTGTTTAGTAATAAAACTGATGAAAAGGGCCAAATTGTCAAGAACAATGCCAGGCTGGTTGTACAGGGGTTTGCACAAGAAGAAGGTATTGATTATGATGAAACCTTTGCCCCTGTAGCCAGACTGGAGGCAAGTAGATTGTTCTTAGCTTATGCTGCCTTTCACAATCTTAAAGTTTTTCAAATGGATGTCAAAAGTGCCTTTTTATATGGTAAAATAAAAGAAGTTTATGTGTGTCAACCACCAGGTTTTGAGGATAATAAACATCTTGATTGGGTGTATAAGCTTGATAAGGCTCTTTATGGGTTGAAACAAGCTCCTAGAGCCTGGTATGAAACATTATCAAACTTTCTTCTCCAGAATAATTTCACTAGAGGCTCCATTGATAAAACTTTATTCATAAAGAAAGTGGGACAACATAAGCTACTTGTTCAAATTTATGTTGATGATATTATTTTTGCATCCTCTGATCCACAGTTGTGTGATGAATTCACTAAGCTGATGCAGCAAAAGTTTGAAATGAGTACTATGGGAGAATTACAGTTCTTTCTGGGTTTGCAATCAAACAAAGGGCTGATGGAACCTTCATTCATCAGTCCAAATATACAAAAGATTTGTTGAATAAGTTTGATTTACAAAACTGTAAGCTCTGTTCTACTCCCATGAGCAGCACCACACAACTGGATGTTGATAAAAAAGGTAAAGCGGTTGATGAAACCCTTTACAGATGTATGATTGGGTCCTTAACGTACCTTACAGCTTCTACACCAGACATTATGTTTGCAACATGTATATGTGCTAGATTTCAGACTGCACCTAAAGAATCCCATTTGATTGCAGTTAAAATGATCTTTAAATATTTGCAAGGTACCCAATCTCTAGGACTTTGGTATTCTACTGGGCATTCTTGCAAATTAGTTGCTTTCTCTGATAGTGACTATGCAGGGTGCAAAGTCACCAGAAAATCAACTTCTGGTGGTTGCCAATTCCTAGGCAATTGTTTAGTTTCTTGGCAGAGTAAGAAACAAACATCAATTGCTACATCAACTGCTGAAGCAGAGTACATTGCTACTGCAAGTTGTACATCCCAAGTACTCTGGCTTCAGAATCAACTATTGGATTATGGCATTACAGAGACTAAGACTCCATTACTAATGGATAGTGCTTCAGCTCTTTGTATTGTTAAGAATCCAGTCCAGCACTCTAGGACCAAACATATTGAGATCAGACATCATTTTATAAGGGATTGTTATGAAAAAGGTCTGATTGATCCAAAGTTTGTGCCTAGTGCTGATGAGCTTGCAGATATATTTACTAAGCCTTTAGATAGTGCCACATTTCAAAATCTGGTACTAAGGCTTGGTATGCTGCAGCTAGAATAATTTGACTAATACTGATGTTCTCAGATCACAAGTACTGATGAGCATTAGTATGCAAAAGTCGAAAATAAGTACTGATGAGTTATTTAGTATTCAGCATTTTTCACAACTACTGATGTGTTATAAAGGCTGAAGACCAAAATACTTCAAAGTACTGAAGTACATTATTTATTAAAAACAACTGATGTAGTTACAACTACTGATGTGGTTATAACTACCGATGTCTATTTTTCAAACAAATAAGTACTGAAGAACAAATTTTGTCCACAGGTACTGATGTGTAATCTTACACATAAGTACTGAAGACAATATTTTTCACAAGCTCTGAAGAATAATTTATTTCATCAGATCTTTTGAACACATGTTCACAAGAGCTGAAGAATAAATATTCATAAGAGATGAAGGCCAATGAAACATCTGAAAGTCAGACAAAGTCTGATGAGTAAATGTTGAGGTTAGAATGAAACAACTGAATTGACGACAACAGTTGATGAGTAAATTTACTCTTCAGCTGATTTCAACATCTACTGTTTGATATCCAAACAACTGAAGGACAAAACCATGTCTTCAGTAGTTTTACAACTACTGATGACTAACACCAAGTCCTCAGTTGTTTACAATAACTGAAGGACAAAACCATGTCCAGTAGTTTTACAACTACTGATGGCTAACACCAAGTCCTCACTTGTTTACAACAACTAAAGCCAAAACCATGTCTTCGGTAGTTTACAACTACTGATGTCAGTAGTTTACAATTACTGATGACTAACACCAAGTCTTCAGTTGTTTACAACGTCTGAAGATGAAAACCATATCTTCAGTAGTTATTAACTACTTATGATTAACAACAAGTCTTCAGTCGTTTGCAACATCTGAAGGACAAAACCATGGTCTCAGTAGTTTCAACTACTGATAATTAATACCAAGTCCTCAGATGTTTACAACCTCTGAAGGTTAAAACCATGTCATCAGTCGTTTCAAACAACTGATGACTAACACCAAAACCTTCAGTCGTTTTCTTTCAGCTGTTTCATATTCATACCCTATAAATACCCAACCCTACCTTCAGAGTTTTTCATTCTCTCATAACCTAACGTTTCAAAAACTCTGAAACCTCTCTCATCACATTAATGGCGACCATGCAGATCAAACCTCGCCACAACTGTGTTGCTTACCTCACCAAATCCACCTTCTGGACCAAGTTCGATCATGCTATCGATCTAATGGTGGATTCCCCATACCGAACAGCCTTTCTCATCAATCCTACCATGTATGCCGATTCACTACCCAGTTTTGGACGAATGTTACCCTTCAAACTAGAGAGAACGACACCGAGGTCTCTCTCCAGTCGTTCGTCCACAACCAAAAGGTGGTTATCAATCCTGCTATCATTCGCCAAACCCTAAAATTGGATGATGCCACCTTCCCCACCGAATATCCAAAAGGCACCACTGACCTATCATTTGCACACCATGGATATCAGGGTGACCTTCATGCTTCTACCCTCCTCAAGAAGCATTTCCATGATGTTGAACGCCTTATATTCCACATGGTTAATGCCTGCTTAGCCCCTAAAACCTCCTCATGGGATCAAATGTCATCTTGGTGGTAGCAGGTATTATTCTCTATCCTTGAGCAACAAAATTTAAATTTTTCTAAAATAATATTTTTGGAACTTAAGGATATGGCCTCAAAACCTTTTGCAAACCGATGGATATTATATCCACGGTTCATTATGGCCATCATTGAGAACCAGCTGAAAGCTGAGGGGCTTGTTGGCCTTGGAGTCCCTGCTATGGCTGTATTGCCTGAAGTATACTCCAGGCACAACTCTGACCAAACACTGAAACAGGCTGGCAAGCTGCGAAAACCCAAGCAGCTGGAACCCACAGCCTCTACCTCCAAATCCAAAGTCCCCACCAAACCCAAACCAAAGAAACCCAAAAGGCTACTCAGGGAGATGAGTCCCCTGAGGATGCCCCTGCCCAACAAAGACAGGAAGTAACTGCTGACACTATTCCCCCAATAATTACCACGACTCTACCAACCACAACCGCTCAGGTATCCTCTCCACAGGAGCCTGAAGCAACCACTTTCGGGGCACCCACACATCTGGAACCTTTCTCACTTAAGGAGGTTGCCATTGAAAAGCACCCATCTCCCCAGGTGCAAACTGCTTCTACCCCATCTCCCACTGCAACCGCCCCTCAAAGCCCAACATTCATAATAGCAGAAGTGTTGACTCATCTTAACACTCCACCCTCTCCCCAGGCACCAATAACAACTGGGAAAATTCCAACCAAAGAGAGGGTGGATCCAAGTGTTGATGAGAGCCCACAACATAGGGAATCTAATGTTTTATCTCCAAGTGTGGCAGAGGAGATAAGACAATCTGGTGAGGCTGCCACTTCTCCTGCTTCAGCATATGAACAGGATGAAGCTGGTACCATCTCTAAGTCCTCACCAGAGGCAACTGCCGATAAGGATCCAATCCTGAGGCAGGAAGTCCCCAGTACCAAGAACAAGGGGCACATGTGATCACTGAGCCACACTCAGCACATGTACATCCTGATTCAATAAGGAGGTCAAATGATTCAGTTACAACTGATGATGACCTGGGCTTTTTCTATGATGTAGTAGCCCAAAACACCATTCTTGAGGATGAGGTGAGTAGACTCAAAGAGCTACTTGCCAAAATGACTCAAGAACAAAGTCCATCTGCCACCATTCACCCACAGATGGCACCTTCACCTGAAGGTCTCATAAACACACAGCCATTCCCACAAACTCAGCCACCAGCTTCTGCTTCAAGCACTATTTCTTAGGGACAAAATCCCCCCTGAGCAAATGGTTGCTCTCTTTCAAAATTCTCTGCCTATCATCATACCCATTATCACTGACATTGTGATTAAAACCCTTGATGAGAGGCTCCCCTCTACTATACAGCCACTGGTGGATGCTGTTGTGACTAAGAGGCTTTCTGACAGTCAAACCCCTGCAACCAATGCAACCAAAAAGGGGGAGACTCAGTCAGTGAAAGCAATCAAGAGGAAGAGGATTTTGGAAGAGAAAGAGAAAAAAGTAGAAAAGGAGGTGGAATATGAGAGGGAGATAGTTGTGGAGACGGAGAAGGAGAAGGAGAGTGGGAAGGGAGCTGAAATGGAGAAAGTGACTGAAAGTGCAAAAGACTTTCATGTCACATATAAAAAGAAGAAGGTTGGAGAGAAGGAGAAGGAGAAGGAGAAGGAGCTAGCAGTCCTTGTCAAGGAGGCTGATGCTGAACACAGCAGGTCAATGGATAACATCATTGATCAGCTGTTCAGGCAAGGCTTTGACACTGCTGAGCTAGATACAGAGATTAGGAGGTTGGAAGTAAAAGAGATTGAATACCGATGGTCTTGCTATAGCCAAGAGGAGAATGAGAGACTTGAGGCTATGGCAAGATTCACTTCGAAGTATCTAGGGAGGTCAGTCCTGGAAGTAAAATCATGGCCCAGGGACAACATCTTGGCAATAACCACCAAGATCTGTTCGTCTGAGGTATTCACCAAGGGCTGATCATAGAAGCCCTAAGTGAAGCCGGTGCTGGGAACAGGACTGAGCTAGCCAAACAAAACAAAGCCTCACTCACATCCAAACTGCTAGCACAGCCTGCCCAATTTCCCACACCAAAACAAACCAAACCACAACCCATAAAACCAACTCCCTCACCCTCAAAACCAATAGCCGATGATGCACCCTTAAAGAGGAAGAGAAGGGTGTTGAGGCTAGAAGAAGAAGATGATGATGATGATGAGGAAGAAGATAGGCTTCCTATCTCTGCTGTTATCCTTTTACCAATGGCCAAAAGTCACCCTTCAACAATTACTCCTGAGCTACAAAGACAAACTGTGAAAGTGAAGCTAGAAGAAGAAGAGCTTCACAAACTTCATGATGAGGAGTTGTTGAAGAGGGCTGACAAAGCATATGCAGCTTCCTCATCAATCATAAATATGAGGAAACAAGCTCAGAGACTCTTCACTCTCAGACAAACATTTCAGTATCAAAAAGAGAGAGTGAGGATTTGGCCTGATCCCAGGGTGTCTCATAGGATCCAACAGAAAAATATTCCTCAGAGATACAATGGGCAAGTGAAAAAGATCGTAGATTTAGTGATCACACTTACCATTGTAGTATCACCCTGGGAGATCCTTGATGATTTCAAGAAAGCCTATACATCCAATATGCCCCCATAAAAGATGTTGCAAAATAGAATAATGAAAAAGGGGTTGGTGTATAAGAGGCTTGAGAATCTCAGGAAGGATGAGCTCCACTTGATACTTGAGGGTATTCACCCAGATGAGTTTGCATACAGAGAGATCACTACAGTGGAGCTCAAAAATAGAAAACAGGCCAAATTCCTCTCTGAGTTCTATGGGCCTGAAGGATTCTTTGAGGGAGAGGCAGAAGAGCTAACCATGGAGGAACAGATAGTATTTTTAGAAGCCTACACCAGAGAATCCTATAGGCTCATAGTTAGGAAGTAGGTCTTATGGATGGGACAACATCTCTGTGTCCAGTTCCCCAAGACAGAGTTCCCATCCATCCTTTGCCAATCAGATTTTTGAGACCTCTTCCCAGGCCAGTGCTGATATGGGTCAACTTCTGAGCTGATCCAGAAGGAAAAAGACCAATCATTCTGCCTCAATAAGTGGGACACTCAATTAGCTTAAAGGTTTTGGTTGCATTGGTTCAGGGGGAGTTTGTTGGACCAAAAGAACCAATGAGCCAGATCAGAAAAACCTTTAAGTCCACAAGACATCACAACAACTGCTGAAAGCATCATCAGCTGTTTGACAAAGACTGAAGACTTCAACAGCTGAAGATCAAAGTTCTAAAGAACATCAGCTGAAGACTCAAGTACTGAAGACTCAAGTACTGAAGACTCAAGTACTGAAGTCTATCAGTTGAAGAACTAAAGTACTGAAGACCATCAGCTGAAGTACAAAGACTGAAGACAAAGACTGAAGACATCAGCTGATGACAACAACTGAAGACATCAGCTGATGACAACATCTGAAGTTAAAGTCTGAAGACAAGTACTGAAGCCTTCAGAGTTTGTCACAACAGCTGAAGAAGTATTCTTCAGTTGTTGTGATGTTTTCCTTTCAGTCTTTTCTTTTCAGTAGTTTTCTTTTTCTGTTCAGTACTTTGTAAAACGTCTGAAGAGCATGTTCTTCAGACGTTGCAGTTTTAGTAGTTTCTTATCAGTAGTTGTAATAGTAGTTTACACTTGTCTTTTGTAAGAAGATGTCAGCTGTTTGACATCTTCAGTAGTTGTAGTTATTTTCAGTAGTTTGTTGTAATAACGGTTTGATGTCACTGTCAAGTGACATCAGCTGACGTCATCTTTCCTATAAAAGGAAGATGACCTAATTGTAAACATGGCCGAAGCGTGTGATCAATAGAAATACATCTTTTTGCAGAATTTCTCTCTCTCTCTATAACTTACTGTTTCATTGCTAAATCTCTTGTGTTCTTGCTATAATTTCTAATTCTTGTGCTAATTCCGCTGTAAATCCAACCTAATTGATCAAACTAGATGCTGAGATCCTTTCAAAGAACAATTGATGGTGACTGTAATCATATGTAAATAATAATTAGGGTTGAATACATTTTTCTGTAGAAAAACGGAAAATCTACATTAAACAATAATTAAGGCTCTTATAGAAATATGAAAATTCTACTACATGAACATACTTGGGGTATTCTACGTACCTCAAAAGAGGGAGTAATTTTATTATACTTGTCCTTTTTGTTGATTACATTCTTTTGATAAGTTGCAATATTGATTTGTTGCACGAGTCTAAATGATTACTTTTGCGTCATTTTGACATGAAAAATTTCGGGGAAGCCTCCTGTGTGATCGGCACTAAAATCCACCGAGATCGGACTGAGGGGACATTAGGGTTGTCTCAAAAGGATTATATTGATGGGACGCTAGGTCGATACCAATCTAATCCCGACCTAGATGATTGGAAAGAAACAAAGAAAGTTTGCGATATCTTAAAGGAATAAAAAAACTACAAAGTAGTTTATAGAAGAACTATTGATCTAGAAGTGTCTGGCTATTCTGAATCCAACTTTGTTAAATGCAAAGATGACAAAAAATCTACTTTGGGGTATATCTTTATGTTGGTAGGCAGACCTATCTCGTGGAGGAGTCATAAACAACTAAAAACAACTAACAACAACTTCAACAATCATGGCAAAATATGTTGTGCTCTATAATGCGACATACCATGGGATGTTGTTGAGAAATATTAGCAGACTTAAAGTTGTAAACTCCATATCAAGACCATTAAAGATTTACTGTGACAATTTTGATGTTAGTTTTTCGAACAGTAATAGTTCGAGCAGCGCTAGATTATATATTGATACAAAATGCTTGTTTGTACGCGAACGAATAGAGAAAAATAATTGTTGTATCGAGTATATTAGCACTCATGATATGTTTGCGGATATGATGAGAAAGGTCTACCACCGAAAGTCTTTCAAGAGTTTGTAATTAAGATGGATTTTATTAGAGACCTCATTTGATTGCATATATTCTTACGAATTAATTATTGTAAAATTTCACGAATGTTTAAGTTTCATTGTCTATAATAACTTGAAGTATTCCTATGCGTGTTGCGTGAAAACTCCACAATGGGGTCGAACTTCAAAATGCGGATAAAAAAACACATCGTGACAGTTAAACTAGTTGATGCAATCACTACACGACGGAAATTAAAGATCTAAACAATTTTAAATAATAAGACATAAATCAAGAAAAATATATTTAAAAAAAGAGAGGAAAGTAAAGAAACCCAACGAAAGAAGAAACTAAACCCGAGTAGCCATCTTCACTGGGGTGCATCTTAACCAACTCCACCAAACTATAATTGTAAAATATTTAGATTGTAATTATGTATATATAATCTAAATTTAAAGTGAGTAAAAAAATAACTGTCACATGACAGTTCGGATTAAACTCCAATTAATAAGATATATTTACTGTAGCTTACATTGGTTTGAATGTATAGAATAATATGCTAGTTAGCTATTTAACAACAAATGCACCGTACAAACGACTTACTTTTCTTATGTATATATAAGAATGTAGTTTTAATATATATAATAATAGCAAACATAAACAAAACAAAAAGAATAATAGATATACTAAAATTCAAATAACCGAAAGGATAAAGTCCTATTATATTAAAAATTAGACAAACTGAAAATAAAAAGTCAATAAATAAATAGCATTATCAGAAGCTTTTTTAAGAAGATTTTTTTTTAAAATTTTGAAGACTTTTTAATTGGAAAAAGATAAATATTTACTATAACTTGGGCTGATTTTGTTTTTAAAGGTCAAAACTATCTTATTAGAATATTAGGTCATCTTCTACAAGTCTCTATCTTCTTATGAGCCCTGATACCATTTGTCTATGTTTAAACTATTGTCGTCTTCAATGATCAGAAAGCACTTAAACTATTTTGTGTTGATGTTTAGTATAATCGATGGGGGCCTTCGTCTTGAAAATGACTCGTGTTGCTACATCCAAATCCAGGTCGGATATAGTTGTCGGGTTTGGTCGCATCTAGCATCCTGCGTAGTTTCCGAGCTTGGATCTGAGCTGTAACACCCAAAAAACCTGTTAGAAGGTGACCTGGAGCTTTGCTTCGGGAACACTGATGTGTGCGGTGTATATATATTTTTAATAATGACTTTCCACACCACTTGGTTTTAAATTTATAGAAATAAATTTTATCTTAAAACCAGGGCCGGCTCAATTATTTTGAGGGCCCGAAGCGAAGCAATATTTTTGGGCCCTTTTATAAACCAATATATATTTTTTCATATGATATTAACTTTCTGAAATATGATAATTTTATCAAATGGGGTTACATGTATGGTGTAATTTTAATTAAGGAATAGGCAAAATAGTATGTGAAATCACAACAAATTTGACAAATACAACTTGTGTGTCCAATATCCAAAGCTTAATTTCTGAAAAGAAAGATAGATTTTTTAGGTATTGAATTCTAAACATACAAATCACCCCCTTCAACCCAGAAGATACATGTGAGATTGATAACTAAACTTGATTGTTTAATTGTAAGCTAACCGTTGGCAATACTTTTAAAACTAATTATTCCATTAGAGTTCCTGGCAAAACCAATCAAACAACATGCTCTAGCAAATAACAAATCTAAAAGGTTGGTTTTTTTACAAAATCTATAAGAGGGTCTTGTTAATCTAAAAAAAATGCCAGATACAAGTATCTATTCATTAAAACAACGCCAAACAAGATAACTGCAACCACTATTGAATAGTAAAGATTTAAACTTACCGATAACGCACCCTAGCAAATTGCAAAACATAATCTTAGATGATTTTGATTTCTTATCTTCAAAACGCAAAGATAATTGTACCCTTTCAATGTTCAAGAAGTTCCTTAATTCAAAGACAAATGATTCGAATGCATCTGTTCATCGTCGCTTGTGGACTATTGTTTCTTTACTACTCAATTTCCCTAACCTAATTTTTTATGGCCTATTAATATTATTCCCTAACCAAATATCAAGCCCAAATTATTTATAACTATACTTAAATTGAGGGCCCTTTAGGAGTGGGAGCCCCAAGCAACAAGTTTCACTTGGAGGCCTATTAGGTCGGCCCTGCTTAAAACTAAACCACACACAAATAGGTAACTGTACCTATCGTATATGTAGCATAGCTTTGATAAAAACCAAGTATCGATCCAAAGACACGATAGATATTGATAGTAAACATTTCTTATTATTCAACCGATAAATATAGATGATTTTATAATTATATATTTTTAAACTAAATACAAATAAATAAGAATAGATAGAAATCAAGAAAGATAATCAAACAAAGGTAATGTTCACTTATACTTTGAATACTTCTAGCCAAATAATGACAACTTACACAAATTTATAACGAAAACATTCTATACACGTGTAACACGGAAATATACTAGACCCCCATCAAGGCTACCTAATCATGTGACTCTTTGGAAAGTTAAAACGATGTTAACATAATAACCACCTAAAGTCAATGCATGACAATCTAATGATACAATTATATTGAATATAAATATGGACTAAACGTCTGTCAAGGTTATTTAATCCCATAATCCTTTGGAAATCTAATATGATAAACACATACCAACCACCTCGAATCACATAATGAAAACAACATCATGAAGTCATCCAACTTATGAATATCATACCATAAATATATGAACTACAAGTTTACACTTGTAAACCATAATCACACATACATAATGATAAGTTAAATTCACAACGAATGTAATGGATTTTCTAAGCATAAACACAAGGATGTACATTTGAATAACAATCATATATGTTCCAATCCCTATCCACCATTCCTAGTCAAAAGCCATAAATACACATACATACATGAATAAATAACCAAACATATATGGTTTTCCAACATAATGGTCAAGATACCTATGAGATTAAACATATACTCAAATCAAACAAACACA
Source organism: Flaveria linearis (assembly GCA_024085815.1). Taxonomy (NCBI): domain Eukaryota; kingdom Viridiplantae; phylum Streptophyta; class Magnoliopsida; order Asterales; family Asteraceae; genus Flaveria; species Flaveria linearis. The sequence continues at coordinate 30,782,890 of CM044017.1, read as the reverse complement.
CATTATCATTAAAGAACATTCAAAACATTGCTAAGGTCATCAACATAATCATCACCATAAATAACATGTAAATCATCAATAATTAGCTAGAATTCATCCAATCTAAGTGAACCAAAGAGTGTTTAGCCTATGAGGCTTATAAAAATCATAACCAAACTCATAACAATGGAAGGAAACATGATGGATCTAGAGATTTTAAACCAAAGATGAGTAGAGATGGGTTGTGTGGAGTTGAATCTTTCTTTGAAATGCTTGATCTTCAACATAGCTTGAACTCTTAAAAGAACTCCTTCAAATTCACCACAAGAATGGAGAAAAACTAGGGTTTTTTCTTCAAAATTCATCTCTACCGGAAAAAAGAAGGAAAAGGCTTAAAAGGGAATCCTGATGCGTGCTATGGCCATAACAGAATCTTGACCATAATGTGCAGGAAAAATGGACCTGATGCATGTTATGGTCATGACAAAATGTCTCTAAACTTCCAAAATCTTCATGCATTTCTTTTCTTTTTTCTTTTAAAATCATCAAGCAACCATCCAAATCTACAAAATCCAAATTAATCACAATTAAGTTTAGATATAGATGAATTTGTAACAAAAACACTTAAGATGAGGAAAGATATGCATTATTAACATGTATATTTATTCACATATAAAACACCCTCCGACGCTCAAGTAAGTGATTTGTATAATATATATATATATATGTATATATATATATATATGTGTATATATATATGTATGTGTGTGTGTATATATATATATATATATGTAAACACGTTTGATAAACACAAGTATACATGCATATATAGAATGTAGATAGTGAATAAGAAGAAATGAGTTATGTAAGAGAAAGTTGTCTTGGGCTGGATTTGGAAAATATTGCCTTTATGCGTATGAAGGGGTGCTACCCTTAATAGCAAGGAAAAAGGAGAAGTTGATTACTTAGAGAATGAGAGAGATAGAGATACCAAGTGGTGGTATTTTCTGTGACATCTCAGGTGGTTCACTTGGGAAGCATGTTATGTATTTATTACGTTTATTGTTGATACTTGAAGATCTTAGGTGGTCTTTATTATTATATTCAAGTAGAGTAAGACACTTTGGTATATATGAATTACCTTGGGGATATGGAGGCTGCCTTTTGGGTGTAACATGTTGACTTGCTTTTTTATAACAGTTTCCTAGCGCTGTAACTTATCTCTATGATCTATGAATTGTCCCATCATTCATTATGGCTTTGAAGTTGATGTGATATAACTTCATTTTCGGTGCTAAGGTGAGGCAGGGTTGATAAGACCATGTCATGCCACTTAAGGTATTACAAGTTGGGTAAGACTATACCAATTAGTTTTAGGTAAGGCAATACCGGCTAAGGGAAGGCAAGATCTCCCAATGCCATACCAGGTAGCCTAAAGTGAGACCATGCATGAAAAGGAAAAGGCTAGGTAAGACCAGGCTAGGTAGATGTAAGGAAACATACATCGTGTAACTTTAAAGGCATGGCCGGTAGCCCTAGGTGCCTCTCCATAGTTATAAACCTACTTACGTTATCAGCCCCTAGTCTAGCATGATGAAGTTGTAATTGCATTAAGTTTTAGCTGCATTACACCGGACTCATATTCTTCATTATCTTTGGTGTTTGTTTCTTTGATATTTCTTTATGAGCTTACGTCTAGGGAGCTTCAACCAACACATGATGGATCTCAATAGGATGGACTTATGTTTGATGAATTTTGTAGCTTGTTAGTATTGAAGCTAATAAGCTTTAGCCGAATAAGTTGAAACTTAATGAAATTCAGCTAGGTGAGGTTCTATTATGGTTGACTTTCAACTGAAATGGTCTTTGGTTTTATAGATTAAAAAATCTAAGAGTAATATCCTTGCTTATGTTACGATTATTCATGAATCTTTGAACTATCATGATGTTGGTATGCATGCCAAACAATAGTGTAGAGACCAATGATAATAATAGAACATTTTTAGGTGTTTAGTGCTTTTGTTGTGGTCAATGATAACTTGGAGAGGATATGTGTCTTGGTGACTTTACATGTAGTACCTTGTGTAAATTTGGTAGATTTGAGTAACTGACAGGGTAATTTCCATGATTAATGAGATGTCCACTCTATCGGTTTTTGTGACATGTTTTGTACAGAGGATGTTTCAATCAATAATGATAATTAAATATTTAACAGGTTGATGTTGTTAGAGCGAGGTTTGCCTAGCCGAGTGATTATTGATAAGGTATATAACTAGTTATACCTTTGTAATAGCCAAAAGTCATGGAGCTTGATCCATGTCTATGTTTTACTTCTTGCTTGATGATAGTATTGACACATCAAGCTTTAGCCTATTGGGTTTCTATCAATGAGTTTTAAGTTTTGGCTTTGCATCTCTCGCGTGGTGATGTTAGCATCAAGTAAAGTTCTAGTTAATGATGTTCCCTAATTAGAATTAGAGTCGTGGCAAGCAACTTTGTCTGCCAAGTAGGGATAGTGATTGCGACTCTTAAACGACTCATTTTAGTAGTCAAGTGTTTTCAAGAGACTATATCTTGGCCTAATGAGAAAGTATTTGAAGGACTAGTGAAGGAGGTCAATACAACAGTTTCACAGTGTTAGGAGAGTTGGAACACTTAATAGACCAAATAGGGAACCGAATTATGATAAACAAAGAACGCAAGTAAAGAACAAAAAAAGAACAAGATAATATGGTTTTCAAGAATGATTTATATTGCTCTCAAGTTCGCATAAATGGAAATTACAAGTACATGAGATACTTTACACTACATCCTACAACCAACCATACTTTGAAGGTCAATTGTAAACAATAATCTAGACAACAAAATCAATGTATGGTCAAAATATAGTTTAACTAGTGACTATAACATACCATAGCTCACATCCTTATCTAATACAAAAAGGATAACAGTAGAAAGTTACAGACATATGACCTTAATCTATAGTTTGACAAAAGTATGGATTTTTCACCAACTCATCTAAGTTAGTGAGTCTTCAGAGATCGCAGCAGAAAGTAGTCTACTTTTATCAAAAGGTGATTCAGAAAAAGCATGTCTTCTCTATCTTCAGACGAAATCAGTCTTTGGCTTCGGAAGACTTTGTCTTTGAAGCTTCAGAATACTTTATCTTTGGCTTCAGAAGATTTGGTCTTTTGGCTTCGGAAGATTTGATACTTATCCGAGTTATATCAAATTTTCCAAAGTAACGCCCTTGTACTTCACATACGCATATTCAGAGTTCTTTGGTTTCATCAGCCTCTTAGTGTAATCCTTACAAACTCTCCCTAGGCTGATGCTACTAAAACTAAAGAAGAAATTTGAAGCTTGTTCTTCATCTGTTGATAGTCCTTATCAGAATCAAGACCATTCCTTTTATTATCAGTTGGTCAGGATTCCTCATATTTTCAAAGTATCTCCTCATATCATAAAGATCATGTAAAGGGAGGTCAAGTAAGTTTTTCTAGAAGTATATGTCTTGACCCCCTTGATCTCTAGTGACATACCATCTATCTAGGTTAGTAGCAAACACCCAAGACAAGATGGGTTTCTCAGCAGCAAGAGACTTTACTATGAGTGGACTTGGTTAAGTAGCCTCTTCTTTATCACCCTCAGGATGTTCTGACCCATCCTAAGGTGTAAAGGTGGATGCCTTGGACTTCTTCTTCTTCTTTTGTCCCTTTTGATGTCCATCCTCTTCCACTTTCTATACTTTAACTAAGAAGGCTGGCCTTCAGTACCAGATGGTTCTTATTTATATTTCTCAGTTGGATCCTTTTCCTTCACAAGTTCAAAAGGAGAGGAATCAGGAACCTACTATGGGTCAGAAAATGAAGTTGATTGTGATGTAGCTCTAGGTCCTGGTTGATTTGTCTCTTGTGGTTTAACCTTGACCTCAGCTTCAGTTGCAGCTTGACTTGGTAGAGAATGCAAGTTAACCATCTCACCCCTCTTGATCTTCTGCTTGATCACCCTAATCTGCTCATCCATGGTGGATAAAGACATTGGACCAAGTCTCCTTTCACAGAACCCATACAGCTTTAATAAGCTCGTTATCTTCTATTTGTCAGCAGACTTCTTCTGATTTGCTCTAAAGGTGGCTTTTGACTTTGTAGCCTCTTCCCCTATCTCCCTCTTAGTAGCTTTTTGCTCTTTCAGCACTTGTTGCTCAAGCTACTTGAGGTATTTAAATTCAATGTATTCATAAGATAAGGGAAGTAGGGCTGTTACCTGATAGAAGCCTATGGCACTTAGGTAGGTTGTCATATTTTTTCTATCTTGTTCCCTTCCAACCTGAGTTTGTTGCTCAGAAGCCACAACCTCTGCCTCAAGGCTTTCTTGAACTGGGGAGATGGTATGAGCTTTGTAGAGTCTTTTTATTCTCCTTTCTACTTTGATTTTGAGGAGCAATTCTGCATACTCAGCGTCCTTCCTCCCCTTTGACACTTCCATGTTAGCCAGCTCATTCAATTCCTCCAAGGGGAGAGAGATGAGTTCATCAACATTATATTTCCTAGACCATAAATAGTTCAATTTTGGCTGCCGTCAACTCATCTTCTTGAGTGTTGGGCCTAGGGGCAGCTATGATTACAACTTCCATGAAGCTAGGGGTCTCACTTGAAGTCTCTCCCATTATCTTCCTCTTCCTCTCTCTGTTTTCCTCCTCAATCTCCTTAAAGGTTATCTTCCTCTTCCCTTTGTTAGTCACAGACCTGTGTGGCTCAGGATGGAGAGAGCTTTGGCCTTCATTGCTTGGTGTAGCACTTAAGCTCTGGCAAGAGAGAGGTTATGAGACACTGATGTGCTCCATATTATACATAAAAATACTATCAAAAGCACATCAATTGTTCCTTAATATCTTCCGTAAAATGATGATTATGTACTTAAAATTGTTTAATTGTGTTTTCAGGTGTTGTAAAGGGCAAGATGGATAAAAGAAGCATATTTGACAAGAAATTGAAGAAATCCAAGCTTTCAATTCCAAGCATGGGGCCGTGCCTCATTAAGCACGCCCCCATGCCTTGCCTGAAACACACCCCTGTGCTAATTTGGCACACCCCGGTGTGTGGACATCTGACAGGACAAAAAGTAATGTCCCCTAAAAGTGAATACGGGGCCGTGCCCCACCTCAAACACAAGGTTGTGCCCTATTTAACACGGGGTCGTGCCCGACAGCTCCTTCACGTACGAGCCGACCAACTTCCGTAAGCATTGTACTAACACGGGGCCGTGCCTTTTAGGAACGGGGCCATGCTTAAACACTCCGGAAAGCCTATAAATAGAGGCCTAAGTTCAACATTTTAAAAAGATTTTGGTAGGGTGATACTCTGTAGAATTCTCTCGGGAATCAAGTCTTGAAGACCATTTGGAGGCTCGGGAGGTGCATACAACACTTGGAGAAAGCTCGGGATTGTCTAAACATCATCCATTGTGGATCACCGGTTTGATTGTTCTATTTCACCGATAAATTCATATTTATCTTCTATGTTATGTGTTGTTATGTTCAAGCTCATTATGAGCTAAACTCTCATTATCATCCTAATTGGATGAAACTTATATAATTTGTGATGAACTAATGGTGTGATTTATATTGTGTTAATATTATTGTGGTCTTGGGAAAACTTTTGATGGGTAGCATCTACATTTGAATGGGAGGTTATAAACTTATGATTTGTAATTGTGATTGTCATACACGGTTGAAAAACATATGATCAACTTTTATTCATAACAAAACTATGGCTAATTAACCAGAGATGGTTATTAGAAATCATATCACCTTAACTTTCTGATCATTTACGGGTTCCCTTTTATTAGTTTGAGAAATCTACAGTAATTGTTATGGTTTTCTAAAATTAATGGTATGTTGGAAAGGAACTTGATCAACTCTCTTCTTACATTAAGTTATGTTTTCAGAAATCGTATGTCGAAAAGGACACAAAAGATTTACCTACATTAATAGAGTTTGACCTAAGCAGTAAATCTCAACCTGACGTGGTCTTAGTCACTATGGAGCGGATAGACGAGAAATTGCACCAGCTCATCTTTATAAACATTAACACAATTACTTTATTCAGTATCTTTAATCACACCACCACTTCATCATAGTTACATCAGTGTAATCTAATTAGGATGATTGCCTTTATCCCCTGATTTTAAATCCAAAAGTTTCAACTTTGTTTTACTTTATTTGTTTATTTACTATTTGTAAAACCCTAAAAAACCCTAATTTACATCAATGCCACTTATCATTTTCCTAAACGGAAATCAAATATGATAGTCAATCATTAAGGTTGTTGAGTAGGCTTAGTGTGTCCACGGATTGATACTCGGTTCTTACCATCACTATATTACCTCACGATAGGTGCACTTGCCTTTTGTGTGTGTAGTTAGTAGTAGTAATAACCATTTAAAACTGAATCTGTACGAAAAATCTTTATCAAAATATATATACTTTCACACTGCATCAGACACCTTCACCAGCTGGTGCCTCACTAAGGTTTCCCATTCGAAGCTAATCTTAGGGTACATCTCAGCATCCAGTTGACCAACAGTCTTGCTTGCTAGCCTCTGTCTATATAACTTAGTTCTTCTTTTGAACTCTTCAAGTACCCTATCTTGAATCCTATCAGCTAACTTTGCAACTTGACCGTTTTGACTTGGGTTGGCAAGTTGCAGGTCAACTAAATAGGTGCTCTTATAATATCTCAGGTTATGAAAGTTAAAGACTTCTTATTGTCCCTGAGACCTAAAGATTACCAGGGCTCTCCTATCAATATCATACCCCCATCCCACTATTGGATTTTTAGCAGGGTAGGATGGGGTAGAAATTGCCCTTGGTATACCCTCCTCAAATAGGCTTTGAATCAGAGAATCCATATCAATGTAGGCCTAAGGAGGTTGTTGAGTATGGACAACTACAAGTGAGGGTGGTGAGTCCTCTATATCCATACTCTGGGCAGAACTCCTAAGATCTATGATTGTAGATAGGACTTTCTTCTTATTTTTGGTAGCATCACCCTCTTGTACAGGGGAGCTAAAGGTTAGGTCCACCATATCCACATCTTCTTATGGATCTGGTTGAGTTCTTTTTATAGGTCTCTCAGCAAACTTGCCCTTGAGATCAGTGATCTCAAGTTGCTGGTCATTTACCTGTCTTTGTAAGGTAGCCACCTTAAATTCTAGGTGACTAACCTTTGAAACTAAATAGGTGCATGTTTTTGAAAATTTTGGCACCTTTAGTTGCAGTCTCCCCTCATCTTTATCAAAATAATCATGGGGGATGAGAGAATAGGACCAAAGTCTTCTTCATCATCACCAGCTTGAGGTTCTTAGCTGCTGGATTTCCCCCGCACCATGACAGCTTCAAGAGAAGTGTCAATGGTTTATGTTGCCTTGGTTGAGGTCTTAATAATGTAATCACTTGCAAAAGGGAGAGCTTACTCCATATGGACTTCCTGAACATGTTTAGGGAGGTACACCTTAGTTGGGGGTGGATGATTTGGGCTAGATATAGGTGATTCAGAAGCACTCATCTCTTTTTGAGTAGGGGTAGAGAAGAGAGACTCATGTTACTCACTAAATCCCATTTCCTAGTCATCATAGAATTTAAGGTCAAGGATGTGTTGGTTTAAGTCTAAAGGCTGGGGATGGTAGCTTTCCCCTAAAGGTTGATTACTTGAGTTTTAAGACTCAGAGTAAAGGCTTAAGGCTAGGGTAGTGAGTTCATTAGGCTGAGTATGAGGAAGCTCAGCACTGATTAGATAAATGATGGTAGTGGTCTGCTCCCTAGGAGAAGTGGGAGCTCTAGTTTCTACTTCCTCGTGCATGGGTAGTTGTATGGGGCCTGCTTAACCTGAGTAGACTGAGCAGGGGATCGTTTGGCTTTTCTAGTATAGGTGATGGTTATTTGTGGTTGCGTAGGTGGTGCAGATGTAGAAGGCGTGGGTTCAACATTGGCTGGTGTTTCCAAGTTATCACATTGAGCAACGAGCTCTAACCTTTTTAGGACCAGGGCTGTTTCTACCCCTGAGAAGCCCACAGTAAACTTTCTTATTGTTTTGAAGATACCAGGCTTTATCTGTCTCAATTTAAGAGTATTACCTATTCCCCTTAACTGTGAGCCTAATTCATAGTTAGTAATGTGTTGAACATATCTAGGGCACATATAGTACTCTAAGGAGTCCAAGTTTGCAAGCAAGTTTGTATAGACAAACTGTGAGTACTTGAACTTAACCCCTTGAAACATCCCATGGACTATGTAGGACAAGTACTTAGGAATCTGGTCCCAACCTTCATGTTTGTTAAATAAAGAGTGTATGATAACATGGAGGAGGTACTTCCATTGAGAGGAGACCTTACCCTTCTTGAAGGTTCTTACGGAGTAGTCCCCTTTATGGTTCATCTGCTAGAATGAGTTGTTAACAACAGATTTAGGAAATGCAACTCGCCCTCTTCATTATCCAGCCTCAGATGAGAGTTGATGGTGGCTAGAGTGATGAAAATTATCTTCCACTGCACTGTGACAGACAATGCCTTCTCACCATCCAAGATGATCTCTTGGTAGATCCTCCAAAACTCTAGGATTTGATCTTCATACAAAGGAGGTTCTATAGTGAGGGCGATGAGGTAGTTGGAGTGAGTTAAGAAGCGCCAAACATCTGAGAAACCTGGATCTTTCTCAGATGATAAAGCAACTTGATTGTGTTGCCTGTGTAAATGCATGGAAAAATCTGGTTGGTTTCAAGAATTAGGGTTAGCCATTTTGAGTAGCTTAGAAGGGAAGAAAGCTAAGAATAAAATCAGTTTGTAGGTGAATTTATGGTTTGAACTTTTGCAGATGAAGAAGAAGGGGAAATAGGGGGAACCATTGAAGGTATATTTATATGATTGGATTTGAGACTAAGTTAATGCAAAAGGATAAACTTTGAAATCTAGATGTCGGTCCCACTCTGAAAAAGTGCCAAAAAAGGTAGTTTTTTTGAAAGTCTAAAATCTTACGAAAGTAATTTGTTTTCAAAAGTTTTGATAAATACCTCTGAAGCCAATTTGAGTTCGGAAGATATTCCTGAGCATGATAAAAATTTGCTTTGGAAGAAAGATACTTAGAGTATTTTTGCTTTCAATACATATTTGGTTTTGGAAGATATTAAACTTTAGAAGATTTATTCAAAGGATGAATAAGGTTTTTGATACTTAATTGCTTTCGGCAGAAAATAGTCCTTCAAAACATATAAGTACTTAGAAACATATTTAAGCTTCGGAAGATATATCAGAATTTCTTCTGAAGGTAAATTTCTTAGTAAGTATTTATTACTTTTGGAGACATAACTTTCTTTCAAAGTCAACTTAATGACTTCCGAAATAAAATATACCTTAAATTTTTAAAATTTTATGGAATATCATTTTTAAAAATTTCTTACAAAGTAAACTGGGCTTATATAGGTGGTGATATAGACAACTTAAGACACACATATTTGAAAAAGTAATTTTGAGTGTAGTTAAGAAAAAAATCTACTCAAGGTTAATCATTCCAATAGTTGATACAAGATACTTAAATCTCTTCTTATTAAAAGCTTTTATGAATAGATCATCATATTGTTCATTTGTGTTAACTTTGATTAGTTTTATCAATCCTTTATCAAAATTATCTTTAATCAAATGATACCTGATGTTGATGTGTTTTGTCTTTGAGAGCTTTATAGGATTCCCTGTATTAGGGATAGCAATGTTGTTGTCTATATAGATGGGAGTCTCTTTCAAGTTGAATCCATAGTTTAACATCTGATTCTGAATCCAAAGTACCTGGACACAATAGATTCTAGCAGTAATATGTTCAACTTTAATTGTTCTTGCACAAAAAGAGATGGTTAGTTACATTTGAAAACACAAGCATTGTTGGTCTTGGGTTTGTCAAAGTGAACTAAAGAAAACTTAACAGATATTGATCCTATATGCAAGCTTTGAGGATCAATTGTTATGATGATGAAGAACTTTCAGTCACATGACCTTCCTTCATCTTCAACACCATTCTTGGAATACTAGACTTGACCTTCAAGACTTCAGAAGTTTTGATAAGTATGGAAGTTTTGGAAACTGGACCTTTGAAAGTTTTTTTTGCATCGACTGCAACAGACTTCAGTACTTTGGAAGCATTCTTTTCTTCTAAGACCAAATTTTCTTCCAAAGGTAAGTTTTCACTTTTCTTCTTCACTTTGGAGCTTCCGAGAGGAAGAGATTTTTGTTCCGAAGCTATCTTCTTCTTTTTCTTCTTAGAATTTTTCTTCTTGATCATGTGGATAGTACTTCTGGGATTGTAGATGCAATCCTTAGCAAAGTAAGAAGTACTACCACACATGATACATTCAGTTAACATACTTCTAAGAGTCTTATTTTGAGTAGAAGACTGAGCTTGATCTCTTTCCACTAGCTTCATTATCTTCACAGATGATGTAACAGGCTTCTTAGGGTGAGGCTAGATCTTGAAAATAGATGGTTCAGGCTATGAAGTAGTGCCGCACATTTGATCAATCTCCTTCTCTTGAGAAGGATGATTTGGATATGAACTAGAAATCCTGGTACTAGAGTCCATGGTTAATTCTTCAGTATTCACCACTTCAAATCCTGCAGAGATGAAGGGGGTCAATGTAACAGTTTGAGATGCTCTGACGGTGAGATCTTACATTCAAGAGCATGAGATGCTCTGATACCGATTGTAGAGCTGGTGAAGGGGGTCAATGCAACAGTTTCACAGTGTTAGAAGAGTTTGAACACTTAGCAGATCAAATAGGGAGCCAGCTTATGATGAAACAAAGAACACAAGTAAAGAACAGAACAAGAAGAAGATAATATGATTTTAAAAAATGATATATATTACTCTCAAGTTCTTACAAGTTTTATAAAGCTTACATGGAAATTACAAGTACTTGAGATACTTTATATTACATCCTACAGTCGGTCATAGTTTGAAGGCCAGCTAGAAATACTAATCTAGACAACAAGATCAATGTATAGTGAAAAGGCAGATTGTGTTTTGACTAGTGACTACGACATGTCATAGCTCACATCCTTATCTAATATAAAAAGGATAAAAGTATAAAATTAGAAAGTTACAGACATAAGACATTAATCTATAGTTTGATAAAAGTACGGACTTTTCACCAACTCATCTAAGTTGTGAGTCTTCTGAGATGGCAACGAAAAGTAGTCAACTTTTGTCAAAAGGTGATTCGGACTAAGCATATCTTCTCTATATTCAGAAGAAATCAGTCTTTGGCTTCGGAAGACTTTGTCTTTGAAGCTTCGGAAGACTTGTTCTTTGGCTTTGGAAGATTTGGTCTTTTGGCTTCGGAAGATTTGATACTTAGCATAATTTACCTTTTACATCAAATCTTCCGAAGTGACTTTTTTGTACTTCATATGTGCATGCTGAGAGCTCTTTGGTTACATCAGTCTCTATGTGTAATCCTTATAGTATTTTAGTGAGTTGCCTCTCCATGCTAAACTGACAAGGTATTGAAAAAGGAGCTTTGTTATTTGTGCTTCGAGGTCATCATGGGCGATTGGGGGAAGTCAACTAGTCATTCCTTATGGTAACTAATAGCAATTAGGAGAAAGTAGGTCATGTTGTCATATCCTTATGATATCCGTAGGTAGTACAAGGAAACATTATTGAACAAGTCACTCCATAGATGTGATGGGAAGATAGTTGAACTACTATCTCAAAGTTTCAATGAATATAATAGAAAAAAGGTACACCGAGCAAGTGATTAAGGGGATAAAAACAAAGTTAGCAAGAAACATGCATATGATCAAGTCGTTTTGTCAAGAGGGACCATAGTAATAAAGGGAATCAATTTGGCATATTCAAGCGTTCACTCCATCAACAGTCATGTCCTTTACATCCTTAGGATTCTTCGGTAAGTTAATTTAATTTATCAGGCAATCACTACTTTTAGTATTAGGATTAAAGATTAGTATGAAGTTAGAGATGATGAAAACCTAGTCTAGTATGGCTAGAACGACAAAAATATTGCGTGTTTCTTCTCTAAGAGAGAGTGATTAAAGATATGATGAAATCATTGAGTTTATCCATATATTGGTCATTTCAAAATTATTAAGTCGGTGTTACTTAGTTCAATAACGACGACATGGCTTACTCTTGATTAAAACAACCTTGTGTGTTGAATTTGAAACTTCACAGCAAGAGTGGTTTGAATTCACACAAATATTTTAAGTTGATTTGTATAGTAGTTTTAGTAGGGCTGCTATTGAACTTGGATATTCCATAGGGTTTATGAAGTAACTGGAACTTCTAATGTGGAATGTTTCTTGACAACATCATATAATCAAAGATACCAAAACTGGATTACCCTATAACTTGGTTAGACAGTCCATTTTGCATCTTATGAAGCGTGTTATTTTGTAGGATAGTGGTAGAACAAGTCCACATATCAAGCACCATGATCGTCAAGGTCTTCATATTAACATGGCAAGAAGTGAAATCGATGTTGGCGATGGAGTTTCATTTAAAAATGTTGGTATTCATGTTAGCTCGTGAGTATGTGGGAAAATGATGTCATGGGGCTATTGGCCCATACTTTAAATTAATATTTTAACATATATTAATATTTAGAGCCAGGGGATGGTGAGTCGTATTCAAAGTCAAGGAATCTGAGACAGATAATGGTGTTGAATGGATGTTAAAGGTGACAAGCTATAGGTGCAAGTGTAGAAGGTATTTATAGATCCCAGTTGAAGCTAAGCATTGTGATTATAAGAAACAGATAAGACTGAACTGTTGTGGATCTTAATGACATAGAACAAATGTTTTTATGTAGTAAAGATGAACTATGTCTGATTGAGTGTCGTTATCTCCTTTGTGACGAAATATGTTAAACGTTTTTTTAAGCTATAATGTGGTAGATTTGAACATGTATTATGTTATGAGTAGATACCAAATTTTGAAAGATTTTATAATGTCACATGTGCAAGGAACATATGCTTTAGATCCTGAACAATGCAATCATAGAAACCTAATGGAGGTTTAGCCATAACAGGCTTAGACAAGATTTGTCGGGCACAGTCAAGCATGGCCATGATATGTCATTTTTGGTCAGGATCAGTTAGAAAATGACTAGTAGTGCAGACGGATTTGGCGAAAATAAGTTTAGCAATGGCATTGTTATAGCCCTAATTAAAGTGACATGATGTCTAGTGAAGTAAATGAATGAGCTGATTGCTATGCTACACACTTTCAATAATAATTCAGAGTATCTGACTTCATTCCATTTCAAGTAATCTTTTCATTCTACTAAGATAACTTAGACCAATAGGAAGGAAATAGTTTGACTAATCCTCTATCAACATAAGGTTTTCCATATGTTAGAAGTTTTTTAGAGATGAAATTAGGTATGCTCCTCATGACAAGTGACCAGGTAGGATCATTTGGCTAAAGTTCTCCAATTGTAGCTATGTATGTCCTTATGGAGAGTACTCATGTTATGAAGTTAGGAAACTTTAGGTCGAAAGGTTGGACAAATCAAGATAATGCTCTTGATAAGATAAAAGAAATGAGTGAAGTTGAGACCTCATGATATGGTGTTAAGTGAGATATGTGTTCTAAATTTTTTTTCAACACGTGACACGAGGCAAGGCGCTTAATCCTCGTGAAAAGAAAGTAAGTGTTAGGTTAGACCTCACAATACAACATGATGTGTGTGGTTAACCTTATGAAAAGTTTAAGCAAAGGCTTTATGGTAAGGTTAGACAAGATGACCTTAAATGAGACGAGACAAGACTTCCTTGCTGAAACAAGGCAAGGAATGACCTTATACAAGCAAGGCAATGCTTGCCGGGTGAGAACAGACAAAACTTTGTAGCGAGGTCACGTAAGGTGACCATTAGTGGAGATAAGGCACGTTTTAATGCATTCAAGGAAGGAGATATGGTTGATAAGGGTGACAAGGGATCTAACCATTCTTGGCCAGGGTGACAAAGGGTGACAAGGGATTCGGCAAGTAATTGTTTTCCAAAGAGATATTTTTGGAAAATATGATAGGGAAAAGATAACAAGATCTAATGCAAGAGGTAGAACTCGCTGATAGGGAGTTGGAACACCTTAAAGCAATTTGGGAGAAGTTTCCTGATGATCAAGCAATTCAATAAAGTTAGTTTTTTTGTAAGATTGGGATATCCTTTGTTGAGTCTTGCTTGATGTGCGGCTAGGCAAAGTTGACATACAACATGTAAGGCCCCTGATCCCAAGAAGCCCCATAGTTGGTCATTCACAGCGTAACAACAATTTAAAACATCTAGTAAGTAAACATTGCAATGAAAATTTTTTTAAATCGAATTCGTCATGACATAATTCAAAGAAAATCGTTAACATTGTCTTAAGTACATCAAACAAATTTTAAAAGAGTGTTTAACAATAATCTGAATCAGGGATGCCAGTCTTTGTTTTCCAAGAAGCTTTAGATCCATGCTCCCATCCCTCTAATCCCTATAGCTCACCTATCAGACTAATATGCATATAAAAGTCAGCTTCACTGAGTAAGTCCTAGGTTTACTTTATTATTCTAAAGTTTTATCATCACATAACTAAGCAATCTACTATATACAGATTATCACTTTACCAATGTTTTATCATTAAGACTTTCGCTTAATTATTATCTATTACTCTTCTTTACCTGTCAATTCCCAATTACTATGTCTCGGGATCTGCCTAAGGGCCTGACCCCCCTGCTTGTGACAAACACAAGACTTTACTCTGTATATGCTTATGACAAACACAACACTTTACTCTGTATATACTTGTGACAAACACAAGTCTTTACTCTATATATGCTTGTGACAAACACAAGACTTTACTCTGTATATGCTTGTGACAAACACAAGACTTTACTCCGTATATGCTTGTGACAAACACATGATTTCACTCTGGCAATGGTACAGTGCTATGAGCTTGATAATAATTCTTTAAGTTTCACTTCCATCTTTAGTTATACATATACTTATACACGATAAGAAATAAGCTCTAAGTCTATACATTCAATTTCAGCAATAATGAGAAATAAACCACATAACCGACTCTCGCCCGGACAACGGGGATTCGGGGGCAGCAGCCCCTGATAGCCGGGTTATAGGGGCAATAGCCCCTAGTGGGGTCCAAGGGGCAACGCCCCTGGCTGGGGCCGTGCTGCCAGGTTAGCGTGAAAAATGTTTATTTAAAGGACTTTATATAACATATTTTATTATAGGAAGATTTATTTTCTTGTTAAAATCTCTTGAAATCTTTACCTTGAAAATCTTAGGTTTACTATGCATAATAGCCCAAAACATGGAAAAACTTATAAATAAGGGGATCTAGAACTCACCTGGTCGATAAGTAACCTTGCGTCTAAGTTACCTATCCTATGATCAGGTCACACGGTCTGAATATAAGTTAACACAGAAATGGGTCATTCTCTACACAGTTTCACCAGTAATTTCACTGGTAGTTTCACTATTAGATTCGCTATCAGTTTCACTTGCAGTTTCGCATGGAAGTTTCACTGTCAGTTTCGCACGACAGTTTTGTTGCCAGTTAGGCCCAACTTTTGTTGGAATTTCCTAGTTTTGCAAGATATATCGGTCAACCTAAGCACTAGTTTCGCTGGAACTTCTCTTAGTTTCGCTGGGAGAACCACTAGTTTCACTGATCGGGCTCACGGTTTCACTTGGACGTATAAAAATGACGAATCAACCATTTTTAACCCAATCTTAACTTTACGTCCAAAACCTTGGTTCTTCATCCATAAAACTATATCTAAGCATTTTACATGATTTCATACGTGAAAATGTGACCTTTATGTGATTTGTTTGCAACTTTTCCACCCCAAACCCTAGTTTCCAGATCTGTTCTAAAAAGGATGTTTGGGGGACGATTCTTACCTTAACTCCATGCTACTTCTTCATTGTTTGATGCCGTAATACTTAGATCTTCAACCCCTAATCCACTAAGCTTCCAACCTTTGATCTTGCCTCACTTTCTCTCTCTACTCTCTTTCTAAAATCCTTGTTTCTTGGGTTGCAAGTGTATGTTGTGATGCTTGATTAGGGCTGTTTAAGAGTAGTAATGGGCTTTTAAGCCCATATATCACTTAATCCATGGATCCAATTAGGTTTATAATCCATATTTATATATATATTTATTTATTTATTTTTATTTCCCGACTTGATTCCGTTATTACTAAGTTGGTTGCTTCGATATTTCGGGGCGCTACACAACAAGGCAAGGCACGACCATCTGAGGTGAGGTAGGGTAGGGTTACCTTAGGAGAAGTAAGGTTTTATCCTTAGTCATAGTCCTACTTAGGCCATCACTCCATTGTTAGATGTGAGTATGATCATGGTCATGGCTACGCTTCACTTGACTTGTTCTTTATGCTTTTACTTCTTCATTGACTTTAGTTAGATTACTTATTGTTCCTTCCTTGGGATACATCTTTACCTTGATAAAGATATCCAGCAGCAAGGAAAAATTAACTTTGTAATGATACTTAGGTTAACAATGCCTTTGATCTTGAATGATAGTATCATATAATTCCCAACATTAGAGGGTGTGCTACAAGATGTGTGACTTTCTTAACTACATGTTCAACTTAGACTCATTTATTCATCACTTATTAAGGTACATAGTGTGTACACTAAGATAGCCCTCTTGATGTAACAATACACGAGGTATCTCGCCTTTGGTGAGATGGTATTAAAGCTTCACCTAATTACACAAGGTATTTAGGCTTTCATAAGATATCAAGACATGACATCAAACAAGATGCTTGACCTAATATATTAAAACATGAAAACTTTACCCCGTTATGTAACACTAGGCAACGTGCTTAATCCGCACGATGCGGCGGTGCCAATAGTTTACTACATAGTATTTGTTTTTTGTTAGTTAGCAAATACTCTCATGACTTCTATTGTATAGTGCTATTCACGCTGTGAAGCGATTTCACTTGTTTACACAACATGGACGACTGATTATGCACCCTCTACACAATCAAAAAACAAAACATAACATACGCATTGAGAAATATATAATACTTTCCACTGAACAACCAAAACTAGAATGATGGAAGTAGTCAAGGCTACCACCGTTTAGCCTTTTTTATTCTCACAATTTGCAGACTATGAAATTTTTATGAATTTTTATATTGGTGTTTGAAAATATGCAGCCTATATCAAATCTTGTTCTATTAACCAAAAGCTAGTAAAGTCAAATATTAGTGTATTTCTAAAAAAGTTAAGGCCAAAACATTGGTTGTATGTTAGCAAACTGCTAAGTTTAGTCAATGAGAGTAGGAAAATAAATCTTGTGTCACTTGATGTTCATTATTTTTAAGCTTCTTAAGTTCCTATAGAGGACAACAAAACACCAATGATGTTCTTGAAGTATTGAACCAAGTATACAATACAATTTTTGAATTATAAATAAGAAGCATATGACAGCTACTCCTTATCTAAATGGTGGCCTTAATCAACAATTCAAGCATGTATGGTAGAATATCAATTTCTTTAAAAAATGAAGCGAACAGTTAATATCCAGACTACCAAAAATATCCAATGTCAATTAATAAAAATGATACAACATGACAAAACAACATATAAAAGACAAAAGGTTAGAAAACATGCAAGTAAGTTGCCAATTTGACTCATTTATGGCTAAACGAATTGATTTCTGTAAATATGAGGTCCAACTCCATATGGTTCCGGTCTAGCTGAAATTAGATCCACAGATGCTCTCTGAAGCTTCATGCCTACGCACAATGAAAACAACACCAGTTAAGGCGTTCCAGGGGGGAAGTCTACATGTAACGACCCTCCGGCTTGAGAGTAATTATTCGTTGAATGGGAATATTTGATAGGGGAAATAAACGGAGAGTTTTTGTGTATTCTTTCATGAGGATCTCAATCCTCCTTACCTGGTATTTATAGTATTTGCCTGCTGTAACCGTTTGCTAATTTACAGGGATTATTCCCCAGCAAATCCGTTACCTTTTATGTTCTTCGACCGTTACTGAATCTTTGGTTATGATTGGAGGTAATCCCGATGTAATTAAATATGGGGCATGTGTCCTGCTGACATACTCATAAGAAGCTCAAGGTCGTCAAAGGTTCCGAGTCAGATCCCTCTGATCCTCAAGTTCTCTGAGCAAGAGTTCAACAGAGTGGTGAACCGATACTAGATTCATCCTCTGTGGGAGCCACAACTCCCGAACCCTAACGATACTGCCCCTGATGTTCCTACAGGGAAGATGACCATTTACGCTGACTTCTTCACCTGCACCAACTTCCGCCTTCCCATTACCGTCTTTACCCTAAACCTTCTCCAGTTCTGCCACATTCATTTGACCCAGGTTCATCCCATGGGTATGTCTCGCATTACTATTTTGAGTTCTACTATCGTGGTCTCCGGATCGAACTTGGGGTCAAACTTTTTGTAGTCTTCTACGAGATTAGTCGGAAGGGCGACTGGTTTTTTTTCGGAAGCGCCATGTGTGGCTCCTCATGCCGGCGAAGTTCCCTCCAATTTCAAGGGGTGGAAGAACAGGTTCTTCTATATCTAGGAGGATGTGATTCCGCAGGCCATGCACTATAGGAAGGCCAATGAGATGCTTGTGGATACTACTCCAAAGAAGGAGGAGTTTGAGTCGAATCCCGATTATCGACTCCTCTCCCGGGAACCGGCCCCATTCTGTGAACTTCCGGAGCATGCTCTGGTCGGGGTCGGTATGAGCTGCATCTGGGCTTGCCATCACTAGATTCCCATTTATACCGTCGAGGATAAATCTTAGTGGCTCTCTCATTTTCTATTGTTGTTTTGGTGTTGTAATTTGTCTAACATGCGTTCCTGTGTCTTTTCAGATACGAGTTTTTTTCAAGTGCTTTTCCTGGAGCGGTTTCCCAGCTTGACCCGACGTTCCTTGATGTGCAGACAAAGGATTCCCCCATCCTTGATCAAAGAGTGGGGAATTTTGCTCTCCCTTCCCTTGCTAGGTCATCCAGGGGTTCCTCTTCCAAAGGCCGGGCTGAGATTGCTGCCGCTGAGGTAAAGGCGAAGTTGGAAAGGGAGGGTCGTACGAAGAAAGCCCAGGATCCCAGGTCTCATAGGCAGGTGGACCCAGACTTTGACGTGGAGGAGGTACCCCCTGAGACGACATTGACGAGGAGGAAAAGGCCGGACGAGGAGGAAACGGCCGTACGTGGCCTCGGCCATTACTGTTGAGCCTTCGCATGCCAAGAAGAGTGTGGCCTTCAAGATTTCGTCCCCTCCATCCAAGCGTCGCAAGATGAGCGACCGGGTGGAGTCCCTCACGAAGCCATAGTCTCATCTTCTTCTCCCAGTTCTGCTAGTATGGTCTTATCATTTTCCCCTCACTTCGGTTATGATTGGTGTTGATCATATTTCTTTTCTTTTGCTGGCCTGATCCTGTCTCCTCCCGGCGCTACCCCAGTGAAAACTCATTTGGAGGATTTGGAGGCCCATATGGGCGGCGAGCTGAGGGAAGCTGGTGAATCCGGTTCCGCTACCCCGTAGGGGGGGTGACACTTGTCGCCCCGTGGTACCTCCTTTTCACTCTATTCCCGGTAGCGGGATAGCCTCTCCTGGTCATTCGAGTTCTTCGGTGATGAAGGAGGGGTTGTCTGCCGGGGTGGGGAGTTCTCATTCTTTGCCTTTGACTGGGCAGGTTCAACATGCGGTGGCCAAGTACATCCATGACTACAATATCACCCACTCCACCCACCTGGTGAACCCCGAGGTATGCTGGGATTTCCTGAAAAATGTTCTTCCTCCTGGGAATTCCGACTAAACTCGGATCATGAGACCTTGTTCAATTTCTCTACGGTCTGCTTGGCTGATGTGTTTTTAACCATGCCAGTGATATGCCGCCAGTAGGAGCTCCAACATCAATATATTAAGAGGGTTCAGAAAAGGGAGAAGGCGGACAACGTTAAGATGGCTCGGTTGAAGGCTTGGGCGACAGAGTTGGAATAGGAGAATAGTCAGTTGTCTCGCCAGATCCTCGAACTTCAGTCCAAGCATGGGCAAGATCGAAAAATCTTTGAAGAGGCTTGTGAGAGGAGCAACAAGCTGGTGAAGGAGAGGGTGGACGCTATAAAGGGTCTGTCTGATGAGGTGGGGAGGTTGAAAGCCATGTTGGCTAACCGGGAAGGTCAGCTCGCCTCCACATCCTCAAACATGGACAAGCTGCGGGAGGAACCTCGACCGGCTCAAGGCTACCCAGGTAACCTCTCTATCATGTTGTTTGTGCAGTGTCGTTCTTTTGGTTAACTTCTAACCATCCTTTGGTTGCAGGTTTTGATGGAGACCCAGGTGGCAAAATCCGAGGCTGACCGTCGGTGGTTGCTGTCCGAGGGCATTTGAAGACAGTCGAGGCCATCCGCGATAGTGATGACTTTATGGATGCGGTCGCCCGGATGGTTGCCTGTGCTAAGGTGGTGGGGCGCCATGAGGGGCTGGTGGAGGGTTTCAACCTATACCAAAACGAAGGGGTCATCGAGTCTTCACCCCTGTATGATGCTGATGTCGCCCTAAAGTTCGTAGCTGCCAGTGATGCTTTTGATGAGCTTCGGTTGCCGGTCCTGGATGCCGTGGTGTTGTGTGCTACGAAGGGTGAGGTTGATGCTTTTAAGGACTTCTTGACTCCCCTGAAGGCGGAAGAAGATCCCAACTCGGGTCCCTCCAACGTTCCTCCCCCTCCCTAGGTTGTAGATAAGCTAGCTATTGTACTGTGATGTCTTTTTATTTTTGTAATGACTTTGTACTATTAATGAATGATTTCGTTTGGCTGTGATGTCTTGTTGCACTGTTGGATATGTATTTACTGTTATATGCTTGTAATCTTGTGTAATGGGTCATACTTTGTTTTTATCTTTAACATTAGTGGCGAGGACCATCCGTCTGTGTTTCCTCGCTTGCTAACTTGTGACGGCAAGGTGCATCCGTCCGGATGACCTTGCTTCTAATTATGTAAAGACAAAGGCACACCCGTTCGGGTGACCTTGCTTTGTAAATTATAAAGGAAAGGTGCATCCGTCCAGATGACCTTGCTTGTAACTACGTAGAGGCAAGGCGCACCCGTCCGGGTAACCGTGCTTTATAAATTGTAAAAGCAAGGTGCATCCGTCGAGATGACCTTGTTCCTAATTATTTACAAACAAGGCACACCCGTCCGGGTGACCTTGCTTTGTAAATTGTAAAGGCAAGGTGTATCCGTCCAAATGACCTTGTTCCTAATTATGTTAAGACAAGGCACACTCGTTCGGGTGACCTTCCTTTATAAATTATAAAGGCAAGGTGCATCCGTCTGGATGACCTAGTTCCTAATTATGTAAAGACAAGGCATACCCGTCCGGGTGATTTTGCTTTGTAAATTGTAAAGGCAAGGTGCATCTGTACGGGTGACCTTGTTCCTATATATGTAAAGACAAGGCACACCCGTCCGGGTGACCTTGCTTTGTAAATTGTAAAGGCAAGGTGCATCCCTCCGGATGACCTTGTTCCTAATTATGTAAAGATAAGGCACACCCGTCCGGGTGACCTTGCTTTGTAAAAAGTAAAGGAAAGGTACGTCCGTCCGGATGACCTTGTTCCTAATTATGTAAAGACAAGGCACACCCGTTCGGGTGACCTTGCTTTGTAAATTGTAAAGGCAAGTTGCATCCGTTCGGATGACCTTGTCCTAATTATGTAAAGACAAGGCACACTCGTCCGGGTGACCTTGCTTTGTAAATTGTAAAGGCAAGGTGCATCCGTCCGGATGACCTTGTTCCTAATTATGTAAAGACAAGGCACACCCGTCCGGGTAACCTTGCTTTGTAATTTGTAAAGGCAAGGTGCATCCATCCGGATGACCTTGTTCCTAATTATACAAAGACAAGGCACACCCGTCTGGATGACCTTGCTTTGTAAATTGTAAAGGCAAGGTGCATCCGTCCGGATGACCTTGTTCCTAATTATGTAAAGACAAGGCACACCCGTCCGGGTAACCTTGCTTTGTAAATGTGTGAGGGCAGGGTGCACCTGTTCGGGTGACCTTGCTTTTAACATGTAAAGAGTAAATGGCACAGCAATTCAAACAAGGAAAAGATGCTATTTGATATATATTGATTCTTGATAGTTCATATGTACAGGAAGTATTACATATAACACCGTTTAAACTGTGCGGCGTTCCACGTGCGCGGTACCTCTTCTTCGTTTAAGTGTGCCAGTTTATATGCTCATTTGCCAAGAGCCTCGGTGACCATACACGGTCCTTCCCAGTTGGGACTCATCTTTCATGGTGATTTTGCTCTGTTTGCTTCGTTGCTCCAGTGTACGTAGTCATTAGCCTTGAATGTGCACGATCCGACTCGGTTGTTGCAGCATATTTCCATCTTTTGCTTATACTTTGCCTCTTGAATGGCTGCGATCTCCCGTATTTCCTCCAGTAGCTCCGAGTTGAGTCTTAATTCTTAGTCTTGATCTCCCGTTTTACTATTCATTACCCGGACCGATGGTGCTCCGATTTTAGGAAAAGCACTTGAAAAAACTCATAACTAAAGACACAGGAACGCTTGTTAGACAAATTACAACACCAAAACAACAGTAGAAAATGAGAGAGCCACTAACCTTTATCCCCGATGGTATAAATGGAAATCTTGTGATGGCGGTCCGAGATGCGGCTCATACCGACCCCGACCAGAGTATGCTCTGGAAGTTCACATAACGGGGCTGGTTCCCGGGAGAGGAGTCGATAATCGGGATCTGACTCAAATCCTCCTTCTTTGTAGGAGTATCCACAAGCATCCCAGTGGCCTCCCTATAGTGCATGGCCTGCGGAATCACATCCTCCTGGATATAGAAAAACCTGTTCTTCCACCCCTTGAAACTGGAGGGAACTTCGTCGGTATGAGGAGCCATACCATGGGGTTTTTGGAAAGCAAACCAATCGCCCTTCCGAGTAATCTCATAGAAGACTACAAAAAGTTTGACCCCCAGTTCGATCCGAAGGGCGCGACAGCAGAACTCAAAATGAGTAATGCGACACATACCCATGGGATGAACTTGGGGCAAATGGATGCGGTAGACTGGAGAAGGTTTAGGGTAAAGAAGGTAATGGGAAGACGAAAGTTGGTGCGGGTGAAGAAGTTGGCGTAAATGGCCATCTTCCCTGCAGGAGCATCAGGGGCAGTATCGTTAGGGTTCAGGAGTTGTGGCTCCCACAGAGGATGAATCTGGTATCGGTTCACCACTCTGTTGAACTCTTGCTCAGAGAACTTGACTGGGCAAGTGTTACGATCGGAGGGATCCGACTCGGAACCCTTGACGACCTTGAGCTTCTCACGAGTGGAAGAGGAAGATTTTTTCGACATTGTTACGAAGGAAGAGAATAAGAAACGGCGGAGGAAGCTTTTAGGGTTTTGGATGAAGTGAAACAAACCAGGAGATTCCCCCGCCTTTTATAGGCTTTTTCTCACTCATGGCGCATTAAATGCCCCGCAAAAGGAGACAAGACGGTTGAGGAACTTTTTCAAAATTAACCAATAGGAAAGAAGTGTCACATGTTGATACTAAGGATAATAACGGTTCCACTACATGGCCACACCAGACAAAAGACGAACCACACAGCCGCACGGTCATGTCTCATAAATGCATAGGATAAGGCCATCATACCCTACAAAAGAATGTTTTAGCCTAGGATGTTAAATATTAACAACATAGACTAGGGGGACTTGTAGATGTAGAGTACAAATAATCCATACAATATCGGGTACCCGAGCCCGGATGCCCAGCCCATGCGGGATTCCGGGAATGCCAGCAGGACACAGCCCACATTTAATTACATCGGGATTACCTCCAATCATAACCGAAGATTCAGTAACGGTCGGAGAACATAAAAGGTAACGGATTTGCTGGGGAATAATCCCTATAAATCAGCAGACGGTTACATCATGCAAACACTATAAATACGAGGTAAGGAGGATTGAGATCCTCACGAAAGAATACACACAAAAGCTCTCCCTTTATTTCCCTATCAGGTATTCCTATTCAACGAATACTTACTCTCACGCCGGATGGTCGTTACAGGGATACATCCCCCCTGGAATGTCTTAACTGGTGTCGTTTTTATTGTGCATAGGCGTGAAGCTTCAGTGAGCATCAGTGGATCAAAGTTCAGCTAGACCGGAACCATACAGAGTTGGACCTCGTATTTACAATTTCAAATTTTAATAACATATAATTTAAATTTAAATATTTGAAACCTACACTTTTATAATAGTTAAAACATTATATATTTACTTTATAATATTAAAGTAAAGAAATAAGAAAAGTGTTTTAGTAATAGTTAAAACATTAGATATATATAATATCAAAGTAAAGAAATAAAAGATGTGTTTTGATCAGCCTAACCCAACCCAACCCAACCCAACCCAACCCAACTTGAGCTATTTAAAAGTTGACCTACCATTTTTGTTGCCTATAACCATATACAAAAACCCATCGGATCAGGATGAGACCCCCAAAACAGCATTTGGGAATAGCCCATCTCCTAGATTGTCAAGTAATCTTCATGTTTCTTGTAACCATTAAACTAACCACCAAGGTTACAATAATTCTAATCAAAATTTAATTTTTCTTATATGGATTAAATGATAACAATGAGATATACATGAACTCAAACAAAAGAAACTAATTATAATCTAGTAAATACGATGATTACATAACTATTTCAAATTACTTCCACTAACCATTTAAGAACTATATACATGAACTCAAATACATAAAACTATTTATAATATACTAATTACTATGATAAGTTGCATAACTATTTCAAATTACCTCCACTAACCATTTAAGAACTGCTCATTTTGAGGCATGTGTACTTTGTATGTCAGCACCTAGAGCAAATTCAATATGACTAAGTTATTAAAAAAGGCAAATTTGTTCACTTTGCCACAAAAGCTAGCAAGAAAAAGGGAAGAGAGAGATGTGAAACAACACCTTCTAGCATCAACTAGTACCTATCTAGATTAGAGTACAGTTTAACATTATGCATGTTGCATAATTACAAGCCTAAAAGATAATCAAACTTACATCAAGAGCTTAGGTAAAAAGTACAACATGAGGATTTATTTTTTAATAGTGGCATGCACACAAAAAACAACAAACTTTTGCAGAGCCACGAAGCATCCCTGAAATGGTTCACATCTGCGGTTAATGGTCTGATTGTCTGCCGAGATTAGTTGTCCTATTGCAGGGGTGTTTATCGGATCGGATAACGGATCATTCGGATTTAAAAATTTCAGCACCATATCCGATCCGATCTGAATAAGGATATTTCTATCCGATTTGAATCTATTCAAATTCAATTCGGATCAGATTCATATATATATATATATATATATATATATACAAATAATCTGAATTTATATGAATAATCCAAATAAACCGAATAATAATTTTTTTTATTTTTTATTTTTTATTTTTTATTTATTATTATTTTTTACTAATAATTTATTCTTAACATTTTATAAGTTTAAAA
This sequence comes from Flaveria linearis, assembly GCA_024085815.1. Taxonomy (NCBI): domain Eukaryota; kingdom Viridiplantae; phylum Streptophyta; class Magnoliopsida; order Asterales; family Asteraceae; genus Flaveria; species Flaveria linearis. Next base: position 30,757,286 of record CM044017.1, on the reverse strand, counting down.
TTACAATAAAATATAAACAATCAGTATATACAAATTTAACTTGAATACAAATTTAAAATTAAAACATAATAGTTAATTGTAAAGAATCCGAAGATTAGAATCTCTAATTTAGAACGACGATAGATTATTGTATAATTGTTTAGGATTAGAGGACTAGAATGTATCAAGATTCTTGAGTATTGAGCTGAAAACATAATAGATAGTTGAGTAATGATTATTGGGCTAGAAACATAATTAAATTATTATTCGGATTAATCGGATATCCGAATAATCCGAATAACCCAAATAAAAAATTGTGATATCCGAAATCTGATCCGAAATCTAAATTAGGAATTCGGATTTGGATGAGATCCAATCCGAATATCCGAATAAGGATCCGCATCGGTTTTATTTGGATTCGGATATGGATCGGATTTCGGATATTTTCGGATATCGGATTTTTTGAACACCCCTACTAAACAATTATACAATAATCAATCGTCGTTCTGAATTAGAGATTCTAATCTTCGGGTTCTCTCCTATGGAACATATTTATGGGTTTTGAATCACTTGTACTAAAAGCACCAAGTAGAAAAAAGTACAACATTTAGCTTATATACCAAATGGAGAGAAAGTGCGATTGAGCAAAGAAAACACAATGAAAGCACTGTTGATAATTTTAGTGTTATCAATAGTTTTATTTATATTGGATTAACTTGTTGATCTGATAAATTGTTATAGTGATTAAACGAGTTAGGTGATGCGGGAGTGCGCGCTCGTTTTATACTAATACAATTAAATATATATATATATATATACACATATATATATATATATTGGATTGGGTTGAGTAATTAAATTATGTTATTTGGGCTTATATGACAAATTAAATGTACAAGCCCAAATGAGGCCCAGTTACAAATCCATGTATTCCTCTTTTGTTTCAACAGATCGAAGAGGAAGTGAAAAAACAAAACAGAACAAGGGCACACAAAACAAGGATATGATGTATCCACTCTCGATCGGAGCTTTTCGGTTGGAGCTTTTGGTCGGAGGATACAACCGAACAAAAGAAAACTTCCGTCGACAGTTTTTCTTCTTGAGAAATAAAGGGCTAATCGGTTATGTGACAAATAGGGCTGATCGGTTATGTGGCAAATAGGTTCGCTCGAGTTTTTCCTTCTTCAATTTTCGCAAACTCTCTCATAAAACAGAAATTTGACTCTCAAATTTCTCAGTCTGAATCCGATTAAATACTTGATTATTGCGGTCAATTGTTTTAATCTGATAGTGATTGATCATGTTTCTGAGATTCTATCCAAGTTTTAGTCTCTGATTTTGATTATCTGCTCTTGTTCTTCATCTTGGTTCACAAAGAAAGAAAACAAAAAGGTAACCTTGTTTTAGGATTGTTGTTGACCAAGTTTATGTTCTTCAAAATTTTAGATTGTTAAGTATCATTAGATTTCTACAAAGATTAAACCAATTTGGTTGTTCTTATTCTGATTTTTGGATTTTCTATAATCTGAACTTTTGGGTCTTCTATAAATCTGAAATTTGGGGATTGTTTGCAATCTGAAATCTGAAGATTGGGACTCAATATACTCGATTGTGTTTAATTTGTCTGACAATCAATTGAGTCGGTTGTGTGTTCATTAAGAACATCTAATTGGAACATTATTTTGTAAACAAAAGGACAAAAGGCAATCTGATTTAAACATGGGAAGTGGAGAATCTGTTCGTGACATGTCTAGTAAATTTGCAAAATTGGAAAAGTTTGAGGGTCAAGACTTTAGGCGATGGAAAAAGAAGATGCATTTCTTGTTGACAACATTGAAGGTTGCGTATGTACTCTCTACGCCGATACCCGACATAGTGGAAGATGAAACTTTGGATCAACAACGAAGGAGACTCAAGTGGGAAAATGATGATTACATCTGTAGAGGCTACATACTCAATGGGATGACTGATTCACTATTCGATGTATATCAGAATGCAGAATCTGCCAAAGACCTCTGGGATTCACTCGAAGCAAAATACATGGCCGAGGATGCGTCAAGCAAGAAATTCCTAGTAAGTAATTTCAATAATTACAAAATGACATATTCTAGGCCAGTAATGGAACAATATAATAAACTGCTTCATATCTTGGGTCAATATGCACAACATGATATGCATATGGATGAGTCAATTTCTGTGTCGAGTATAATCGACAAGTTTCCACCTTTGTGGAAGGATTTTAAACATACTCTAAAACATCAAAAGGAGGACTTGACTTTGGTTCAATTGTGTAGTCATATCCGTATTGAACAATCACTTCGGGCATTGGATAAAACCAAAGGTAAAAAACCCAGCATCGTCCTCAGTTAATAATGTTGAAGATGATGGAAACTTTAAAAGGTTCAACAAGTCAACGGGTAATAAACGCAAGTTTAGCGGTGATAACAAACATCCTAATAAGAAGGCAAAACCTGCTTGTTGGAGATGTGGAAAACCGGGACATTTCAAGAAAGACTGTTGGGTGAAAATATCAGGTGGAAGTAAGGCTAATATAGTCGGTCCTAGCGGGTCAAAAGACCCAAATGGAAAACCAGGTTTGTGTCCTGTCTCAGTTTTTAATTCTGTTAAGAATTATGTTTCCTTGATTTCTGAATCATTCTATGTCCAGGATGATGAAACTGCGTGGTGGGTAGACCCGGGTGCTACAAGTCACGTGTGCAAGGATCTAAGGTGGATCGAGGATCTTAAAACAGTTGAAGATGGATCCGTGCTGAGAATGGAAACGTGGCAACTGAGCCTATCAAAGGAATTGGAAATGTCAAACTTGTATTTACTTCTGGAAAGCAATTAATACTGTATAATGTATTGTATGTACCAGGGATTCGAAAGAATCTCTTGTCTGGAATTATGTTGAACAGTTGTGGTTATAAACAGGTCATCGAGTCAGATAAGTTTATCTTATCTAAACATGGAACCTTTGTTGGATTTGGGTATTTATCCAATGGCATGTTTAAACTTAATATTCATGTTCCATTTGCTAATGAATCAGCATGTGTTGTTTCCTCTTCATCTAGTAAAGTAGATTATATTTCTAAATTATGGCATGCTAGACTAGGTCATGTTAATTTCTTTAGAATGAAAGATATGTCAAAAATGAGTTTGATACCTGCTTTTGACATGCATGATAACAATTGCCACACTTGTAAATTAACCAAGATTACTAGAAAACCATTTAAGGATATTAAGAGGGAATCTAAGGTATTAGAACTTATTCATTCTGATTTATGTGACTTTCATAGCACACCTTCTCTTGGTAATAAAAGTATGTAGTCACTTACATAGATGATGCAACTCGATATTGTTATGTATATCTTGTTAATACTAAAGATGAAGCACTTGATAAATTTAAAGTCTATAAACAAGAAGTTGAATTGTTTCATGGTAATCTAATTAAAACCCTTCGAACTGACCGGGGAGGGAAGTATTATGATCTAGTGTTCTTCCAGTCCACTGGAATAATACATCAAACAACAGCTCCTTATACACCACAACAGAATGGTGTTGCTGAAAGGAAAAATAGAACATTAAAAGAAATGGTTAATTCCTTGCTATCATACTCTGGTCTGAGTGATGGATTCTGGGGAGAAGCGATGCTAACTGCTTGCTATTTATTAAATAGAACTCCTAACAAAAGAAATAAAATAACTCCTTATGAGTTGTGGAAAAGGAAGCCTCCTAATTTAAACTATTTAAAAGTTTGGGGCTGTAGAGCAGTAGTTCGCCTTACTGAACCTAAACGAAAGAATTTAGGTGAGAAATGAATAGACTGTATATTTATTGGATATGCTGAAAACTCAAAGGCCTATAGGTTCTATGTTATAGAACCTAACGACTTTGTGTCTGTAAACACTGCTATAGAATCAAGGGATGCTATCTTTGATGAAGATAGATTCACTTCTATGCTTAAGCCTAAGGACAACATCAAAAATTCTCAAACAAGGATTCTTGATCCCGTTGGGAATAGAGCAGTTGATTCGGTTAAAGCATCGTCAAATGCTAACAGTGTATCTAGTCCTTCTGAACCAAGGAAAAGTACAAGAACTAGAAAGGCTAAATCCTTTGGTTCTGATTTTCATCTCTACTTGGTTCAAGGATCTAGGAGTGATATCAGCTATCAATATCAATATTGTTTTAATATCGAAGAGGATCCAAAGACATATAATGAAGCAATGGCATCTCGAGATGTTGCTTTCTGAAAAAGGCAATTCAAGATGAGATGGATTCTATTATGCATAATAATACGTGGAAATTGACTGACTTACCACCTGGATGTAAACCTCTAGGTTGTAAGTGGATATTTAAAAGGAAAATGAAAGTTGATGGTAGCGTAGACAAGTTTAAGGCCAGATTGGTTATCCAAGGTTTTAGACAAAAGGAAGGAATTGATTTCTTTGATACATATGCTCCGGTTGCTAGAATTTCCACTATAAGATTATTACTTGCTTTAGCTTCAATTCATAAACTTATAATTCATCAGATGGATGTAAAAACAGCCTTTCTGAATGGTGAACTGGATGAAGAAGTATACATGAAACAACCTGAGGGCTTTGTTTTACCAGGACAAGAACATAAAGTATGTAAACTAATTAAATCACTGTATGGTCTAAAACAAGCTCCCAAACAATGGCATCAAAAATTTGATGAGGTTATCTTATCTAATGGTTTTCTCTTAAACCAAGCAGATAAATGTGTATACAGCAAATTCAATTCCTCTGGAAAAGGAGTAATTATTTGCCTATATGTTGATGATATGTTGATCTTTGGTACTGACCAAGATCAGGTAGATAAGACTAAGAAATTACTGTCTTCTAATTTTGATATGAAAGATCTGGGGGAGGCAGAAGTTATCCTAGGTATACGGATAAAACGATGCAACAATGAGATATCAATAACTCAATCTCATTACATTGAAAAGGTATTGAAGAAATTCAATTACTTTGATTGTTCGCCAGTGAGTACTCCTATAGATCCTAATATCAAGCTTATGCCTAATAAAGGTGATTCTATTTCACAGTTGGAATATTCAAAAGTAATTGGATGTTTGATGTATGCTATGATAAGCACAAGCCCTGACATAGCATATGCCGTAGGAAAACTGAGTACATTTTCCAGTAATCCTAGCACACATTATTGGCAAGCTGTGAATAGGTTGTTCAAATACTTGAAAGGAACCATAAATCATGGTTTATGTTATTCTGGTTTTCCTTCAGTTATAGAAGGGTACTCAGATGCAAGTTGGATAACAAATACGGAAGATCATTCTTCTACAAGTGGGTGGGTATTCCTACTTGGTGGTGGTGCTATTGCCTGGGCGTCAAAGAAACAAACTTGCATAACTAATTCGACTATGGAATCTGAATTTGTTGCTTTGGCTACAGCTGGTAAAGAAGCTGAATGGTTAAGAAATCTGATCTTTGAGATTCCATTGTGGCCAAAACCGATATCATCTATTTCTATCAGGTGTGATAGTGCAGCTACTTTGGCTAAGGCATATACTCAAGTGTACAATGGGAAGTCTAAACACTTAGGTGTTAGACATATCATGATTATAGAATTAATCATGAATGGTTTGATATCTGTTGAGTTTGTAAGATCTGAATTTAATTTGGCTGATCACCTAACAAAAGGGTTAGGGAGAGATCTCGTGAAAAGATCAGCCATAGGGATGGGTTTAAAGTCCATTTAAATTTCTTGTGTCAAGATACCCAATTCCCATCTAATACAATGTTAGATGTTGAATTCAATGTGGAAAGCTTGTCATGTGGAAATTGAAACACATCAATACATCATCCCAAGGTTTGTGTTCTGACTGCAAGATAAAATAGGATGAAGTTTATCTTCTTAATAGTTCTTTGACAAATTGCATTGCAGGTGCAAGATTAAAAGAAAGTACCTATAAGAATATGAAGTTTAGCCGATTCAAGAAGCTTGGACTTGGCTTCAATGTATTCTTTGAAGGATTAGGACACAGGCTAGTAAAACATTGTGTCAAGTGAGAATCTAAATTTGTAAACTTATGTGTATATTAAATTCAATTATTTATATGGATAGCAAGGGTTCAATCCATTGTGACACCCTAATATTCTAATATTTGAATATAATATACTAAGATGGAAATTCAATCCATAAGACATTTTCATTTATGCATAAGTTTGTGTTATGTGAGAGAAATTTAAGTTAATCATGGATATCACTAAAATGGGGTAGAAATGTTGATAATTTTAGTGTTATCAATAGTTTTAGTAATATTGGATTAACGTGTTGATCTGATAAATTGTTATAGTGATTAAAGGAGTTAGGTGACATGGAGTGCGGGCTCGTTTTACACTAATACAATTAAATATATATATATATATATATATATATATATATATATATACTAGTATGGAACCCGCGCGATGCGGCGACGACGACATCGACATATTTCGCAATGTGATATTTGTTTTCTAAATACATGTGTGGCTTCTATTGTATAGTCTATTTATGTCATGAGCATAACAAAACTCAATTAAATAATAGCACACGAATAAGAAAATGATTTTCATAAACATGGTACTTTCAAAATAAATATCTAAGCATAGGAATAAGAAAATACAAGTCATAAAAATAGTACATTAAAAATAAATATCTGCATGTTAACTACTTGGATTTGATGAGCAATCTACCACCGAACCCATGTCTAAGGTGTGTATTTGTAGTAGTGTCTTTGAATCTGCAATTCTGCACTGAAACACTACTGAAGGTCAAGTAGATCTATGTTTCAGTTATATGTTGGGTTTATAAAATAGAATTAAAACAAATATATATGAAAAAACAATAGTACAAATAAGACAGTTATCATAGGGTGTCGTCTGTTACTCATCCTATTAAAGAGGGAAAGATACCTAAGAAACAGTTACAAGTTGGTTGAAAATTTTCTTCGTGATCCATACGAATCATTTATGAGGGGTCAGATAAGCACGAGCATGGGCACATGAAAACAGTTACATGTCTACCGGGCCCCAAATGTTCTTGTCATCAGATTGTGGATCTCCTAGAAAAGAACCAAGTTTTGGTCGTGTCGAATAGCCTTTTTCGAATGGGAAATTCCAAAATAAATCAGAAGTCTCGAAGAATATGTAGAACAAGACTGCAGATGCCAGAAACAGTCCTAGAAGTAACAGATATATCTGCCATTCTGTATCATAAAGAAAGATAATACAATGTTATGATAATGACAAAAATAGTCGAATGAATCATTAAGAAAAATGATCATGTATGTTGTGTGGTTAAGGGCTAACGTGTGTGTGAGAGAGGCAGACCTTTCCAATCTGCAGGAACATTTAACTTGGTTATCATAGCTCCCCATTCATTAGAAGTCGTTAGAACAACCCTATAAACGTGAACCAACACAGTACAAATTAGTTGGTTGATGTACAAATAGACATATTATTTATAAATTTTTTTCAAGCAAAATGTGTTTCGTGCCAAGCCAAACCACCCGCATACATAGTTTGCTTTACCTTTCGCTGGGACAGAAATCCAAAGAGGTGACCGGAAAGCCCAAATGGAGCCTCTTACTCCAGTGACAAATTTCCATCTTTACTGCTACCACACATATATCACCATCTTTACTTCCCCTATAACATTAATATATATATATATATATATATATATATATATCTCGAGATGTACGTTCAAGAATTGCTAATATTCATCAACCTACTATTTTTTTGTTATGGTATTTCGAGATATAACATCAATTAAATGCTAATAGAACTTACTGAGCTAAATATTTCCCATCCAACCTGATCGACATTACACATGCAGGCTTTTTAAGAAGTCTTTTGAACGTAATTCTATTCCATGTACTGATGTCCCAGACAACTGTGATTGATCTATTCTCTGCATATGTATAGATCCATTAAGTCAAAAAGGGAGTTACAAAATACATGAATAAATATAAATATACCTTTCTGAATTAATTGCCTTTATGCAAATGAAAATATACCTTTCTGGACAGTGCAAAACAAAAATGGCTTTGTTCCATCTTTAGAAAATCGACATAGCTCAATTTTCTCATCCTGTGAATGGAGAAAAAGAAACAAAACACTATTACCCAATTACTCTAGAACTAAAAAGAGATTTGTGCTGTACCATAGCTTTTTCTTCTTTTTGTCTTTTTCTTTTATCAAATATCAGTTGGAACTTACTGAATTTCGAGTCAGAGAGTTGACAGGGACACCATCATTTGCATTCCAAATCCTAGCGGACTCATCAGTGGATGTTGAAGCTAAGAACTCTGAGTCTAGGCTGTGAGTACAATAAGCAGCAAGGCAAGATCATTAGAAACACTTAACTTCATTAGATTTATGCTGCTTCTACATTAGATGACATAATATATGCATGCACAACTCTGAAAGGGTTTGGTAAAATGTTCGGGAGTTTATTTTAAGAAACGGGACAGGTTATGTTGACACAAAGACACATTTTGTCCTAGCTTATTTATCTTATTCATAATAGCTAGTTTATAACATATGATTAATAACTTACATTATTTCAACAATGATCAAGTGTTTGTTAAAGGAGTTCAGAGCTTTTATGCATTTAAAATACCCGTTGGGGAATTTTCAACCCACTTGACACATTTCGTTTCAAGCTACTCTTTTATTTTACCAGCTTGCCTTGTTAGATGTAAAAATAACAGCCCGAATCGACTTATTCATAAGTAAACAGGAAAAAAATAAATGGCACCTCCGCTACCCAAGAGACAAGGTAATAAATAACAGCCTGAATCGACTTATACATTTTTAAGAGTTTTAATTATATATACCAGTTATCATTACAAAGTGCTTAAACTTAGCATTTGTTAAATATTCAAGATCCACCCACCTGAAATCCATATCGTTGAATGACGCGTGAGCTTTTGGTTCATCTACTGTGACACGCATGCTTGGCTACTCATGTATTCTGAGATGTCCGTCCTTCAATTAGTGCATCAAATAAGAATCATGAATGTGCACGGAAGAAAAAACTTATAACATTAATCCACTTATCAATATGAAAAGGGAAAAGAAAAAGAAAATATGCTTACCATCCCTCCTACGGCAAATCTAGATCCATCAGGGCTAAAGGCTAAGCACTTTTGTGGTCCCACATTTTGAAGAGGTTCTAAGTCTTTGCTCAACAGCTTAACATTTTTCTCTTGGCCATATACTTCAAACAACCTGCACATAAAATATAAAAGATCATCATCTATATATATTCCATAACTATCAAATAAATCTTTGGGACTATTACAGCGATGTAAACTAAGATGTCAAATAGAATTAGCAGAAGAAAGCTTCCTCGGAAGGTTTGAGTGGTCACTGTAACTATTGTGTATCTTTATAATGGTTCGCAATATTAACAAAAGTATCAAAAGACATAACACTTAATAAGTTCAAACGTGAAACATCCTCAAATTCTTCAGTATGCTCCTTGCTTCTCCCAAAAGATACAGAATCCCCAAGAGCATGTACAAGGCTTCCCTGAATAACAAAATTCAAACAACAGCAGAAACCACAATCAAACAACCCAAGAAGCACCAAATTGTGTAAATTCATAGCATCCATACCCACGTTTATCATCCCTAATCTAAGCAAACAACCCAACATGACACAATTACACATTACATAAAAATTCAATTCATTGAAGCATTTCAACAAACACTTGGTGCTCAGTAACCAAAACCCAAAATCTATCAACACTTACATTGTTGTTGGATTCATTAGGCATCCCAGATGCAAAAGATAGAGAACTGTTTGTAGAAGGGTCTTTATTGCAGCAGACACATCTGATTGTGTTCTCGGCTTAATCGAGTCTTGCAAATCCTTTGATTAAAGCTCATCATCTACTAAACTCAAATCATAAATCTGTACTTAAAATCCCATATCAATTACTACAAAAAGCCAAATCATAATTTGCTATAGAGATGGAGGTACGAAGAGTTACCTATAAATCCACCACCGAAATCATGAACCTCTTCAAAATGGTTTTCGAAAGAGGTCTGAATCTTCGAAGCCATTACCCGGCTATTGATGTTTAAAGAGATTTAACAATTAAATCGAAGAAAAGAAACCCACAAACCTACTCGAAAGCAATGTTGAAAGCTCACCGTCTCTCTATTTCTCCCGATTACATGTGAGAAGCCTCAACGAAGAAGAAGAGGTAGCAATGGTTGTGGATCTGGGAAGGGTTGTAAACTGAATAATTTCAAAAGCAAAGAAACCCACAAACCTACTCGAAAGCGATGCAAACTGAATATTGCAGAGAGAAGGAACCGTATTTGAATTTTGAAATGAGGTTAATTGCTTGTTTGAACGTGGCTGTGGATTTGAGAAGGGTTTCATCATTTCAAGCTTCCATGACTTGTAACATGTGCTATAAGAGTTGTAAACTCTTAAAATTAAGAGTTTTTGTTTAAATTACCATTCTGTCCCTCTCATATCTATATTAATATAGTATAGATATATATATATAGTGGATTGGGTTGAGTAATTAAATTATGTTATTTGGGCTTATATGACAAATTAAATGTACAAGCCCAAATGAGGCCCAGTTACAAATCCATGTATTCCTCTTTTGTTTCAACAGATCGAAGAAGAAGTGGAAAAACAAAACAGAACAAGGGCACACAGAACAAGGATATGATGTATCCACTCTCGATCGGAGCTTTTCGGTCGGAGCTTTTGGTCGGAGGATACAACCGAACAAAAGAAAACTTCCGTCGACAGTTTTTCTTCTTGAGAAATAAAGGGCTGATCGGTTATGTGGCAAATAGGTTCGCTCGAGTTTGTCCTTCTTCAATTTTCGCAAACTCACTCTCACAAAACAGAAATTTGACTCTTAAATTTCTCAGTCTGAATCCGATTAAACACTTGATTATTGCGGTCAATTGGTTTAATCTGATAGTGATTGATCACGTTTCTGAGATTCTATCCAAGTTTTAGTCTCTGATTTTGATTATCTGCTCTTGTTCTTCATCTTGGTTCGCAAAGAAAGAAAACAAAAAGGTAACCTTGTTTTAGAATTGTTGTTGACCAAGTTTATGTTCTTTAAAATTTCAGATTGTTAAGTATCATTAGATTTCTACAAGCACAGCCTGAAAAAGCCACCAATGCCTCATTAGGTATGAAATATAATCATGTATTTATTCATCATGAAAACAGTTCCAAGTATTTTGGCCCATCCAATTTTTTTTATAAAATTTAAGTCACTTTTGGCCCATCCAATTTTTAATACTTCGTCACTTTTGACCCATCCAAGTTTCTAAAACAACTTATGGTCAATTCCAATTCATACACACAAAAAGGTGTCACTAATTAAAATTTATCATAAATACACTAACTAATTATTAAAACAATCCCAAGTTTTCTAAGGTAATTCAAGAAAAAATAAAGGGTGACAAAAGGCGCACCTTTTTTGAACTTTGGTTCGAGTTGAGAGGTGTTCAAATAGTTCCTTATTCTTCCACTTTTTTGCTGATCAATTGTCCGAGTACCACCCTGCGCGATGAGAAGCATAGATGTTTAAATAATGGAGTAGATGTAGGAAATGAGGTTACAAAGAACCACAAATCCAAAGAAAGCATTATTATACCTACATATACACATGCGATCATATCATTGTTGGGTCTCTTCTGCAACAAACCTTGCAGGCTCACACTTTGCTACATACCCAAACTTTGAAGTGTTGTACTTCTTGATGTTAAATACATTTTACGTCTAGTCAATACATTGACTAACCAGCTAAAAAGCTAGATACCAGTGATTGAATGCACAGGTGTCATAAAACCATGAACCCAAAATCATGATCATAAAAACAACCATACAAACAACTAACATAATAATCTAAATACTAAAAGTATGTAAACATCATAGTTAAATTCAAACCTTTAAATGTGCAGCAGCCTAATCCTTGTTTGTGAAGACTCCAGTTAAGTCAGTCCACAACGAACTCAGCTCCAACTTTACCCCATCCCGGGTTCCTAAATGAAATATAAAGATAAAAAAAATTAATGTTATTACTAGATATCTTTCATATGAAAAATTCCCAAAGGTAACTAACTGAAAGAGATTTCTCATGGATGTTTATATCTGATGGCAAAAACTGTGACAAGTACATTACGAGTAGTAGCTCTGCTGCCTATTTCAAAATTAAATCTAAGCATTATTCAAAAATCAAACATAAGCAATATAAGAGAAGAGAAGAAATTAATAAATTAGAGAATAATTAACAAATTAGCTTAGCCAACACATTGATATTTATCAGAATTTGCTGCTACTGTTTAATCTAGTATGTTACACTTCAGTAGTTCTGAGTTCTATTTGGCTATGCAAATTACAAAGCCAAGTCACGAAAATGAATGTTCTTTATCATCGGTTCCAACACATAAAAGGGTACTTTGAGATCTAAATTAAAAGTGGGTTTGTTTTATCTGCAACATAATCACAATGTTGAAACATAAACTACAAAATCCATCAATAGATTCAAGAAAAACAACAAAAAAATTAAAACAATTTAAATCTATTCGTCAAATTAGCTATATAAAATAACTTTCAAGAACTCTGCTTCCTAAATTGAACAAAAAGAACAAATCAAAACCTTATCAAAACCTAAAATTCTATAATTAGCTATTGCGAGAAAGAGAGTAAAGGGGTGAAGCTTTTTCCGATCAACATCTTGTAAGATGAAAATCACAGCCTTAATTACCAACGAATCAGTATGTGTAAAAAAGATAATGAAGTAAACAACAAAGATAATCATGAAATAAAACTTACAACATTATGTGGTCGCTTTTCAAGTGTAATGTTTTGTTGAAAATGGTCTACCCTAACAAGTTGCAAGTGCGTGATTACCACAAGTAAGTTATCAAACTCAAGGTTAGGCTATTGAAAGAAATAGAAACTTCCAATCAAAAGAGGTCATGCAGTATTAGACAAGATATATTCATTTTCATTAAAACTAATATTATATGGTACTTTAAAGGGGTTAATATCTATTAAACCAAATAAGATGTCAACGTCTCTAGGTCAGACGAGGACGGAGAGATATCCATTAAACCAAATCAGTATTCAGGGTCTGGCGGTCCTTCAGATGTCTAGGTTCAAATACCTAGGTTCGTACGTATAGGAGTACGAAGAGATACATAGTGATGTATCCCACCGTGTTCAAGCAGGATGGTGCAAATGAAGAGCAGCATCAAGGATTTTGTGTGATAAGAGGTTCACAGCAAGACTAAAGGAAAAACTATATAGAGTGACAGCACGTCCGACAATGTATATGGAACAAACTGTTGGGGCATAAAGAAATCGTACGAGCGATAAATAGAGATCGCTGAAATACGAATATTGAGGTGGATGTGTGGAGATACAAGACTGGATCGGATAAGGAACGACGTGTTCGGTAGAGGCTAGAAGTGGCTTGTATCACTGATAAAATACGAGAGGGAAGATTAAGATGGTTTGACCACGTGAAGAGGAGACCGATGTCAGTGCCAGTTAGAGCAGTAAAAAATATCACCTTAGATGGTAAAAGGAGTAGAGGAGAACCTAAGTTGACTTGGGATAAGATAATTATGCAGGATATGGTAGAGTTGCACCTCTCCAAGTACATGGTCGAGGATAAGAGTGTGTGAAGGCGTAGAATTAAAACTAGGGACTTCTAGTGGGATCTGTTGGTAGGAGGAGTAAAGGAAGACCTGATGCATGACCCCCCGCGTGATGTGTAGGTTATCGACATTTGCCCTTTATAGGTGAAACATTTGCGTATTTGATGTATGCGCTATCTTCGGGTTGTTATGCTTATGCGTATGCTTATGCTTATGTGATGTGTGCTTATGTGACGTATGCTTATGCTTATGTGATGTGTGCTTATGTGACTTATGCTTATGACATGTATGCACTATAGTCTGGTTGTTATGCTTATGAACATACTTATGAATATGCATATGCTTATTCTAAACTCGTATGTGATATATAACTATGTGTTGTATGCTCTATAATTTGTTTGCTATCGTTTTTGAGTCGGGGGTTTCTTTGGAAGCGGTCTATCTATCTTTCAAGATAGAGGAAAGACTCGTCACCACCTACCCCTTCCAGACCCTACTTTTTAGTAGGATATACTGGGTGTGTTTGTTTGTTTTTCCCCTAAGTAAAACGAAGTTTTCCTAGATGTTGAACATAGTTTTAAACTTTAGTGAACCCTGAAAAGGAACAAAGAAAACTCATTTACTAAATTTTGAGTAACCTAATTAAAAATATGAATAAAAACTGATGAACTTCACTATAATTGACCACAAAAAGATGTTTTAGTGACTTATGCAAGCTTCTGAGATTTGCCGGATGTGTAACAAAATCACTTGAGATTGTCATTGATATATCTCAAGTTATGAAAACAAAAGGTACATTTTTCTTACTTTTTTTTAATATTTTCCACTTATACTTTGCTACTTAGCTACAATAAAATAAGAACACTAAGCATATGTGTAATGGTAAAAAAGTATGTAATTCATAATATTTCAGCCTACTAAACTCATCATCACCATTTCACACTCTCCTTTTGTTTAATTTCACCACCATAAAAACAAAAATGCTTGTGTGAAAATTATTATGGATTTATATTATAAAATAAACATTTTGGTTGCTAAATGCTACTTTAACAAAACACCAATCTAAATATTCAAGAATATGATTCAGAGTACATAAAATCAAACATCTTATAGCAACTACTCATCAACATGAGAACAAACATAACCAAAGAATCCTAATGTTCAATTCATAAGATCAAGTCAAAGTCACCTACAATCATATTTTAACTATGGCTTTTCATTCCAGATACTTTACCTTTTCTTTTAACCCACCTATTGAAGATTTCATAGCAAAACCTCCACTAAAGTTGCAATTTGTCTCTCATTCGCTTCAATTAATTCTTACCACAACGCTTCAAAGGACATTATACTTGAATTATTGTAAGAAGCTTCATCTGAATTAGTATAGTGGCTGGTTTAAAACATCAATAAATCAAACTCAATGTACCTAGATGCCCAGTTGCAAACATCAAGCATGAAATTATAATTATGGAATACCAATCTACCTAACTTCAATATACAAACGGAACATAAGAAAAAACTAAAAAATAATTAATATACTAATGGATGATACTAACAAATACAGAATAGCACACTCGACAGTATACGAAACCAAGTACATGTAAGCCACCGATCAGAGATGAGGTGGATGATTATGTTGTGGTTCCCTGTATCGAAATCCAAATATCAGACATATAATGGGCAAAACAAAACATAAAACATGCATACATATATAGATGAAATCGAAGACTTACCAGAGTTTCGACTATCGGCTAGTGTGGCATCCAAGGGGTGTTCAAATTGGGGAAGGCAATTATATGTGCACGTGGCAGTAGGAAGGGAACCGGGAAGGGGCTTTGAATGTGGATGCGAAAACATCATTGAAACGGCTTGTGAAGGGAGGCCGGAGGTTAAATTATCAATGTACCCATAGTTTCTTTATTATATAGTAGTAGAGATAAAATTAAGCGAGGCCTCATAATGAGTCATTGGGTGAGGTGTTTAACCTTTTAATCAAAATAAGCAGATGGTACCTTTTAATATAGCAGTCTAGCTAAAATTAAGCAAGGCCTCATAATGAATCATTAGGTGAGGTGTTTAAACTTTTAATCAAATTTGGACAATTTTATTTTGCGCGCATTATTTTACGTGAGTAGGTTAAGCCCGGATCCCTTGAAGAAGTATTGTATTAAGTGCTCACCCTTTACACGAGTAAGTCGAGGCCAGATCTCATGGAGCATTATTATGAGATGTTCACCTTGATGTAATATGACACCGTAATATGTGTGTTCTTGCATTGATAATATGCAAGTAGGTAGATTCACTTGTATAGCAAGTTTGTTGGAGCATATATTGTCATATATAGTGTGTCCGTCGCTTGACGAATAGTCTAGGCTTAATGTATTACACCTGATATGTTGTAAACACATGAAACTGGGTCATTCGTAGGAGCATATGCGAATGAGACTCAGTCGTACGACTGAGCCATGCTAATGGACCAGTCGTGCGACTGAAAGATGCGATTGGGGCATTCGTAAGACTGAACCATAAGAATGGTCCAGTCGTACGATTGAACCATACGCATGGTCCAGTCGTACGATTGGACCATACGCATGGTCCAATCGCACGAATGGGCCCAGTCGCATCTAATATGGGCCGAGGCCTATATATACCAGTTTCATTGTGTAGAAACCTAAGAGTTTTTTAGAGGGTTTGTGCCCGGGGCCTAGGTGCTGCCGGATGAGATGGGAGATCATGCTCGATCTCCCCTTGCCAAGAGTCTGTATTCTTAAGTTGTAACGAGCTTAAAATCATTATGTTTTATCAATGAAATCATTCGATTATTGTTCGTGCTATTGATTGACTTTTGGTTATTGCTGTTATTTATCCTTCCGTCAAGAACACGCTCGGATGTTCATCGATCTAGTGACTTCACAAAGTTTCATGTTCATATTTTGCTATATTGTTCAAGTCATTGTATTTGTCATAATAAGAATGAATGACAATTGAACTAAGACTAATGGTCATGTTTACATAGAACATAATCATTTCAAATTACATGACTCCTCATTGTTAACATTCAAAAGCCAAACAAGGTAAAATGAGTCTTGGCTTAAGGCTCTAAAAAGGTAAGGTAACTTATGCTCTAGGTTCTAGCCATGCAAAGTGTCTTGACATGGATTCTAGCTTGGCAATATAACTTTGTTCCCATCAGGAAATGTGACTTGCCTCTCGATCAGGCTTGATGACTTGAACTCAAGCCAAGGTGATTTATTCTCTAATAAGGCAAGGCGAATTGTGCTTAGAGATTAGATATGACTTGCCTCTTACTTAGGCTTGATGACTTTAACTCAAATCCAAGTAAGGTGATATATTCTCTAACAAGGCATAGTGAATTATGCTTAGCGATCTAATATGACTATATGATCTCTACTTAGGACTTTTGGCATTCCAAGTTTAGTTGAATCACTAGCAAGGCAATATGACATGACTTGGTGTTTTTGATAGTTAGTGACTTGGATTAGTGCATTAGCTAGGCAAAATAATTTGACTCGGAGCTTCAGAAAAGCAAGGCAACATAAAATGGGATTTCAACAAAAATAGTTATCTCTCCCTAGAACTCTTACAAGACAAATTGACTTATTTTGGGCTCTTTAGCCACGCACGTATCCATCTTGGATTTTTGGCATGAAAATGTAGCTTGAGTTAGACTTTGCCATGGACTTTGGCAAGGCTAATTGACCTTGACTTTTGAATTTTCACTAGGCAAAGTGACTTGAGTTGCCAATCTTGCCAGACAAGTTTACTTGGCATGGACTTTCGCCAGACAAAGTAATTATAAGTTTATACTTAAAGGTTGATGCAACCAAAGCAATCAAAGAGCTCTCAACATGAATGCATGAAGTACATATTAAAGTTACTTCAGAAGTTTTACACAACTCAAAGGAAATAAGCTAAGTGTAAAATCTTTCGAAGCCAAATGCCAAAATTTTCTGAACCCAAAGATGAAGTCTTCCAAAGCTTTAGAGACAAAGTCTTCCGAAGCCAAAGACTGACTTCTTTCGAAGACAGAGAAGACATGCTTTCTCTGATCACCTTTTTGACAAAAAGCTAAACAACTTTCTGATGCTACCTCTGAAGACTTACCAACTTAGATAAGTTGATGAAAAGGTCCATGCTTTTTTCAACTGTAGATTATGGTCATTGGTCTGTAACTTTCTACTTTTGTACCTTTTATCCTTTTTATAATATATTAGGATGTGAGCTATAGCATGTCATAGTCACAAGCCAAAAGGCAGATGATCTTGTTGTCTAGATTAGTGTTTCCAGCTGGCTTCCAAAGTATAGCCAGCTATAGGATGTAGTATAAAGTGTCTCAAGTACTTGTATTTATCTTTACGCTTTGTAACACTTATAATAGAACTTGAGAGCAATATGCAGTCTTGAAAACCAAATACTATCTTACTCTTATTCTTGTATTGTTTCGCACTTACTTGTGTTCTTAGTATCATCTATTAAAACCCGGTTCCCTGTATGATCTGTTAAGTGTTCTAAGTTCCTACTCATTATAAAACTTGTAAGGCCCCGTCCCCGTGTACCTCACAGCTGGTCTATCATCGCACATAAAACATATATTTGCATTAACTTAATAAAACTCATGCAGCAGAAACTTTGAATTTACTTTCAATTTACTATAAATGTTTTTGCTAGTTAATACAACGTACATCAATTACAAAATATCTATTGTTGTATTACATCACAAAAGCATTAAACAAAAGAATGCCATCCCAAAAGAGCTATGTAGCCGCCTCGTGCCATCCTCAGCAACACTACCTGTCAACTGGAAACACATAAAAAGTCAGCGTTGCTGAGTGAGTTCTAGTTTTATATTAAAACATACTTTATCTTCATTAAAACCTTTTCTTTACTTTCATGTTATCACACATCATATGTACACGTAGATAATATCATTATTATCTTCTCTATTCGTTCGTTCATCATTTCATCTTTTCTTGTGCAATAGATATCTTCCATACCAATACCATATGCACACCCCGAACTATATAGCTACTGGGCCGAAGTCTATAAAGAGACAGCTAAACGTGGTGCCACAGTACTAGAGGTAAGTGGTAGAGGTTCTATAATAATGGTCGATCACAAAGAAAGACCCCGATGTGCATCCTCCCGGGGATATCTTCCGTACCAGTACCTTATGCTACACCCCGAACTATATAGCTACTGGGCCGAAGTCTATAAAGAGACAGCTAAACGTGGTGCCATAGTACTAGGGGTAAGCGATAGAGGTTCTATAACATCATCCTCCCGGGGTAGCGATCCCACATCGTTGGGCTAACACCTTAATTGGCGTGTCCCGGTATCCAATGCTCACAAGACTATCATTACTATCATCATTCATTAATGCATGCATTCATTCATCATGTTCCTCTTTCATTATCTTTCACTTTACGTTACATAATACTTTCCGTTACGGTCATAAACATACCACGTAAAGTCACATAATATCAGGTAATAATAATAATAAATATAATAATAATAATAATAATAATAATAATAATAATAATGATAATAATAATGATAAGAGTCATAATAACAATCATGCATTATCATGCCAATGAGCATTTATTAAACCCTAGCCAATAATAGTCAAAACCCTAAATGCACAGACTCCCACAAAAATTCTGCAATAAATTCTAAGTGTTGGGCGCACCAACACTATTTGGGCGCATGAGCTCTGTATGGGCACATTTTAACTATGCATGCGCCTCATCAAACAGCAGTTTAACACTTAGGCGCATGAGATCACTTGAGCGCATGGGAGGTCCAGGCGCATGGGCACGGTTGGGGCGCATGAGCCCCAACACTTAGGCTCCTGGTCAAAATCCTGGGCGCATGAACCACTATTCAGGCGCATGAACTACACTTAGACATTTTCTAAGGAAATTTCAGGCGCATGGAGTACTGTTTAGGCGCATGAAGTCTTAGGCGCATGGAAACACTTAGCCAAATTCAGCCCAATTCTAGGCGCATGGCTACTATTTGGGCGCATGACAACTAACTTTTAACTACCATCATAATTCTTGTCCTAAATCTAATTCTAATACGTTCTAAGCTTAGTTCTTGCATCCTAAGCATAAAAAAACACATCAATAACATCATCATAACCATAAATCACCCAAGATTTACACTTACCCACACACACATTCGTACATACATACGAGTATTCATACCCATTTTATAAAAACATACATACATGCATTTCCAGCCCAAAATCAGTTAAAACATGTAAAAAGGAGGTTCTAGAACTCACCTTTGACAACTTTCAGGCAAGACTTCTTCAAACCCATCTGTAAAGGAGTTCGAACACCTAAACCTCACCGAAAACACACATAACCAAACATACAACATACATAAGCACATAACCGAGACAAGAACTCAACATGAACACATAAACCCTCGAATCCTTACCTTGAAATCCTGCTTTTTCTTGTTCTTCTTCAAAATCCGAGAGCTTCTGCTCTTTCTCTCTCTAAAATTTGAATGAAGAGTGTTGTGCAGAACAAAATAGGCGGCCATACCACCTTTATTCACCAACTTTTATTCCTTTTTGTCCTTTTGACACTTTTGACCCCTCCACTTTAGGTTACATTATATTTCTCCTCTTTATTCACGTTTATTCTTTCTTTCTTGTCTATAAAAATATCCGGGTGTTAAAAGTCCACCCCCCTTATATAGGTTTCGTCCCTGAAACCTGTTATTCCTCAAACAGATGAGGGTAATGCTGCATCATCCCCCTTATATAGGTTTCGTCCCCGAAACCTGTTCTAGAACTCACCTTTGACAACTTTCAGGCAAGACTTCTTCAAACCCATCTGTAAAGGAGTTCGAACACCTAAACCTCACCGAAAACACACACAACCAAACATACAACATACATAAGCACATAACCGAGACAAGAACTCAACATGAACACATAAACCCTCGAATCCTTACCTTGAAATCCGGCTTTTTCTTGTTCTTCTTCAAAATCCGAGAGCTTCTGCTCTTTCTCTCTCTAAAATCTGAATGAAGAGTGTTGTGCAGAACAAAATAGGCGGCCATACCACCTTTATTCACCAACTTTTATTCCTTTTTGTCCTTTTGACACTTTTGACCTCTCCACTTTAGGTTACATTATATTTCTCCTCTTTATTCGCGTTTATTCTTTCTTTCTTGTCTATAAAAATATCCGGGTTAAAAGTCCACCCCCCTTATATAGGTTTCGTCCCCGAAACCTGTTATTCCTCAAACAGATGAGGGTAATGCTGCCTCATCTCTTCTTCAGTCTCCCACGTAGACTCGGATCCCTTCCTGTGCTTCCACTGTACACGCACAAGAGGAACCACTTTATTCCTTAACCTCTTCTCCTTACGATCAATGAACGCCACTGGTTGTTCCACGTAATTGAGTCGCTCGTCTACCTTGATGTCTTCCAGTGTTACGACCATGTCCTCGTCTGCCAAACACTTCCTCAAATGAGATACATGGAATGTCGGGTGAATTCCACTCAACTCAGCGAGTAGTTCTAACCGATAGGCCACCTCTCCCACTCAAGCAATGATTTGGAAAGGTCCTATATATCTCGGGCTTAACTTACCTCATTTCCTGAATCGGATAATTCCTTTCCAAGGTGATACCTTCAACATGACTCGGTCGACAACCTTGAATTCTATCGGTCTTCGCCTCTTGTCAGCATATGACTATTGTCTATCTTTCGCCGCATTCATGAAGGCTTTGATCTTTTCCAACTTCTCAGTCGTAGCTTCGATCACCTCGACACCTCCCAGCTCTTTTTGCCCAATGTCTCCCCAACATGCGGGCGTCCTACATCTCCTACCATATAGCATCTCGTAGGGTGGCATGCCAATATTGGCATGATAACTGTTGTTGTACGAGAATTCTGCTAACGGCAGGTGGTCGTTCCAACTTCCTCCAAAATCGATCACGCACACCCGAAGCATGTCTTCGAGTGTCTAGATAGTCCTCTCAGACTGACCGTCCATCTGAGGGTGATAAGCCATGCTGATATGTAGTCTCGTCCCTATCGCATCATGGAATTTCTTCTAAAACTTGGATGTAAACACGGGTGTCACGATCAGACACAATAGACACCGGCACACCATGACGAGATATAATCTCCTTGATGAATAGTTCCGCGAGTCTCTCAGAAGAATACATCTCTCAGATCGGTGGGAAGTGAGCACTCTTCGTCAAACGATCAACCACCACCCATATAGCGTCATACCCTTTCGGGGTGCGTGGTAGCTTCGTAATGAAGTCCATAGTGATGTGCTCGCACTTCCACTCGTCTAACGGTTGGATTTTCCCATACGGCTTCTGGTGTTCCGCCTTCACTTGTAGACAGGTAAGGCACTTACTCACATACTCCGCTACGTCGCGCTTCATACCCGGCCACCAGTAACCTTTCTTCATATCATGATACATCTTGGTAGCACGTGATGAATGGAGTATCGAGTCTTATGGGCCTCGTCCATAATCTTTCCACGTAGATCCCCGTATCGAGGAATCCACATTCGTCCGAATCGGGTCTTAACACCAAGAGTGTTCTCACCCAATTCCGTAACTAGACCTCTCATCCTTTCGGAGTTAAGACGATCTTCTTTCAAAGCCTCGTCTTGAAACTCCTTAACCTGTGTCATCACGTCAGAGGTCATAATTAGCTGATAAGCCTACACCCGGATCAGCTCGGGCCTTTCCTTTCGGCTAAGGGCATCTGCCACCACGTTGGCCTTGCCCGGATGGTAGTGGATTTCGCAATCGTAATCCTTTATGAGCTCCAACCATCGCCTCTGCCTCATGTTTAGGTCCTTTTGCTCGAAGAAGTACTTCAAGCTTTTGTGGTCTGTGAAGATGGTGCACTTCGTCCCGTATAAATAGTGCCGCCAAATCTTCAACGCGAAAACCACCGTAGCTAGTTCTAGATCGTGCGTGGGATAGTTGACTTCGTGAGTCTTCAGCTATCAAGATGCATAAGCTATTACCCTTCCGCGTTGCATTAACACACATCCTAGCCCAGAATAGGATGCATCCGAATAGACCACTAAGTCTTTATTTCCCTCGGGCAATGTCAAAACAAGAGCTTGTGTTAGTCTCGTCTTCAACTCCTCAAAAGCACCCTCCTGTTCTAGACCCCACACTAACTTTACATCTTTGCGAGTTAACTTTATCAAAGGTGAGGCTATCTTGGACAAGTCTTGAATAAATCTCCTGTAATAGCCCATCAACCCCAAGAAGCTACGAATCTCGGATGGCGTCTTTGGTGACTTCCATTACATCACCGCCTCAACCTTTTCCGGGTCTACCGTTATCCCTTCAGCTTTAACTACATGCCCCAAAAATTGAACCTCGTGCAACCAGAAAGCACACTTGGAGAATTTGGCATACAACTTCTCTTTCCTAAGCATCTCCAACACTTCGTGTATATGGCCGACATGTTCTTCCTTACTCTTAGAATAAATCAGGATGTCATCAATAAATACTATCACTGATTTATCTAACATTAGCCGACACACTCTAAAATCAAGTCCATAAAAGCAGTCGGTGCGTTGGTTAAACCAAAAGACATAACGAGAAACTCGTAGTGTCCATAACACGTGTGAAAGGCTGTTTTAGGGACATCTTGCTCCTTCACTTTCAATTGATGGTAGCCAGATCGAAAATCTATCCTCAAGAACCAACTGGCACCCTGGAGCTGATCGAACAAGTTGTCAATCCTCGGTAACGGATACCGATTCTTTACCGTTAACTTGTTCAACTCACGGTAGTCGATACACATTCTCATGCTACCGTCCTTCTTCTTCACGAATAAGAC
Source organism: Flaveria linearis (assembly GCA_024085815.1). Lineage (NCBI taxonomy): Eukaryota > Viridiplantae > Streptophyta > Magnoliopsida > Asterales > Asteraceae > Flaveria > Flaveria linearis. Next base: position 30,733,749 of record CM044017.1, on the reverse strand, counting down.
CGGAGCACTCCAAGGAGAGATACTCGGCCTAATAAAACCCTTATCGAGCAACTCTTGTAGTTGCTCCATTAACTCCTTCATCTCAGTCGGAGCCAATCGATACGGTGCCTTAGCAACAGGCTGAGCACCGGGTATCAAGTCAATTTGAAATTCGATTTCGCGATCCGGTGGCACACCTAATAAGTCTTCTGGAAACATATCGGGAAAGTCACACACCACCGGTACATCGGACAATTGGGGTGTTGACGTGTCCACATCTTTCACGTAGGCCAAATAAGTGCTACATCCGCGCCTCATGCACTTTCCGGCCACCGCCATCGAAATCACTTTCGGAATCGTCGTAACCCGATCGCCATATATTGTCACCAGACTACTATCAGGCATCGTCAGTTTAATCATCTTCTTTCGACACATGATATTAGCTTCATAGGTTGCTAACCAATCCATCCCTAGTACTACATCAAATCCACCTAGGGGCATCACATGTAACTTAGCATCAAACCTATGACCTTCTAATTCTATGGTGCAGTCATCTATCACATCCGTAACTCTAGTGGACTTACCAATAGCAGTTTCTACGTCAAAGGGCTCATCAATGCATTTACTACTAACAGACAGCTTAGCACAGAAAATAGCAGAAATAAAACTCCTACTAGCACCGGAATCAAATAACACAGAAGCAAGAGTTTGATCTACTAGAAACGTACCTGACACAACATCGGGGTCCGTCCTAGCCTCCTCCCTGGTCATGGTGAAAGCTCTGGCGCTTGCCCTCGGTCCTTCATTCCCCGTTTTCTTCACCCCGGAACCCCCGGCTCTGGGCTTCTTACAATCTTTACTCATATGACCACTTTCCCCATAATTAAAACATTTACCCGCAAGGCAGTCCTTTGCAATGTGCCCCGCCTTCCCATATTTGAAGCACACGTTCAACCCCAACCTACATTCCCCCGCATGCTCCCTTCCACACTTGCCGCACCTCCTCGACCCCGCAGTCGATGTGGTCACACGGCGGTCATCCACCCATTCCTTTTTGTTACCCGTCGAGGCATCACCCCGACCAACCATCTTTCCGTTCCAGTTCCGATCACCACCACCCTTCCTGTTCGCTTTAGTCACCACCACCTCCCGCTCATCATATAGCTTCCCTGCCAAGTCCACTGCCAACCTAAACGTGCTCGAAAACGGTGCTGGCATACCCTGAATGTACCACTTTATCTTTCGTGACAGGGGCGTCACCTGATCCGGCACCAGACGTGCCATCTCGTTAAACTTTGTAGTGTACTGCTGGTGTGTCATCGTTCCCGCCTCCAGCTGTAGGAACTCCCTCTCAACCTTATCCATTTCCCGGTGAGGACAAAATTCTTCAATCACCAACTTCTTCAGTTCAGACCATCTCATCCTCCCGATGGCTCTGCTACCCTCGGCTGGGACTATATTGTCCCACCAACATAGAGCCGAGTCCACGAAAGAGTGGGTAGCGAACTTCACTTTTTGATCTTCCCGGCACTCGCTGATATCAAGAACAGCCTCCATTTTCCTCACCCACCGGTGAGCAGCAGCAGCGGTGCCATTACCGTCAAAAGTAGGGGCTTGCACCTCAAAAACGCCCCGTAATTACAGCCTCGTGCTGGCTCCTGCACAGGCACCTCCTCCTCTTCCTCTTCGTCATCAGAAAGAACCATTTCCAGCTCTGGTTGCTCCTGTCACCTGAGGACCTATTCTTCTCTTTCCGTTTTCCTTCTCGAACGGCCTTTATCACTTCGGTCACCACAAACGGTAAGATCGTCTGCATGACCTGATGCACCTCCTCAACAACTGCCTCTTTTACCAAGGCTCTCAGATTGGCGCTCTCGTCTACACCCTTCGGATGAGGGGTCTCGGGTTCTTCAGGAACCACCTTCTCCACTCTAGGCCTTCCTTTTGTGGCCCGTGGTTCAGCATCACGTCCGCCACCTCCTCCACCACGTGAAGCCTTAGAAGATCTACCACCAGCCATCTTCTAACACACTGAAAGATTCAAACACTAACACGGTCATTCAAGGGAATAGCTCAGTTTATATCAAGTATAGTAAGTCCCTAATTACAGTGGCCAGTTGTGATTAGCCACTTACTTTACTTTTCGTACCCCGAGCATTAGCTGTCCTGACTACATAGATATCTAAATCTACCAGCAACACATAAACACATAACATGCGCACATAATACCGGTTAACTTTAAGAAAATACCTGATGGCACGCAGCTACTCAGATTGACATCCCTTCCCTGTCCCATTTTCAGTTTAAGTTAAGGTTTCTTTTGAAAATGTTTACCCATTTCACTTAAACTTTGGCTCTGATACGAACTTGTAAGGCCCCATCCCTGGGCACCTCACAGCTGGTCTATCATCACACATAAAACATATATTTGCATTAACTTAATAAAAATCATACAGCAGAAACTTTGAATTTACTTTCAATTTACTATAAATGCTTTTGCCAGTTAATACAACGTACATCAAATACAAAATATCTATTGTTGTATTACATCACAAAAGCATTAAACAAAAGAATGTCATCCCAAAAGAGCTGAGTAGCCACCTTGTGCCATCCTCAGCAACACTACCTGTCAACACTGGAAACACATAAAAAGTCAGCGTTGCTGAGTGAGTTCTAGTTTTATATTAAAACATACTTTATCTTCATTAAAACATTTTCTTTACTTTCATGCTATCACACATCATACATACACGTAGATAATATCATTATTATCTTCTCTATTCGTTCGTTCATCATTTCATCTTTTCTTGCGCAACAGATATCTTCCGCACCAATACCATATGCTACACCCTGAACTATATAGCTACTGGGCCGAAGTCTGTAAAGAGACAGCTAAACGTGGTGCCACAGTACTAGAGGTAAGCGGTAGAGGTTCTATAATAATGGTCGATCACAAAGAAAGACCTTGATGTGCATCCTCCCGGGGATATCTTCCGTACTTGTACCTTATGCTACACCCCGAACTATATAGCTACTGGGCCGAAGTCTATAAAGAGACAGCTAAACGTGGTGCCACGGTACTAGGGGTAAGTGGTAGAGGTTCTATAACATCATCCTCCCGGGGTAGCGATCCCACACTGTTGGGCTAACACCTTAATTGGCGTGTCCCGATATCCAATGCTCGCAAGACTATCATTACTATCATCATTCATTAATGCATGCATTCATTCATCATGTTCCTCTTTCATTATCTTTCACTTTACGTTACATAATATTTTCCGTTACGGTCGTAAACATACCACGTAAGGTCACATAATATCAGGTAATAATAATAATAAATATAATAATAATAATAATAACCGCAACAAAAATAATAATAATAATGATAATAATAATGATAAGGGTCATAATAACAATCATGCATTATCATGCCAATGAGCATTTATTAAACCCTAGTCAATAATAGTCAAAACCATAAATGCACAGACTCACACAAAAATTCTGCAATAAATTCTAAGTGTTGGGCGCACCAACACTATTTGGGCGCATGAGCCCTGTATGGGCACATTTCAACTATGCAGGCGCCTCATCAAACAGCAGTTTAACACTTAGGCGCATGAGATCACTTGAGCGCATGGGAGGTCCAGGCGCATGGGCACTATTGGGGCGCATGAGCCCCAACACTTAGGCTCCTGGTCAAAATCTTGGGCGCATGAACCACTATTCAGGCGCATGAACTACACTTAGACATTTTCTAAGGAAATTTCAGACGTATGGGGTACTGTTTAGGCGCATGAAGTCTTAGGCGCGTGGGAACACTTAGCCAAATTCAGCCTAATTCTAGGCGCATGGCTACTATTTGGGCGCATGACAACTAACTTTTAAATACCATCATAATTCTTGTCCTAAATCTAATTCTAATACGTTCTAAGCTTAGTTCTTGCATCCTAAGAATAAAAAAACGTCAATAACATCATCGTAACCATAAATCACCCAATATTTACACTTACCCACACACACATTCGCACATACATACGAGTATTCATACCCATTTTATAAAAACATACATACATACATTTCCAGGCCCAAATCAGTTAAAACATGTAAAAAGGGGGTTCTAGAACTCAACTTTCAGGCAAGACTTCTTCAAACCCGTCTGTAAAGGAGTTCGAACACCTAAACCTCACCAAAAACACACACAACCGAACATACAACATACATAAGCACATAACCGAGACAAGAACTCAACATGAATACATAAACCCTCGAATCCTTACCTTGAAATCTGGCTTTTTCTTGTTCTTCTTCAAAATCTGAGAGCTTCTACTCTTTCTCTCTCTAAAATCTGAATGAAGAGTGTTGTGCAGAACAAAATAGGCGGCCATACCGCCTTTATTCACCAACTTTTATTCCTTTTTGTCCTTTTGACACTTTTGACCCCTCCAATTTGGGTTACATTATATTTCTCCTCTTTATTCGCGTTTATTCTTTCTTTCTTGTCTATAAAAATATCCGGGTGTTACAAAACTATTGTGTTGACCACCTTCAATGGCCCTACAATTGGTATCAGAGCTTTTTAGTCTCTTGATTGTAAGATCTCACTATCTTAAATCCCTTCAGTTTTATAAAATACTTAACAAATCAAATGGTATCTTTTACCAAGGCTGATATAGAAACTGGTACCATGAAAAAATCTCCACTTATCACTCCTTATGACTTTGATACTTGGTGCCAAAGAAGGGAAGGATTCATCAACTCTCAAGACAGCAGATGTGGGGATCTGTTATCTCAGGACCTCATGTACCATGCACCTCTTAAGCTATTGCTGGTAGTGGCATGATGCTAAAGGAAGTGGTTTACTACTCAGAAAAAGACTGGAAGAAGATTGATGTAGATCAGAAGCCATGTATGCCCTCCAAAATACTCTTCCAAACTCTATCTACAGAGGCTTTAAGAAGTACAAAACTGCTAAGCAACTATGGGATGCACTGAAGCTTATGTATGAGGAGTCAAATAAAGCAAAAGAAAACAAGAAAGAACTCTTGAAGCAACAGTTTTAGAACTTTACCTTTAAGACAGGTGAAACCATAACTCAATAATACTTCATGTATGTTGAGATTGTGGATACCCTAATAGATGTTGGAGTAACTCTTGAGAACAGGGACATTGTGACGAAGTTCATGTCCTCTCTTTCTAAACAATGGACACACTATTGTGTGATTATTAAGAGGACTAAAAACCTCAAGACTCTTACTCAAACTAAGTTGTATGGTATTCTTAGTGGATACCAGATGGAGATGAACATGCAATATGCATCTGGCAACTCCAACAATCTGTAGAGTTCAGCCCTTCATGTAGTTGAAAAGGATTATGGAGAACCATAGCATTATCTTATATGCTACCTTGAAAACTCACAAAGGGTCTTTTCATCACCATCCCGGAGACACCAATGGAGAGCTACATCTAAGAAAGCCCATTCGAAGAGACAAGCTCTTCTCAAGTCTTTGTTTCTACTGATGAAAGTAGTGACAACTTTTTTTCACTCTTAAAAACTTGGACTGTATCCATCTAGATGATTTGAAGTACATAAAGATAGTCCAACAGATGGCTCTTCTCACTCATAGAGTCAAGAAGTTCTACAACAATGAAACCAGTGGAATGTTTGGGCTGGACAAAAGCAAGGTGAAGTGTTACAACTATAACCATATGGGACACTCTGCTAGGGATAGAAAGGCACCAATGACAAATGATGGCCACGCATAACCCAGACCAAACTGCACTGATGGAGTTCTATGCACTGAGAAGCGCAAGCAGCAAGTTGTAGTTGTTGAAGAATAAGGCTTTGATTGGAGCTTTCAGGTTGAGGATACATCTCCAAACCAAGCACTGATGTCTAATCATGTAGAAGCCAATGTATTGGAACATCTCTGTATACCTGAATGTATTGCTAAAATTAGTAGATACATGTCCTATAATAACTTAAAAATAAGATCTAACCTTGAGTCCATAAACATCTTAAAAGTTGATTTTAAAAGAGCTGAAAATCATTATAAACTTAAAATAGAAGATCTAAAGAAAACGGTTTCAACTCATAAGCATAAACACACCAACTACAGGACTCAAATCAAATATCACATCACCAAGTTAACTAAATGTCAGGTTGAGCGTGTGATCAGTAAAGCTAGGGTAGAAAATTATATTCTTGAAGAAGAGACCTTCAAGAACATTATATCCTCATCCTTGCATGCAAAGGTTTGTTATTAGAATAAGTAGGGACTGGGATCTACTGAGATAGCTTTTGCACACACTCTACTATCTGTAAGATCTCCAAGGTGTGGAACTTGTAAAGATGAGCTTCCACTTATAGACCTCATTCAGAAAAGGATAAGGATGGAGAGGAGATAGTGAAGGATGAATCTGAGATGAGTGAAGAAGATCATCCTAAGAAGGGTCACTATTCTTTAGAAGAAAGGAAAGAATCAGGTATGACCAAGTCTAAAAGGAAGAACTTGATCAGAGTGGCCAAGAGAAGATCTAAGAAGGCTCAAAAGATCAAGGCCACCTTTAACTTCAAGCAGAAATAAGTATGTATCTCTGTAGGATTTGAAGTGATAAAGAGTGACGACATAACTATGAACTCTAGCACAAGGATTTTTAGTTCATGCTGAACTCATCCCCATGAGGAAAAGAAGGCTGAATAGCTGTGTACCACTGCTACACACCCTGAACCATCCAGTTTCAAGAGCAAGCCTTACCCTAAGAAGTCTGCTACATCATCTGAGAATATAAAAATGGAAGTGGAAAGTGATCAATCTCAGCCTTCTACTCAAAAGAAGACTCTCAGAAGAAAGCCGGTTGATTGCATCATGTGTGGTAGTACTTCTCATCTTGCCAAGGATTACATCTATAATCTTAAAAGTACTATCCACTTGATTAAGAAGAAGACTTCTGAGAATAAGAAAAATAAAACAGCTTCGGAAGGAAAGTCCTTTCCGTCCGGAAGCTCCAAAGTGGAAAAGAAGACAAGTGAAAAATTGCCTTCGGAAGAAAATTTGATCCTAGAAGAAAGGAATGCTTCCGAAGTACTGAAGCTTACTGTAGTAAAGGCAAGATCTTCTGAAGGTCTAGTCTCCAAATCTTCCAAAGTTATCAAAACTTCCAAAGTGTTAAAGGTTAAGTCTAATCTTCTAAATTATGGTACGAAAGATAAAGGAAGACCATGTGACTGAAAGTTCATTATTAACAATAGCATATGATCCTCAAAGTCTAAATATAGGATCAAGTACTATTGTATTATCTTCAGTTCACTTTGACATGCCCAAGACCAATAAGGCTTGGGTTTCTAAATGTAACTAACCATCTCTTTCTGTGTACGAACAGCTAAAGACCAAGAGAAATGTATGGATCATTGATGGTGGTTGTTCGAGGTACATGACAGATAATGGCTCTTTGCTTTAAAACTTTAAGAAAATTAATGGAGGGCCAGTTGCTTTTGAATGAGATGCAGGTGGTTACATTACTGGAAGGGGAAAGGTCACAAATGGTAAGCTCGGTATTAAAAAGGTAAACTTTGTCAAGGATCTTGGGTACAATCTACAAAGTGTATCCCAATTTAGTGATCAGAGACATAACATGCTTTTCACTGAGCATGAGTGCATTGTTCTCAAACCCGAGGTGGTTATTCCTCAAGACCATATCCTGCTCAGAGCCCCAGGTAAGGGAACATGTACAAGATGGATTTACCGGAAACATCTCCTTCAGGAGAAGTTTCTTGTTTTCTATCTAAAGCAAATAGTGATGAGTCTTTCCTTTGGCATAAAATAACGTGCCATATAAACTTTAAAAACATGAATAGATTAATTAAGAATGATTTGGTAACTGGATTGCAAAAGAAAGAGTTTACAAGTGATAAATATTATGTTGCATGCCTAAAAAGGATATACCACAAGGTGTCTCACAAGCCAAAGGAAAAGAACTCCATCACTACACCCCTACACTTGTTTTACATGGATCTCTTTGGCCCCACTAGTGTAATGAGTCTAGGAATAACCTCATATTTGGTGACCACAGATGATTTCACAAGATTCATTTGGGTCTTCTTTCTTAAATCTAAGGATGAGACCCCAGAGATCTTGAAAACCTCATTCTGAAAATTAAGAATCAATATGATCCCAAGGTCAAAACCATAAGATGTTATCAAGGAACCGAATTCAAGAACCAAATCATTAACACATTTTGTGATGAAAAATGCATTAGAAGACAATATAATGCTCCCCGGACTCCTTAGCAAAATGGTGTTGCTGAGAAGAGAAACATGACACTTATTGAAGCTGCAAGAACCATGTTCTCTGACTCTAAACTGCCCATCACCTTTTGTGCAAAGGCAATCAACACCGCTTGCTATATGCATAAGGGAGATTTAGTCATTAAGACTCATGGTAAGACTCCTTATGAACTATGGCATAAAAGGAGACCTTTCATTAGTTTCCTCTGATCATTTGGATGTCTTTGCCCCATCTTGAATACCAAAGATCACGTAGCCAAATTTACTGAGAAATCAGATGATGGACACTTCATTAGATACTCTACCCAAGCTAAGGCTTATAGAGTATACAATCATACTCAGAACTAGATTAGTTGAGGAGTCAGCCAATGTGACCTTAAATGAGCACCTCCTAGTATGAAAGGTTCTGATCCTGATTGGCTGTTTGATCATGATTTGGTCACCAGCTGTTTTAACAAATCTTATGAGAATATTTTAGGATCTACAGATAACTTATCAATAGGAGATCCTAACCCAAGATTTGAGCTGAGAAGACCAAGCAAGAAAACTACTTTAGCTCCAATGGTAACTAACCCTATAGATAGAGTTCCTATCAGCACAACCATAACAAATTGAGCTGATACATCTGAGGTGCCTACAAATTCTATCTTAAAGACATAAGACTCAAATGAATGAGCTTTAAATGTAGGAGAAAATGGTGGTGGTGATAGTGATCAAGAATTTTTTGATGTTGATAACCATTCCATGGAAGACAACATCAGTGATATCATACATTTATTAGATCAAGCTTCTCTTGATAAGTGTGCTGATGTGGTGGGTGATACTCCATTGGTAGATCTGAAGTTTACAAATTTTAATATGTCCATTTAACTTACTGTGATTCCTCAACTCAGGATCCACAAGTCACACCCCACCACAAACATTATTGAAGATGTTGACATAGGGTGAGAACAAGAATACAAACCCAAGACAAAAATGTTTGTCTATACTCTTGCTTCTTATTCCAGATAGAGCCTAAGAAAGTTGATAAAGCTTTGAAGGGTGATAGTTGGATTGAAGCAATATAGGAGGAGCTGCTTCACTTCAAAAGGCAAAAAGTTTGGAACTTATGTCCTCTTCCTTAAGGGAAGACCACCATAGGTACCAAATGGGTATTTAGGAACAAGAAGGATGATAGAGGACTTATCATCAAGAATAAGGCTAGACTAGTTATTAAAAGATACACATAAGATAGAGCCCAAGAAAGTTGATAAAGCTTTGAAGGGTGATAGTTGGATTAAAGCAATGTAGGAGGAGTTGCTTCACTTTAAAAAGCAAAAAGTTTGGAACTTATGTCCTCTTCCTTAAGGGAAGACCACCATAGGTACCAAATGGGTATTTAGGAACAAGAAGGATGATAGAGGACTTGTCATCAAGAATAAGGCTAGACTAGTTATTAAAAGATACACATAAGAAGAGGGGATTGACTATACAGATGCTTTTGCTCTAGTGGTAAGACTTGACGTTGTTAGGATATTCCTTGCTTTTGCTCCATCTAAGGATTTCAAGGTCTACCAACCTGATGTCAAGTTTGCTTTCCTATATGGGATGATTGATGATGAGGTGTATATCAAACAAGCACCTGGCTTTACAGACCTAAATCATCCTGATTATGTATACAAGCTTGATAAAGTTCTTTATGGGTTGCACCAAGCTCAAAGGAAGTGGTATGAGACACTATCGCAATATGTTTATAGCATGGCTATAAGAGGAGTACTATAGATGGAACACTCTTCATTAAAAGAACAAGGAATAACTTAGTGCTAGTTCAAGTTTATGTAAATGACCTTATCTTTGGGTCATCTAATCCAAAGCTCTGCAAAGACTTTGAGAATCTGATAAAGAACAGATTTGAAATGAGTGCCATGGGGGAATTCAATTTCTTTCTAGGGATTCAAGTGACGCAGGTTGATAATGGCATCTACATAAGTCAATCAAAGTATGTACAAGACATACTTATAAGATTCAACATGATTGAATGTAAGCTTACAAAGACACCCATAGCAAGAAACCACTCCCTTGGACCTGATCTTGAGGGAGATTGTGCAAATGAACATCTCTACAGAGCTGTGATTGGGTCTCTTATGTACCTTATAGCCAGCAGGCTTGATGTCATGTTTGCTATATGCATCTGTGCAAGATATCAAGCCAACCCTAAGATGTCACATCTAGTTACTGTCAAGATGATTCTTAGATATCTTAAAGGTGCTCCTAAACTAGACCTTTGGTATCTAAAGAATTCTAACTTTAATCTGTATGCTTATACTAATAGTGACTTTAGTGGTTGTAATATAACTGCAAAGTCTACATCTGGGGGATGTCAATTCCTTGGTGAAAGGATTTTCTCATGGCAATGTAAGAAACAACCCTGTGTGTCTGCATCAACTGCTGAAGCTGAATATGTTGCTGCTGCTAGTTGCCGTGCTCAAGTGCTTTGGATTCAAAGAATTAGATATTAGACTATGGATTCAACTTTAAAGAGACTCTCATCCACATAGACAACAACTGTGCTATCTTTATTACAGAGAATCCTGTGCAACACTTAAAGACAAAACACTTCAACATCAGGTATCATTTGATTAGAGATAATTTTGCAAAATGATTGGTAAAACTAGTCAAAGTAACACAAATAAACAATATGATGATCTATTCATAAAGACTTTTGATGAACAGAGATTTAATTATCTTATATCAGCTATTAAGATGATTAACTATAAGTAAATTTTCTTAAACTAAACTCAATATTATTTTTAAATATGTGTGTCCTAAGTTGTCTATATTATCACCTACATAAGCCCAGTTTACTTTGAAATAAAACTTTTTAAATGATATTCCTTAAAATTTCTCTTGGAAGATATTAAGTTGTCTTCGAAAGAACATTATGTATTCACAACTAGTAACTACTTATAAGACATTTACCTTTGTAAGAAATTTCTGATATATCTTTCAAAGTTTAAATATGCTTCTAAATACTTATGTGTTCTTGAAGGACAATTTTCTTTCGAAAGCAATAAGCCTCGGAAAATTTATTTCTTTGTTAACAAAATTTCTTGGTTTTAATCTCTTCCGAAACCAAATATGGTTCTTAAGTAAAAATACTTTAAATATTTTTCTTCCGAATCAAAATTTCCATGAAGCTCAGGAATATCTTATGAAGTCCAAATTAGCTTCGAAACTTTTATAAAGCTTCTGAAGAAAAATCACCTTCGGAAGATTTTTGATTTCCAAGAAAATGACCTTTTTGGGCGCTTTTTCAGAGGTGGGACCGACATTCGGATTTCAAAATTTATCCTTTTGCACTAACTTTTCTCAAATCCATTTCATGTATATATACATACACACGCACGCGCATACCCACACACACATACACACACACACACACACACACACACACACATATATATATATATATCTCTTTAACGGTTCCCTCTTTTTCACTTTCCTTTTCATCTGTAAATCTCTCTAACCTAAATTCACCCTCAAACCACCTTTGTTCTTACCTTTCTTCACCACAAAGCTACTCACAAATGGCCAACTTTGTTCGAAGAAACCAACTAGATTTTTCCATGCATTTACATAGTCAACACAATCAGGTTGCTTTGTTGTCATCTGAGAAAGATTCAGGTTTCTCAGATATTTGCCGGTTCTTGACTCTATCCAACTACTTCACCTCCCTCACCATAGATCCTCCATTATATAAAGATCAACTTTTAGAGTTTTGGAGGACCTGTCAAGAGTTAAAAGGATGGGGAGAAGGCACTATCTGCCATGGTATAGGGGAGGACAATTTTCATCACACCAGCCACAATCAACACCCATCTAAGGCTGAATGATGAAGAAAGCGACTTGTCTGTCCCAAAATCTGCTATGAACCAGTCCTTTAGGCAGATGGGCTATGAAGGTGATCACTTCGTAAGAACCTTCAGCAAAGGGAAGGTCTTCTCCTAGTGGAGGTACATCCTCTATGTGGTTATTCATTTCTATCAAACAAGCATGGAGGTTAGGTTCAAATTATAGAAGACCTTTCCTATATAGTCTATAGCATGGTTCAAGGTGTCAAGTTCAGGTACTCTCAATTTATCTGTACAAATTTGCTTGCTAACTTAGACTCTTTAGAGTATTACATGATCCCTAAACATGTTCAATACATTCTTAACTATGAAATGGGCTCACAGTTAAGGGGAATAAGTAATGTTCTAAAAATGGGACAGATGAAGCCCGACATCTTTAAAACAATGAGAAAGTCTAATGTAGGCTTCTCAGGGGTAGAAACAGCATTAGTCCCCAAAATGTTAGTGTTTATTGCTTAAGGTAAAAACCTAGCAGCACTAGATGGTGTTAAACCCACACCTTCTACCTCTGAACCACCCACACAACCTCAAATAACCATCACCTACTCTAGAAATCTAAACAAACCCATGCACAAGCTACTCAGGTTGTGTAGGCCCCCATATCCTCACCCATTGCAGAAGGAAGTGCACACTGGAGCTCCCACTTCCCTTGAGGAACACACCATTCCTATCACTTCAAGGATCAGTGTTGAGGTTCCTCATGCTCAGCTTAATGAGCTCACAACCCCAACAATATTAAGCCTACACACACAGTCTCAAAACTTTAGTGAACAACCTTCAGGGGAAAGCTATCTTCCCCAGCCTCTAGATCTTAATCAAGCCATACCTAACCTTGAACTCTATGATAATAAAGACATAGGACTCAGTGAGTACCATGAGTATGTCTTCTACAATCCTGCTTAAGGAGAGACTAATGCTCCTGACTCACCCATATCTAGCCCACGTCATCCACCTACAACTAATGTGGATCTCCCTGAACCAGTTTAAGAGATCCATATGGAAGAGACATTCACTTTTGCAAGTAATTACATCTCTAAGACCTCAGCCATGGCAACCAGGCCTATTGACACTTCAACTGAAGCTGTCATAATGTAGGGGAAATCCAGCAGCCAAGAACTTAGTGTTGGTGATGAGGAAGAAGACTTTGGTCCTATTCTTTCACCCCCCCCATGATTCTTCTAATGAAGATGAGGGGAGTCTAAAACTAAAGGTGCAAAAACTGACTAAAACCTGCACCTATTTAGTCTCAAACGTTAGTCGCCTGGAATCTCAGGTGACTACATTACAAAAGAGGGTCAATGACCAGCAACTTGAGATCATCGATCTCAAGGGAAAGTTAGCTGAGAGACCACTAAGGAGAACTCAACCAGGGCCATAAGAACTTGTGGATGTGGTGGACCTGACCTTTAGCTCACATATGCAAGAGGGTGATGCTACCAAAAAGGAAGAGAAAGTCTCACCTACAATCATAAACCTAGGAGTTTTTCTCAGAGTATGATATTGAGGACTCACCACCCTCACTAATAATTATCCATACGCAGCAACCTCCTCAAGTCCTCATTGATATGGACTCACTCATACAAAGTTTGTTTGAGTAGTGTGTTCCAAAGGCTATGCCTACCCCACCCTATGATGCTGAAAATGAAATAATAGGGTGGAGATATGATTCTGATAGGAGAGCCCTGATATTCCATAGACGTCAGGGGCAGCAAGAAGTCTTTAATTTTCAAACCCTAAAATACTATAAGAGCCTTCCTCTAGTCCATGTGTCACTTGCAAACCCAAACCAAAACAGGCAAGCTGATAGACTTGCTGAGAGGATCCAAGACAAGATTGTTGAATAGTTTAAATTAAGAAGAAAACAAAGGCTAAGAGGCAATGTCATTGGTCAACTAGATATTGAGGTGGGCCCTAAAATTAGTTTCGAAAGGGAAATCATGACCGAAGGCCTAGTGATAGAACTTGTGAACCTTGAGATAGGAACTACTTCAACATCCTCTACCCTCATTAAGGGACCAGCTAGCGAATGTGCTTTACAACCTCACTCTGGCCAAAGCTCAAGTGCTAAACCAAGAAATAAAGGCTAAAGCTCTCTCCACCCAGAGTCACCATGGCCTATGAGTGACAAAGGGAAAAAGAAGTTGATCCCTAAGGAGATTGAGGAGGAGGAAAGAGAGATGAAGAGGAAGCTATGGGGAGAGAGTTCAAGTGGGTCCCCAGGCTATATGGAACATGTAATCAGGGCTACCCCCAGGCCAAACACTCAAGATGATGAGTTGAGGGTAGCCTGATTAAACTACTTAAGGACCAAGAACTATAACATTGATGAACTCATCTCTCTTCCCTTAAAGAGTTAAATGAACTGGCTGACACTAAGTTGTCAAAGGAAAGAAAGGAGGCAGAGGATGCAGAACTACTCCTTAAGATTAAGGAAGAAAGGAGGAAGAAAAGACTCTACAAGCATGCTCCTACCCTCTCCTCAGTTCAAAAAAACCCTGAGACAGAGGTTGTGGCTATTGAGCAGCAACCTCAAGTAGACAAGGAAGCAGACAGACAAAATACGATCAACTACCTGAGTGGCAAAGGCCTCTATCAAGTATTTGCACTTCTTCCTTTGTCTTATGAATATATAGAGTTTGAGTACCTCAAACAGCTTGAGCAACAAGTAATGAAATAACAAAAAGTTGCTAAGAGTAAGATGAAGGAAGAAGCTACAAAGTTAAGAGTCATCATCCAAAAGAGTCTAAAGAATTCTGTTGATAGGCAAAGGATGGTAAGCTTCTTGAAGCTGTATGCATTCTCTAGAATGAGGCTTGGTCCAATGTCTCTATCCACCATAGATGAGCACATTAGGGTGATCAAGTAGAAGATTAAAAAGGGTGAACTTATTGACTTGCATTCTCTACCAAGTCAAGTTGCACCTAAAGTTGAGGTTAAGGTTGAACCATAAGAGACAACACAACCTAGACCTAGTGTTGGACCATAGCTAACTTCATCTTCTAATCCATAACAAGGTCCTGGTCCCTTTCCTTCTGAATATGTGAGGGAAAAAGACCCAACTGAGAAAGACACACAAGAACAGCCTGGTGTTAAAGGCCAGTCTTCTCAGTTGAAACCTAGAAAGAGGAAGAAAAGGATGGCCATGAAGAGGGGCAATCAGAAGAAGAAGTCCAAGGCATCCACCTCTACACCTCAGGATAAGTCAGAGCATGCCGAGGCTACTTAAGAAGAGGCTACTCAACCAAGTCCTACAAATATAGAGCCTCTTGCTGCTGGGAGACCTATCTTGTCCTGGACCTTTGCTGCTAATCCAGACAGATGGTATGTCATTAAAGATCAAGGAGGTCAAGATGTATAGTTCTGGCAAGACATACTTGATTTTCCTCTGCATGATCTCTATTATATGAGAAGATACTATAATCGTCTGAGGGATCCTGACTAAATAATAAGGAAAGGAATGGTCTTGATCCTGATGAGGACCGTCAATAGATGAGTATTCTCTCTGTTTTGGTAGCATCAGCCTAGGAGGAGTTTGTAAGGTTTATACTTAAAGGTTGATGCAACCAAATAAACCAAAGAGCTCTCAGCATGCACGTATGAAATGTAGAGTAAAGTTACTTTGGAAGTTTTATACAAATCAAATGAAATAATCTAAGTGTAAGATCTTTCGAAGCCAAATGACAAAATCTTCCGAAGCCAAAGATGAAGTCTTTCGAAGCTTCAGAGAAAAAGTCTTCCGAAACTTCAGAGAAAAAGTTTTCCAAAGCCGAAGACTGATTTCTTCTAAACACAGAGAAGACATGTTTTCTCTAATCACTTTTTAACAAAAAATCTGAACAACTTTCTGTTGTCACCTCTGAAGACTTACCAACTTAGATAAGTTGATGAAAAGGTTCATGCTTTTATCAACTGTAAATTATGGTCATTGGTCTGTAACTTTCTACTCTTGTACCTTTTTTCCTTTTTGTAATATATTAGAATGTGATCTTTAGCATGTCATCTTTAGCATGTCATCTTTAGCATGTCATAGTCACAAGTCAAAAGACAATCTGTCTTTTGACTATACATTGATCTTGTTGTCTAGCTTAGTGTTTTCAGCTGGCTTTCAAAGTATAACCGGCTATAGGATATAGTATAAAGTATCTGAAGTACTTATATTTATCTTTATGCTTTGTAACACTTGTAATAGAACTTGAAAGCAATATACAAGATTCTTGAAAACCAAATACCATCTTATTCTTGTTCTTGTTCTGTCTCATACTTGTGTTTTTAGTATCATCAATTAAAACCTGATTCCCTATTTGATATGTTAAGTGTTTTAAGTTTTTCCTCATTGTGAAACTGTTGTATTGACCACCTTCAATGGTCTTGTAGTAACTCACGTTCCATTGAAGGAAAACGACTCGTTTCTCTCTAGTGGTGTTATCTCATAAATTTAATGGCCTTTGTTACCTCTTTGAACCTGCTAACATGTGTGAGAAAAAAATAACATTTCTTGTATCATATAAGTTAATAATAATATTCACTAGGTTGAACAAACCTTTAGTTGGCCCTAAAATGGGTTTAATTTTCAATATAATATATAAAGCTTGTCTAAATCATAACATTCCTAGGTTTAACATACTCTACATGGGACAAAACATGTCAGACATCTATTATATAAAAACTTATGTTTAGAACTTTCATAATAATTGTTTTTGGAAACAAACACCAGTAGCTTAGAATTTTTACGTGATATAATGAGAAATGATGATTTTTGTTTTATCTCAAGCTCTATTTCTAAAATGGAATTTGACCAAAAGGTATATAAAATAAAAGTGCTTCTGTTAAAAAAACCACAGTGAATATAAAAGATTGTAGTAAGTTAAACCAAACACTAGCCATGGTAGCTAATGAGATGAGTTGGTTTTCGTCCGGACAAGATGGCATTGGGTGCTCAGCATTTATGCCAAAATAAGGGGGATTTAGAAGCGAGACATGCAAGATAATCATCAAAATTCATTTAATCCAATTAAAAGGGGTCATGTAAAGCAAACTTTCCAATCTCTTTAAATTTAAAATTTTATATACATAATAAAGGAGATGATAAAAGTTTCCCTATTATTTCCTATATCAAGAGATGCTTAGACCTGTCCTTCTTTCCTTGATGCTTCAGTTACATACAACTCTAAGATATCTTTCAATAAAGCCATGTTCATAAGAGGAAATAAAAACTGACAAAGACAAGTAGTGTATGTCTTTTTCCCGACATAATTTTGACATCCGATAAAGAGATACGTGTATATATTATTTTTAGTTTTTCAAGTCTCGAAATTACCATCTTTCTATTTTGTAAAGCATCTTTTATACTCTATGAATTATTATGAAACTAGAGGAAAGTATTTATGCAGTAGTTATCTCATACTTATATAAAGCATCACGACTTTCTTTTATTGTTGTTTCAAAAACATTTTGTATCACGTGCATGCATACTTGTATCGCGTAGTTCATAATGGTACAATGTATGCAAGAGTTGAACACCTTAACAAATGTTGCATCATGAGGAAATATATTCATGTGAGAATCTGACTTATTAGTCCTACCAAGAGAGATTGACTTATTTTGAGCTATGTAGTTGTTTGATGAATACAACTTTTAATAGGAAGATATTTTGATGGCAAAAGATATCAAAACTTTATCGTTCTCTAAATTCAAGATTCAAGAAAATGTTAACGATGTTAAACTAGAAGTTTCTTGATAGTTGAATGCAAAACCATTTTAGATTTTCACTATACTAGAGTGACATGGAACGTGAATAAGTATTGATTTAGAGATTTCTGACACAAAATTAAAAAATTATGTGCTTTGTTAATAAAATAAAAAAAGGGATAGTAGCTTTTGTTTTCTCAGAAGAAACAAGAAAGTAAAAACAAATAGGTGCAACCTCTATTTTATATGTAAGCACAAGCATATATACATTGGGTTTATGTTTTAAACTATCATAAATAGGTACATACACCTACAACTTTGTGCATATTCATGTGTATATTGGAGAGCTATCCTTCAAACAACCTTTTTTGCACATATACCCCTCGATGGGATTTAGTAACAATCATACTATTGAGTATTTTGAATGTTCATATGATTTTTTAAAATTTTAATGGATAATATTTATTAGTTATTTTGCAATATAACGATCTAGCTGTAAACAGTAAAAACTCAAAGCAATAAAATTTTCTTAGAATCTTTTGATTTGTAAAGCCAAAGTCTAAGTATATATAGAAAATTGGACAAAACTATTTGTAAAACCAAGAGCCTTAGGTTAGTTACTCAAGGAGAATAAGCAAGGGGATATGAGATCAAGGACATGTTAAAAACAAAATATGGTAAACGTAGATCCATGATTCATCATGTTTGATTATTTTTGTCTAGGACAGAAGGCATGAGCTATTCATGTGAGTTGAACCTCTTGGTCCCACGGATGACGCCACTTGTTGCTACATCCAAATCAGGGTCGGGTATAGTTGTCGGGTTTGGTCGCATCTAGCATCCTGAGCAGTTTCCGAGCTTGGATCTGAGTTATAACACACAAAAAACCCTTAGAAGGTGACCCGGAGCTCCGCTGCAGGAACACCCTTCAATGCTCAAGTCAGTGATTTGTATTATATAAATCTATATATGTAAACACATGTATGATAAAGATAGGCATATAGACATATATGGAATGTAGAGAGTGAATAAGAATGAATAAGTTATGTAAGAGAAAGTTGTCTTGGGTTGGCTTTGGAGAAGACTGCCTTTGTGCATATGAAGGGGTGCTTCCCTTGAACAACAAGGAAGAAGGAGAAGGTGATTACTTAGAGAATAAGAGAGAGAGATACCAAGTGGTGGTCTTTTTTATGACATCCCATGTGGTTCACTTAGGAAGCATTTTATGTATTTATAGTTAATACTTGAAGATCTTAGGTGATCTTTATTATTCTATTCAAGTACTGTGACACTTTGGTATATAGGGAAATTTTAGGCGCACCGTGCTTTTCCTGGAGAAAACCGACCCAAGCGGTCACGGTTAGGTCTCGCCGTGACCGCTAGGTCAGGTGTGAAACCTTGCTGCCACGGTTTAACCTAACCGTGACAGTTAGATCTGGGGTCAATGATTGGGTATGTAATTATGGGGGTCAATGATTGGGTATGTAATTATGGGGTAGTGATTGTGCGCAGGGGCTATATGTCACGGTTTGACCAAACCGTGACATATTGCTTTTTTTTTATTCTTTTAAGCATTAAACATTTATTTTTATTTCGTGTATCTTCCTTAAGCATTAAACATTTATTTTTATTTCCGTAACTTTATCACTGTAATCTTGAGAATGAAAAGGCGGGAAACACCGTTCGATCGGAGTTTGATTTCGTGTATCTTCCTTAAGCATTAAACATTTATTTTTATTTCCGTAATTTTATCACTGTAAACTTGAGAATGAAAAGGCGGAAAACACCGTTCGATCGGAGTTTTATTAACGTACTCACTGTAAGCTAAGTTTTGACGTTGATATATACGTACAGGCATGGTTTGAATGCCGGATATGCGTTTGTGAACTTTACAACATCTGAAGCAGCTTGGAAGTTTCATACGTCGATTAAAGGAAAACATTAGGATTTGTTTCAAAGCAAAAAGATTGCGGATGTTAGTCGTGCTAGAATCCAGATTTCGAGACGCATTTAGTAGAAGTAGTGTGACCATGGTCCGGTGGTGTGGTCTACCTTTTTCTGACGTCATCATGGTTTATTAGTCTGTACAAATGATGATTGATTATCGATTACTAGTTTCACCGTCACATCATTTCTATCTTTTTGTGAATATATAATATAACTATTGTTCTTATGATCTGTATTATTTCTTTAGATACTTCAAGAAGCTAAGAAATTCTGCCATGAAACTGGTGTGAAAGTTGCTGTTGCATATGGTGGTGCACCGATTTATCCTCAGGTTTATATACTTTTAAAATCATTAACAAACACTATTTTGTGGTTTTAATCATTAACAAACGTGTGATTCAGTTCATCTTTTTTTTCTAATCTGCTTAATTAGTCTTTGTAATCTGTTATCTTTAATCTTGATTCAGAACGCGTTGACTTTAATCTTTGTGGAGACAAAACGCAGCGCAGATTCTTTGGAAAACTGGTTATGCAGGGTCGGTTTCCTTCTTCCACCGTGCACAACTATCCCTTCTTCTTCCTCAACCGCAATAAGAAACTCCCAAACCTAACAAAATCAAAACACCACCCCCAAATTCAATAGCAATGCATGACGTATAATCGGTACGCCTAATAGGCTAATAGTAAACTCAATTCAAATAGTATGCACTCCTTAAACACCAAAAAAACCCAAATTTAATAGCAACACAGAATGTATAATTGGCATGAATATCAGTAGACTTGATAATGTAATACCTTATCACTAAGAACATCAGCTTTGTTGTGACGGATGTACTTGTAAAGCCCGAGGCGAACTTCAACCCGAGCGAGTTTTTCACCACTAACATTGCGCGCACGGAGTTCAGAGAGTTTACCAGCGTCGATATCGGGGTAAGTCAAGAAGAAAAAGCTTGAGATTGCAAGCCCAAGAGCAGAATCACCGAGGTCATGACATTCAAATCTGGAAGCTTCGGCTTTTGATAATGATCTCCCGAACCCGACATTGTTTTCGAATTAACGCGTTTTTGGAATGACGAAGGCTGAAAAATCTCAAGTGTGGATTATGAAATTGCGAATTTTTAGTTTGGAAATGGATATGCCGATTGTTCGAAGGTGAAATGTATATAAGGTGAAATTCTGGTGCACAAACCGTCACGGTTTGGCCTCCACGTGACGGTTTGTGCCGGGAATCCCGGCCTTTTGACAAAATCGTACCTTAAACTGTACCCTAGATGTCACAGTTTGGCCTCCACGTGACGGTTTGGTGACCGCTTTTCAACTTTAACAGCCCATTTTGTCATTTTGTCGTTTTGTTGTCAGGAGGTCACGGGGACTACCACCCCAAACCGTGACCGCAAGACCTAACCGTGACACTTTGTTTACAAAACTACTGATGAGCAATCCTTCAGCTGTTTAATTAACTACTGATGAGCAATACCCCTAAAGGTCACGGTTAGCCCTAACCGTGACGGTTGAGAAACCCTAACTGTCACGTATAGGTCAAACCGTGAAACTTTGTTTACAAAACTACTGATGAGCAATCCTTCAGCTGTTTATATTATTATTATTATTATTATTATTATTATTATTATTATTACTATTATTATTATTATTATTATTATTATTATTATTAATAATAATAATAATAATAATTATTATTATTATTATTATTATTATTACTACTACTACTAATATTATTAATATTACTATTATTATTATTATTACTATTATTATTATTATTATTATTATTACTACTACTACTACTACTACTAATAATTCGATCAGAGTTTGATTTCGTGTATCTTCCTTAAGCATTAAACATTTATTTTTATTTCCGTAATTTTATCACTGTAAACTTGAGAATGAAAAGGCGGGAAACACCGTTCGATCGGAGTTTGATTTCGTGTATCTTCCTTAAGCATTAAACATTTATTTTTATTTCCATAATTTTATCACTGTAAACTTGAGAATGAAAAGGCGGGAAACACCGTTCGATCGGAGTTTTATTAACGTACTCACTGTAAGCTAAGTTTTGACGTTGATATATACGTACAGGCATGGTTTGAATGTCGGATATGCGTCTGTGAACTTTACAACATCTGAAGCAGCTTGGAAGTTTCATACGTCGGTTAAAGGAAAACATTGGGATTTGTTTCAAAGCAAAAAGATTGCGGTGGTTCAAACCATCCGCAATCTTTTTAAACTATCAAATCTATGGTTTAAACCTGTAAATTACGTACCGAAAACGCGATGGTTCAAACCATCCGCAATCTTTTTGCTTTGAAACAAATCCCAATGTTTTCCTTTAACCGACGCATGAAACTTCCAAGCTGCTTCAGATGTTGTAAAGTTCACAAACGCATAATGATCTCCCGAACCCGACATTGTTTTCGAATTAACGCGTTTTTGGAATGACGAAGGCTGAAAAATCTCGAGTGTGGATTATGAAATTGCGAATTTTTAGTTTGGAAATGGATATGCCGATTGTTCGAAGGTGAAATGTATATAAGGTGAAATTCTGGGGCACAAACCGTCACGGTTTGGCCTCCACGTGACGGTTTGTGCCGGGAATCCCGGCCTTTTGTCAAAATCGTACCTTAAACTGTACCCTAGATGTCACGGTTTGGCCTCCCTGTGACGGTTTGGTGACCGCTTTTCAATTTTAACAGCCCATTTTGTCATTTTGTCGTTTTGCTGTCAGGAGGTCACGGGGACTACCACCCCGAACCGTGATAGCAAGAGCATGCGGTCACGGGGACAAACACCATGAACCGTGAATGCAAGCCCATGCGGTCACGGTTACGTCCCAAAATGTGACCGCAAGACCTGACTGTGACCGTTTGAACCGGCCCACCCCCAAAAACCTATGCGGTGTCCCCATTAGGACCCGGTATATATGGCTTACATTGGAGTATGGAGATTGCCTTTTGGGTTCAACATGTTGACTTGCTTTTTCTAACAGAAGTAGCCTAGGGCTGCAACTTATCTCTATGACCTATGACTTGTCTCATCATTCTTATGGCTTTGAAGTTGATGTGATATAACCTCATCTTTTAGTGCTAAGGTAAGGTTGGCTTGATAAGACCATGCCATGCCACTTAAGGTGCTGCAAATTGGGTAAGACCAGGTCAATTAGTTTTAGGTAAAGCAATACGGGTTAAGAGCATTCACAACCCATTCCTTAAAATTATGTGAGTGTAAGTTCTTAAATTATATGGAAAGTTCTTAAATTATATGGAATAATTTAAGTGATTGTGAGTGGAGGAGAGAGAAAATTTTACTGTTCATCTGTAAATTTAAGGATTTTCTGTTCAACCCTTATAAATTTTTTAATATTTTTAAAAGTGCTTGTGAGTGGAGGAGAGAGAGAAAAGGTAATGAAAAAGGTATAAAAATATATTAATTAATTGAAAATACTATTTTCATCACTGATGTTTTGTTGAATTTGTTATTTCAATTCAAAAACTTTTTTTGCCATTTCAATCACTATAGTTTACCAAATGTTGCCGTTTGCATCCACTGAACTAACTCTGTTAAGTTCTCAGTTAAATATGATGGTTATTTAGTCTTTATCAACGTCGTAATTATCCATTTTTAATAAAATAATCAATTAATATTTAATTAAAACAGAAAAACATATGAAGCGACTAGTGAGACCAGACGTTTCTACTTAAAAGTTTCAATTAACTCTAAATTATGTTGTTCAATTGAGGTATGTTGTGACATTTCAATTGATATTTAATGTTTTTTTCAAAAGTGTACCGTTGTTCGATTGATATTTATTGTTGTCATATTTTGTTTGATTGAGGTCTATTGTTGTCACGTAACATGACAATATCATATCTCAATCAACCAAAGCGTGAAAACAGCAGGCCTCAATCCCACAATAGATCTCAATTGAATAAATGTACATGTTAGAACAAAATATGAAGATTAACTGAATTTCAAAAATATACCCCAATCGAACAACATGAGTTAGAGTTATTCAAATATTTTAAATCGAATCGCCCGGTCTCACTAGTCTCTTCATATGTTTTTTTATTTTAATTAAATATTAATTGATTAATTTATTTTAGTTGGATAAGTAAAGTTTTAAAAACACTAAAATACCCTCAAATTTAATGTAAATTTTAACGGAGTTAGTGGAGTGGATGAAAATGGCAATATTTGATAAACTACAGTGACTGAAATGGCCAAAAAAAATTTTTGGAATGAAATGGCAAATTCAACAAAACGTCAGGGATGAAAATAGCATTTTACTCTTTTTAGTGTAATTATAAGGATGGAAATAAGAAATGAGATGTGAGTGCTCTAAGGCAAGGCGAGATCTTCTAATTCCATATACTAGGTATATAAAAAGATGATGCAAGAAATTTAGTAATAATCGCTCATATGATTTCTCTGAAGAATACCATCAAAATTATTGTCTATCATTTCTCCATCAAACTTATAGTATCATAATTAAATCGTATGACATCAATCACATAATCATCTTCTATATAAACGACAATCATTTTTACGAGTAAGTGTTTCATTCTTTTGTCTCAAAATGATTTTATAATTAAATTGATATTAGGGTTCTAAGAAATTGATTCATAAACAAGAATTAATCAAGAACACAAATAAAAGACTCGTTTAATAATTAAAATCTCAAGCTCAAAATCATTCATTAAAAAACCCTAACTTAAGCTCGATTTGATTTCAAACTTTTAACAACAGAATCTCCAATAAATTTACATTATATGTATATTAAAAACCAATGTCGGTTGTGTGAGAGGAGGTTACTGTAGCCGGCAGTACCTCCTCTCAAGCACATTTTTACAACTCCTTTCAGCCTTCTCTTCAGTCTCTTTTTCCTCCCACCGCCACCGCCCACTTTCATCCTCTTTTTTACTGCCATAGGTCATCTTCTTCCTGCGCTTCATCTTCTACATCCTTCTTCCTCCTTCAGAGTACAACTCCTGCTGCACAGCCCATCAATTATTTTTTCTGCCACCGCCATAGCCAACGCTAACGACACCGCCGGAGCCACCGCGGAGTCACCGTCACCGGCGCTGCCACCACCACCACCAACGTCACCACCACCTTCATGCGTGATGTACAACCCTGTTACTTCTGCACTTCGTTCTCACCTCGCCATTGTATAGGTTGCTCCACGCCGCCTGGTAAGGTCAAAGGCGACCCACCTGCACACCGCCACACCACCGGTGAGCCACAACTATAGCGAGACGGGTCGAGAGACACCACCAGATCGGCCTTCCAACACCACAAACTCCGTTCTAAGTGACGTATCTGACCCGTCACCGCCATGGGGCGCCATTGTCTCGAAGAGAGGCTGACTGCAGCTTCAATCCTCGAAAACCATGGTTGATTCTTCGATGTAGAGGAAATGAATGTATAGGAAATGTAAAGGAAATGAAGGGAAATGAATGTAGAGGTAATGAATACAGGTTGAAGGTATAAAGAGCAGGTTGAATAACAAGTGTGTGGAATTAGAAAAGAGATAAATATAATTAATTATGTTAGGTGAAATCTTTTCAAGTCACACTCAAAAATAAATACGGACTTCAAAAAGAAATTAAATACAATTTATGTTAGTTGAGAATCAGTAGTTTTAGTAGATTACATTATGCACCCTTCTACTTGATCTAATTGAATAAAAGTAAATAATAATTATTTAGATTTTTAGTAAATAATTGAATAATAAAACAAATCCATTTATAAAAATATCACACTTTATGATATTTATAATTAATTCTAAATAAACTATTTTATAACTTTTAAAATATAATCTATTATAAAATTTCAAATACCTAATTTTACCAATATTTTGGTATAGATTTTGAGCGAAACCGATTTCGGCCTAATATAATATTTTTTAAATTTTTTTCACGACGACTGTCTTGCCGCAATGCACGGGTTTTTTTCCGATTTCGTTTTTTATATATTTTCAAATGTATTCAACAACGTCTTTGTTTTGATTATCTTACATCCACTGCACGAATTTACAACAAAGTTTTAATTTATTTTAGTGTTTTGCCTATTTAAAATACATTTATATTTATATTTTAATACTGCTATTAAACATCACTATATATATATGTATGCATATATGTATGTAAAAATACCATACAACTAAACATTGCCTTATAACTATCAACAGATGTACCCAAACTCTCTCTCTGCAACACCGACACATCTCCAACGTTCAAATCTCCGACCACATCCCCCCCACCCACCGGCGACCACCGGCGCCCTCCGACGACCTATCCTCACCGGCGACCTCCGCTGGCCTAACCCGAGAGCATCTCCCTCGAGAGCATCCGAGAACATCTCTCTCGATCGACCCCTGCTACGCATCCGAGAGCATCTCGCTCGATCGACCTCTGCTTCTCATCCGAGGGCATCTCTCTCGATCCCGATCGACCTCTGCAACTGGTTTACCGCTGTTAGTCTTCTTCTGCCTTGGATTCGCAACCCTAACTGAAGGTTGCTAAATCTAGGGCACATCTGAAGAACCGCACATCTGGTGAGATTGTTCCATCTCTCTCTTTTAGTTTCTAGTTTAGGCTGATATTGGCTGGGTTAGGAGTACCAGCAGCTGTTGAGATATTCTGTGTTGCTTTCTGTTGCTCTTTACTGGTTGCTGGTTTACTGGTGCATCATTTGTGTGATCTGTTTTCTGTTGTCCTTTACTGGTTTGTGTGATTTTAATCCTTGACTCTTCTTGAGTCTGATATAATTCTTGTCTATTTTTCTGCTGACCGTTTAGTTCTGTGGTTTGTGCCTAATTGATTAGTGGTTATAACTTGCTGATTAGTTGTATAATTGTTAGTGTTTTGATATTAATTGCTGAGTAAGTTGTATATTGTTGGTTGAGTTGGTGTGTTGAGCATTTGTGGGTTGTTGTCTTCATTTCTGGTCAATCTTAGAACTGTTCTCTACATAGGTTTCATTAGCTTATTTGAATCTATACTCAGAATAGTGTGTCATTGTGTGAAGTGGTGATCATTGTTGCTACTTTTTTATTAAGTTCTGGTCCATCGTGTACTGTTGACCGCGTGTGACGGATTGCTTTTGATTGTGCTTTACTTCTGCTACAATTCCTTTTTTAGGGGTTGTTTCTAGTGGACCTTGTAAGCTAATATAGACAGCAGGTGTCATTATGCTGCCCCGAGATCATGTTCAGTGACGAGAGGTGCGAATACAAGGAAAAAGGATTTTAGATTAAGAGTGGCATCGTGGAATGTAGGAACCCTAACTAGTAAGTTACTAGAGTTAATTGATGTGCTAAGGAAACGTAAGGTCCAGATAGCGTGTCTCCAGGAGACTAGATGGCGGGGTGAGAGAGCAACAGAGTGCAATAGTTATAAACTATGGTATTCAGGGTCTGACGGAACGAAAAATGGAGTAGGGTTTCTAGTTGCTAAGGAACTCCAAGATAATGTAGTGGAGGTAAGAAGATACGATGATAGAATTATGCTGTTAAGAATAGTAATAGGGGATGAAGTAGTGGCAGTAGTTAGTGCGTACGCTCCACACGTTGGACTAGGAGAAACAGAAAGAAAAAAGTTCTGGGAGAGTTTAGATCACGTTATGGGTGACATACCTAGAGACAAAAAAATATGCATAGGAGGAGATTTTAATGGGCATATCGGTAAGGATAATGACCACTTCCAGTTGGTGCATGGAGGCTTCGGGTATGGCCTTAGGAATGAAGGCGGTAAGGAGCTTCTTGACTTTGCAGTAGCGCATGACTTAGGAATCATAAATTCGTTTTTTAAGAAAAGAGAATCGCATCTAATCACGTTTAGCAGTGGCGGGAGACACACGCAGATAGACTATTTGTTGACGAGGAGAGAAGATCGTAGCTCGTGGAAGGACTGTAAGACAATCCCAGGAGAGACAGTTGTGACACAACATCATATGTTAGTGGCGGATATACGCGTGAAGAGACCAATTGTCCAACAAAACAAGAGAATTAGACATACGATCAAATGGAGCCAGCTCAAGGACGAAAACATTACTATTTTTAGAGATAAGGTCATACCAATGAACCATCCTGGACCACAGGAAGACGCAAACCAAAAGTGGGAGGCCATGGCAAATACGCTCATCCAAGCAGCTAAAGAAACGCTTGGAGTTACAACAAAGAGGACAGTCGACCATAAGGAATCTTGGTGGTGGAACGAAAATGTACAGGAGAAGATACGAATTAAACAACAAAGTTTCAGAGAGCTTATACGCTGTAACAATGAGGAAGAACGCCCAGAGCTAAAAGATAAATACAAGGAGGCTAAGAGAGAGGCGAAGAAATCGGTGTCAGAGGCAAAGAACGCGGCGTATGAGATGATGTATAAACGACTAGAGACGAAAGAAGGAGAGCATGACATGTTTAAGTTAGCCAAGGCAAGAGACAGCAGAAGACAAGACCTGAGAATTGTGCAGTTTATAAAGGCTGCGGATGGAAAAGTTTTGGTGAACGACAAGGACATCAAGGGGAGATGGAAAACTTACTTCGATAACCTTTACAACATAAACAACCCAAATCAACAAGCTGAGATAGATAATACAACCCAAACAACACAGCAAAACAATTGCTGTTGTAGAAGCATCACAGTAGACGAAGTTTCGAGAGCTATGAAGAAAATGGGAAGGGCTAAAGCGGTGGGGCCAGACAACATACCGATTGAAGTGTGGAAATGCCTGGGAGATGAGGGCTCAAATGGCTAACAGATTTATTCAACACTATCTTTAAGACAGGGAAGATGCCGGACCAGTAGAGAACCAGTGTTATAGTCCCCATATATAAGAAAAAAGGAGATGTACAAAGTTGCGAAAATTACAGGGGAATAAAGCTATTGAGTCACACGATGAAATTATGGGAAAGAGTTATTGACACGAGAATTAGACGAGAAACTCAGATAGCGTCAAACCAATTTGGATTTATGCCAGGACGCTCTACGACAGAAGCAATACACGCCATAAGGAGGATAATGGAGAAATTCAGAGAAAAGAAAAGGGACCTCCATATGGTATTCATCGACCTAGAAAAGGCCTATGACAGCATTCCGCGTCAACTAATTTGGGAAAGTCTACGACTTAGAAGGGTACCAGAGAGGTATATCAAAATAATCAAGGATATGTATGATGGGGCAAAAACGTGTGCGAGCCCCGATCGGAGACACAGACTCATTCACAGTGGAAGTGGGACTCCACCAAGGATCGGCACTGAGCCCATTTCTCTTCACAGTAGTGTTGGATGAGATGACCAAGTCTATACAGCAGCCAGTCCGTGGTGCATGCTCTTTGCGGATGATATTGTCTTAATATCGGAATCTAAAAGGGTGCTTAACGACAAGCTAGAACAGTGGAGAGCAGCACTAGAGCGCAAAGGTTTAAGGATAAGTCGCTCAAAGACAGAATACATGCATTGTAACTTTAGTGGCGAGGCGGAAGAGGACATCCAAATCAGTATTCAGGGTATGGCGGTCCCACAAACGTACCTGGGCTCGTACTTGCAGGAGGACGGAGAGATACACAGCGATGTAGCGCACCGTGTTCAAGCAGGATGGTGCAAGTGGAGAGCAGCATCAGGGATCCTATGTGATAAGAGGTTTCCAGCAAAACTAAAGGGAAAGCTATATCGAGTGGCAGTACGTCCAGCTATGTTATATGGAACAAACTGCTGGGCCATAAAGAAATCGCACGAGAAACAAATAGAGGTAGTGGAAATGCGAATGCTGAGGTGGATGTGCGGTCACACAAGACTTGATCGGATAAGAAACGAAGTATTTAGACGGAAGCTAGAAGTGGCTTGTATCGCAGATAAAATACGAGAGGGAAGATTAAGATGGTTTGGGTATGTCAAGAGGAGACCAATGGCGGCACCAGTTAGAGCAGTAGAGAACATCATATTAGAGGGTAGGAGGAGTAGAGGAAGACCTAGATTGACTTGGGATGAGGTAATTAGGCGAGATATGATACACTTGCACCTCTCTGAGCACATGATCGAGGATAGGACTGAGTGGAGGCGTAGAATTAAAATTAAGGACTTCTAGTTCGACCTATAGACAGGAAGGGTATTTGAAGTCTGGTTGCGGGGCCTGATGTCTAAGTAGCCCATATCTGCCCTTTAACGGTGATTCTACATGCATCTAGGATATATGTATGCTATGTGTTGTATGATTTATTGTGTACTGTATGCTATGTGTTGTATGATTTATTGTATGACGTCTTACTATCGATATGGATTTTTGTATACTGTATGCTATGTGTTGTATGATTTATTGTATGTGGTCTTGTTATCAGTATGACTTTTGCTATCGAGTCGGGGGTTTCTTTGGAAGCGGTCTCTCTATCTAACAAGATAGAGGAAAGACTCGCCTACACCTATCCTCCCCAGACCTGCTCTTGAGTGGGATATACTGGGTTTGTTTGTTTGTTTGTTTATGTAATAGTAAACCCCCGTCGCGAAGCGCGGGTAGAATTTCTAGTTTGTTTTTATATGTCTTTCTAAAAATCTACCAAAATTTGGTTTCAAGTTACCCATCAAGTGTAACCAATTCCAATGGTACACGTGGCGATAAACAGTTGGTCAAAATCCGAAGCGATGATGAAATTACTATATTCTCCTTCAACCCATCGAAATTTGTCCCCATCTTCATCATTCCTATTGCTTGTGTTCTTCAACTTTCAACTTCAATCAATAATTTGAGTTTTGATTAACCTTATGATTTACGAAATTTTGCTCATACAATACAGAACATAATCTCCACAAGTTACATCGGGAGTTTCTCATCAGCTACATCGAGATCCCTAAGGTTTTTTCACGGGAATTAGGGTTTTTTTTTTAATCATCATGCGTCTCCTACTATTGATTTTGATCGTAATCGTTAATGAAGATTGTTACCGGTGTATTCATTGTGATTTCTAGGGTTTTGTTTGCATTTGAGTTGTTTTCATTGTGTTTTGTTAGCTTTTAGTCTGTTTAGTTATTAACTGTGATATCCGCTCGAGAAAAACGTTGTTGTTTCATGCTAGTTTATGTACGTTTGTTTTTCGTTTTCATTATTTCTGAAGAATCTTTGGTAGATCTTCTCCTGCTTCTGAAATGATTTTTTGTTAAATTGGATCCAAACACTTGATGCTTTCTCATTGTGATGCCAGTTGGGAGATCGCAAAAGTCTGATCTCTCTGATGTGGTTTTTTTAGTATTCAAGAAAAACATAGTGCAAAAACTGTAA
This sequence comes from Flaveria linearis, assembly GCA_024085815.1. Lineage (NCBI taxonomy): Eukaryota > Viridiplantae > Streptophyta > Magnoliopsida > Asterales > Asteraceae > Flaveria > Flaveria linearis. Next base: position 30,702,676 of record CM044017.1, on the reverse strand, counting down.
TACTGAATTACAGGTGTTACCTAAATAGAAAATGAATCCTCTTATAATGCTAAGTCACTATGTTGTGTTGTAACAGTGTATACGACAAAATGATGAGGCTTCAGACATATGCGGGACTGAGTGTGGTTGCCACGCTGGCGGTTATCTATCATGCGTTTAGTAGTAGAGGACAGTTTTACCCGGCAACAGTTTATTTATCTACTTCCAAAGTCTGTTTAGTGCTCCTTTTAAACATGGGTTTGGTGATCATGTGCATTATGTGGCAGCTGACGAAACGAGTATTTCTTGGTTCACTTAGAGAGGCTGAGGTTGAGAGATTGAATGAGCAATCATGGCGAGAAGTTATGGAAATTCTTTTTGCTATAACGATATTCCGGCAAGACTTTTCTGTTATGTTTCTTGCTATGTTTACTGCTCTTTTACTCATCAAGTCTTTGCATTGGTTGGCTCAAAAGAGAGTTGAATACATTGAAACAACTCCAACTGTACCGATTTTGTCTCATATCCGGATTGTTTCTTTCATGGGATTCCTTCTCCTTGTGGACTGCCTTTTTCTGTATGACTCAGTAAAGCACTTGATACGAACACGCCAAGCTTCGGTTTCTCTTTTCTTTTCATTCGAGTAAGTTATTTGGTCCTTATGCTTTTAATGTTTATCATTTTTTTCCTGTTAGAATTTTTCTTTAAACATAGTTACTTGATTTAGCTTGTTTTCAAGGGATCTTATTAATTTATTTTGATCAAGAAAGATATTGTAATATCTTTCAGGAACAACCAAATATAATATTTCTATTGGTGTATATTTTGTTGCTGTATCTGCTAGATTGTTGCCCATAATGTATTTTGGATGATTTTGGAAATTACTGGCTGGACCTGCAATTCATATGTGGTATTTTCATACGCATTATTGTTTTGTAGAATGTTATCCATTTCCATCATCTCTACAAATCATGTGGTTTTACCATCATTTATTTAAAATCGGGTTCATAGGCACTTATTTTGAATGTTAATAACATGTCATTTTCAGGTACATGATATTAGCTACAACCACAATGTCAACGTTTGTCAAATACGCTTTCTATGTTAGTGACATGCTTATGGAAGGACAGTGGGAAAGAAAGGCTGTTTACACATTCTATTTGGAGCTTATTCGTGACTTGCTTCACTTATCTTTGTATCTGTGCTTCTTCCTTGTAATCTTTGTGTAAGTACTAGTTCCATGCACGTGGATCCTGCATTAAATGATATGGAAGTCGACATGATTTCTTACTTGAATTTGGCCATTCGTGTTATTTAACTATTTATATATGTATGCAAGCTTCCTTTTCTTACATTAAATCATAATTCTATTATTTACGCTTTGGTTTCTACAGGAACTATGGTGTGCCTCTTCACTTGATCCGGGAGCTGTATGAGACATTTAGAAACTTCAAGCTGCGAATTGCTGATTACATCCGTTATCGAAAGATCACATCAAATATGAATGATCGGTTTCCAGATGCAACACCTGAAGAGTTGAATGCGTTAGTTTTTTCATAAACCCCTTAGAATACTCTCTTGTTCCACATGCTTATCAGTGTTGTATTCTTATCATATCTATTTTCATGATATGCAGAAGTGATGCAACCTGCATTATCTGTAGAGAAGAAATGACTACAGCAAAAAGATTAGTCTGTGGGCATATATTTCACGTGCACTGCCTTAGGTCATGGTTAGAGAGGCAACATACGTGCCCCATTTGCAGAGCACTTGTTATACCAAATGAAGGTGGGACAAGTGCATCACGTTCACGAGCAGGAGCTAATCGCACAGGTCAGAAAGATCTTATTTTTCTCAGATCATATTTGTTTTTTTTTTTTCTGAAAGATTTCCATACATATATGTATAGTTGGTCATTGAAACATATAACAAAGTTTAATAGTTTGGATTGTGTTCAGGAGCAAATTCGGCAAACACGTCGTCTCAAGATCAAACTGGAGATGGTGCAGGAAATGGGAATATTAGCCAGCATCAAAAGAGAGTTCAAGCTGCTGCAGCAGCTGCTTCTATATATAAAAAATCTTTTGTTTATCCTTCTCCCAGTTCTTTAACATGGTATGTATTCATGTTTGAAATAAGATTGGTACCCATGTTATCATAACAAGAATTTATGTGATGTGTTTATTTGCAGGTCATCTGGAAATGCTTTACTTCCCAACAAATCCACACCTGGAACCAACATTAACAGTGGCGAACATGACAATTCAATCCTGAACAACCCTGTGAACTTTCCATCTCTTCAGTACCCACAAACTGGTTTCATACCAGTTCATGTAAGTCATAACCTTGACGGTGGATGGGGTACCAAAATCCCAATGTCAGTGAAACTGGAGGCTCAGAAAAAAATAAATCAGCAGCAGAGTGAGGTATTACAGTACTTGATATCTTCTGAAAGTTTATACTGTAGAATGTGTTGATTGTTCTGTATGTCGCTTAACCTGTATTTATCACTAAGGTAACATTTTTCAGACCAATCTCCTTGCGCTCAGTGATGAGATACAATTGATGTAAGAATTTCGTGCCCTTTGGTCCTTCTACTCATGTTTTAAGTAGTTGACATGTGGGGCCGTATGAACCTTTAGGACTTCTAACTGCTCTTCTGAGCCCATCCATGATTAGCATGTTCTTGACATATCCAGAGTCCAGACCTTATTTATCAAAACCGAGCCCACTTTGATGCCTTATCCAGTATGCCTGGTTGCCTGTACAAGACTTTTCATCCTTGTGTTTGATCTGTTCACCTGGATTATTATCCGTGTAAGCAGCCTTAAAGTGGACTAAACACAAGGGGCATGACCGGCATGTCAAGAATCATTTTAGGAGAACGTATGTGATAAGAAATAGCAACAGGTCAAAATGGACAAATTGTGTGACGGGTCAAAAATGGTAGTTTTTGGTTACGGTGATGTTGGGTTGGGCTGAAACACATTGTCTAAAGTAGTCAGTTTATAATTGTTAATGGTGTGCTACATATGTTACAAAAGCTGTATTAATAAAATAATAGTAGAAGAATCTGAATTGTCAACTTTAAAAAATACATATATGATTTTATTGTTAATGCACCCTTTGAATAGGTTTTGCAAGAGAAAAGCTCAGTTGCAGAAAGCAGTGGCCGCAGTAACGGGGAGGTGGATCCGCCTATGACAAGTACGAATAGCAAAGGAAAAGCGGTGTCATCATCTTTTTCAGTTTCGGGTGTTGACCAAAGTCAACATGGGACTAATGATAACCAAGAAAATGTCAACAAGACGCCATTGTAGACTTTGTTTGTATCTAGGATCTTTGTTTTTAAATACATCAAATGAAGTTGCATGATACCCGTGATATTTTTTGAGGGTAACAGCCATGATAATGCAAATTAGTTTTGTGCTTATGTTTCTAATCATCATTGGAAGTTTGCCAAGGTTTTTTTGTTTGTCATTCTTTAGGTTTTTGACACGACGTAAGTCATGATCATTTTCCAAGATCATTTTACTTGAAGAAATGTAAAAAACTGATTTCCGTTTTCATTTTCAGTGTAATAAGTTCTTGTGTAGACTGTAGTAGGGCTATAGCCGAGCCCCTGAGCCAAGATAGAAATAACTATGGTCTATCTGAATATTAAAATGACAGTGAAGTTTAAATCATTATTTATGGTTTAGTTTAAATGAGTTAAACATGCGAGCCAACAAGCCAGCTAGAACACTTTTCATTTACAAGTCAAGCCAATTTTAAGCAAGCTTTTTATAAACGTGATGCAAGCTTTTCAAATAGCTCTCGACTTTAGAATAGACAACTGGTTTTAGTGATTTCATTGATCTAAACGAACGTTTAATGTGGAAAGAGTTTCTGATAAAATAAAATGGCAAAACGCTTTTTCAGCATCCACATCAAGTTAAGATATGTTTATAAAAGAAACACAAAACTGAAACATTCTAATCATTAAATTATGGCAACATATATGTAGTGATTTCATTGATCTAAACGAACGTTTAATGTGGAAAGAGTTTCTGATAAAATAAAATGGCAAAACGCTTTTTCAGCATCCACATCAAGTTAAGATATGTTTATAAAAGAAACACAAAACTGAAACATTCTAATCATTAAATTATGGCAACATATATGTAGCGACAAAATCAAACTGTCATGATTTAACCATTATTACAAATATCAAAAAGCTGTTTGGTCTATTCAGAATAAATAAAAATACAACAATGACAGAATAAAAAATAACAAAGAAAGGTGCCTGCCAGATCCATCACAAATATCTTCGACTAGTGAATAACGTCAATCATTAGAAAATCCTCCCAGATCAGGGTCACCAGGTCTCGGGAGGTCATCAAATGTATAATCTGGTACATCAGTATTCCAAAAATTCGGATCAAGCAAATTCATCAAGTCATCAAAAAAACCATCATCTGCATTAGGTCCCATGGTTTTGACTTCCCCCACATTAGCAGTCTCCTGTAATACGTACAGTAGATAAATCGATAAACACCATACATGCAAGAATAAGCAGTTTTTGGGCTTTTTCAACAGAAAACACTTACCTCAGGTAGATCAATATCTTCTAAACATAACCCATCATCATTGGCATCCATCTCATTGGTAGACAACATGACACTAGATGAACCTGGTTCGGTAACAAAGGAGCTATGGGTAATTTGAGACACACTCATGTTCATTATAGCTGGACCTTTCTGCTTGTAATCCAGTGTGTTTGTAGGCTCATTTGCAGAAAATGAGACAACAGGTGACCCTGGTTCAGTCATGTCCGTTGTAGCTGGACCTTTCTGGTTGTAGTTCGGTGTGTTTGTAGGCTCGTTTGCAGAAAATGGGACAACAGATGACCCTGATCCAGTCAGATTCACTGTAGCCGGGCCTTTCCGCCTGTATTTCCTTGTGTTTGTAGGCTCGTTCACAGAAAATGTGGCATCAGGTGAACCTGGTCCAGTCAGGTTTGATGTAGCTGGACCTTTCCGTTTCAAATTCTGTGTGTTTGTAGGCTCATTGGCAGAAAATGTGAGCATAGATGCACCTGGTCCAGTCATGCTCGTTGTAGCTGGACCTTTCTGCTTGAAATTTTGTGTGTTTGCAGGCTCATTTGCAGAATATGTGACGGCAGATGAACCTGGTCCAGTCATGCTCGTTGTAGCTGGACCCTTTTGTTTATAATCCGTTGAGTTGGAAGCACCAACTGGACCAACAATGGCTTGAGAACCAGAAGAGCTGGCTAAATCATCCCACTCTTTCTCATTGAACGGTGCGCCATACTGTGCACCGTTTTTCGGCCCTAAACCACTTTTCTGAAATATCCTACAAAGCATGTATGTATCCTGAAACCCAAAGATCAAGTGTTAGTGTTATAATATTATTTTGATACGGTAGCAATAGAAAACTGAACCATGCAAAGTAGTACCTGAACGACTCCTTCCTTGGCCAATTGCTCATCAGCCATTCTGTATTCATGCATTACCCAATCTGTTCTTTGCCCCTTTTCATTACGTCCATTATGAAAGATCAAGGTCTTGATTTTTGCGACAGTTCGTTCCTCAAATTTAACCTCCCTGTCTCTCCCAGTAGGTTTCCAGAACCCAGCTTTAGTCGAACGATTTAATCTAGAACCAGTAGTATACTTTTTCGCATTAGGGCAGAAAAAGTACCACTCTAAATCACCACCTTTCAGAGCGGATTTATCTGAAGAATGCAACATAACAATCCATGAAGAAAATCTTAATAATAACAAACAGACCTTGATAGAAATTTTGAAACTTGAACTGAAATTACTTAATAGTTTTCCAAACACAACTAAAAGATATGTTTTTTATTTTAATTTTATTTAAACTTTTATTATGTTTCAATCCACACCTTTTGTTCGACAGTCTATAACACCCCACAGATTCCTGGCCAACTTCAGCCAACCAAGTGGAGTAACTCAAGTGATGTTTCAATCTCAAGTATTTATTATATCAAATAGGATCAAAGGAATATTCATCAATCAGTACTCCAAGAATAACTGTCGTTCGTACTAACGAGTCGAAATTTAGTTACTATTCAGTATTCCCAAAGCATACAACTTCCAAAATATAAATATTCAGCCAAAAACCAAAGTAAATCAGACAAAAGAAGCATATATTAAACTTAAAAGTAACAAAAGAGTCCCACTGATGTAGACGAGAAAGCATCTATGGTGGTGATAGAAGAACTCCAGTGCAATAAACCTTATTTCATTCAAGTGATTTGGATAAGAAAAAGTATAGTTTATCTGTCTATGTAACATGCCTTAGCGTGTCCAGAAATTCATAATATTTGTGACAATTTTCTGTCCAACTGTCGAGGTTTTGAAGGCGCATATAATAAAGTAAAGAGAAGTACTTTCTATATTCAGAAAAGATTAATACCTGGAAGATCCCATGGACAGAAATCATATATGTTGACCTCTGCAACAACATCGACAATGATTTCCTTCCCCAGTAACTTCCTCTTGAGGTGATACATGACCAATTCAACATCAGTAGGACGAAATCGAAATCCCGGGATGAGGTATGATCTTGCCATGAAATAATTAATCAAATGCATAACGACCAATGTTTTATTATAACCAATAATAATCTTGTGTAAATAACTAACAAGCTAACAAACAAGATGAATTTCCTAAAGGATTTCAGGTCCAATGTCGGAAAAAAATTCTCCCAGAGCTCCCAATCCTTCCCCGGTTCATCAAGTGCCCATGGAAAATTAACCCCTCAAATGTGCAGGAGGTATCAAAAGACATTTGTGTACCCTGTATATTGGCAAAGATTAATTAACTCAAAAATAAATAAAAAAATTGCAAATATAAGAGCAATCAAACCCCAACAAGAAAGAGGACCCACAACGACACAACCATGGTCGCTTGGTTTAGAAGCAGACAGTTAACTTATAACAAGTAAACATACAGAAAACTAGGTCCACATGAAATCCCATCATGTAACAAGTACAGATTCCAACACATCAAATTTCATCAAAACATTCTACAAAAAGTACATGGATCTAAAGAAAGAAATAAGGAAGTATTATTCCATTTCACTTTCAAGATGTATGGAATAAATGTCAAATTTTAAACTGTTCTTGATCTCAAGAAAGTTCTAATCGTAATGATAACGTTTATAAAAGGTGCAACAAATAACAAAAAGAATATTGGTCCTAAATTTGCAACAAAACCCCACATTAATTTCTTTTAGATTCAGTCAAACAAACATCAACTTCTCACAAAAGTTGTCTTTAATAAAAGTTCTTATTAATCAATCATACTCTTAATAAGCAGGACAAAAAGATCACGCTAAAATTGGCAATCAAATACCATTAAATCTGAACAATTAATAATCTTAACTTACCATAAATGAAAATAATCATACGAAACTCGCAACAAGTAGGACAAAAGATCACGCTAAAATTTGCAATCAAACACCATATTAAATCCGAACAATTACTGTTCTTAAATTTACCATAAACGCAAATAATCATACGAAACACTTAATTACGGCAAATAGATCACGCTAAAAAACGCAATCAAATCCCATACTAAATCCGAATAATTAATAATCTTGAATTACCATAAATGCAAATAATCACATGATCGGTGTTAATTTGCCGAAAAAACACCCGTATCAGCTTAGAACACTGTTCAACACAACAGGGTCAACGCATCCGTCTATATTGAAAACAGATTAACATACAAGGTTGGAAGACAACCCTAGATACAAAAGGGTTTTGAGTGGAAACCCCTGACGATGGTAATGAAAAGCAAATTGAAGAAGAAAGATGCGAAAGATGAAAGACGATTGATCATAACCCATATAGCAGAAGAAGATTGATAATCAAAAAGCAGGAAGAATTGCTTACCGAGGTAGGATAGAAGGATCGAGAAGATGATGAAGGGAGAAAATTTGAAGAAGCAAATGTTAGTGAAGTGACTTGTGAAACTGTGGTGTGCAAGTAATCACAGAGATTAGAGGTTTTTAAGGGTGTTTAAAGTTACATTTTTTTGGCTTTTAGGTTGTGTTCGAGTCTCATTTAAACTCATTTAAAGAAAGGAAAAAAGAGAAGGGAAGAAAATAAAATAATTTTTAGAAATTTATGTTTCCGGGTTTACTTAACGAGGGAAATAGAAGGAAATGAAAGGAAAATAAAAGTTAAAATCAATCCTTCAAAATGGAAGGAAATAAAGAGAGAAGAAAAAGAAAGAAAAGAAAAAAAAAAAGAGAAAAGATGAGAAATAAAAAGAAAGTGTTTTCTTTCTTTTCTCTCGTTAAGTAAACTCGGGAACACAGCGTTAAGCAAAATATTATAATATCATCATCATATCAAATAAAGTAAAGAGAGAGTTTAAAAGAGAAAAGAATGAGAAAGAAAGATTAAAAGAAATTGAAAATGAAAAGACATAATTTTATTGAAAATTTTATTAAAGCGGTTGAAGCTGATCAGCTTTTTTTATTTTAATATTTATTTTTTATTAAAATGATGATGAATTTTGCCTATAAATCTTATAGTCATGCGTGACCCGGTCAATATCAGACACTCATTTCGCATACTTTCAGCCTACAGGCTACAAGCTAAGCCTGCGCGTCATAGAAATTTCATATGTGGTGGAATTTAGGACCTATCACATGTAAAGTTATAGGTTGAGTTAGCTTGTAGCCTTAATCAACAAATTATGGGTAAAAGCCTACAGGTTTAATCCATAAGTTATAAGCAAGAGCTTACAAACTTAATCCATAATATATGGGCTAGAGCCTACCAACTTAATCCACAATTACATGCTTGATCAACATGTTATGAGCTAAAGCCTACAAGCTTAAACCACAGGTTATGGGCTAAAGCCTACACACTTAATTTATAAGTTATGAGCGACAACTTACAAGTTTAATCCACAAGTTATTTGCTAAAACCTACAAACTTAATCTACAACTTATGGGCTACCTCCTAATTATCTTATGCAATGCCTATTATTTATAATGCTTCATATGATCTATTTCCTTTAATGAGCTTTTTAATTTATTATCAGTGTTGTAAAACTCAGCATGGTGTTGAGACGTTTTTCATTAACTCGATCAACAATTACTCGTTACTCGAAAGCAGCCAAGCTCGATCCTACTCGGTCCAACTAAGATTTTCACCAATTTTCACCAATTTTTGTTGTTTTTTCACCAAATTTTGTTCAATTTTTATTTTTTTCATGGAGATACCTTAAAAGATGATAATCAAATCTATTTGTTTGATTTATTTTAATATTCATGTATTTTTATATAAATATTAGTAAGTTTATGATATTTGACATATTTATAATTTCCCAAAAACTAATTTCTTTATAATTTATTATGTCCAATTACTTTCCATAGTACTCCCCGTCTAGCCGAGTACTCGCAACTTTCCAGGCGACTGACCTGACAGCGCCTTTAGTTTTGTAAAAATGCTAATTATCATTGAACGCTTTCATTAATTAATTAACCCACTTTAAACATTAGTCCGCTTAATTTATTTAGGTTACTTTAGTCCAAACATTAATCTTTTCTGATCTCTCGTTCTCTCTCTGCTCTCTCGCTCTCTCTCTCTCTCTCAACGGATCTCTCTGCCGGATCTCTCTGCCGGATCTCTCTGCCGGATATCCGGTGAATCAAACGGATCTCTGCACTACTCCGGTCACCTAGTCACCGGCCGGACCCAGGTACGTCCGCCACCTCAGGTAAGTTTCCGACCATCTCACGGCGACCACCACCGACCACAATCAACAACAGTCAACAACCCCCCCTCCGCCAAACCTAACCGTCACCACCCCCCACCGCCTACCCCGTCACCACCGCCTACCCCGTCACCACCGCCTACCCCCACCATCGCCTACCCGTCACCACCGCCTCTCCCCCCATCGCCTACCCATCACCACCGCCTACCCCCACCGTCACCACCCCCCACCGCCTACCCAGTCACCATCGCCTACCCGTCACCACCGCCTAGCCATCAAAGCCTTCACCGGCCACCACATCACCGCTAGCCACCACCGCCCTCACTGCTCCCTGCCCTCCACCGGCCACCACATCACCGCTAGCCACCACCACCCTCACTGCCCCCTGCCCTCTCTTTCACCGGTCACTGGCCACCACCTCCACCACCATCGCAGCAACCTCACAGCCCCTAGCCACCACGTACCAGCATCAAAATCGACGAATTATAAATTTGGGTGTACATTTGGTGAGATCGATCTGTCTCGGGTTTGCATATCTGTTTTTTTACGTGCCTTTAATTTAATTTAATTATATCTTTAAATATTTCTTTTCGTATAGATTGTTTGGCTGGTCTAGGGGTACCAGCATTTTTGGTTTTGAATAGGGGAAGGCATCCTCTTTTTTTAAGATTTTTCTATCATCGTGTGATTTGATTTTTTTTGTGTGTCTTGATTTCTTTGTGTGCCCCTAGCGTATTGTTACCTCGTGTGACGGTTCCTTTTGATTGTACTTTACTTGTGCTGCGTTTCTTTCTAATGTGTTGTCCGTGTTTTTTTGGTAGTTTTATTGGATTCTGTCTGGTATAATAGATAGTAGGAGCCATTATGCTGCCCCAAGATCATGTTCGGTGAGGAGAGGTGCGAAGACAGGGAATAAGGTTTGTAGATTAAGAGTGGCATCGTGGAATGTAGGAACCTTAACTAGTAAGTTACTCGAGTTAATTGATGTGCTGAAGAAACGTAGGGTCCAGATAGCGTGCCTGCAGGAGACTAGATGGCGGGGTGGGAGAGCAAAAGAGTGCAATAGTTATAAACTATGGTATTCAGGGTCTGATGGAACAAAAAATGGAGTAGGGTTTCTAGTTGCTAAGGAACTTCAAGATAATGTAGTGGAGGTGAGAAGATACAATGATAGAATTATGTTGTTAAGAATAGTAATAGGAGATGAGGTAGTGACGGTAGTTAGTGCGTATGCACCACATGTTGGACTAGAGGAAACGGAAAGAAAGAATGTAAGGCCCTCCTTTCCCAGGGGGACCTCACAGTTGGTCATTCACAGCAAAACATAGATTTAAAGCAATCATTTACTCATATATGTATAAATAACTATCGCAGCGGAAAATACGGTAATTTCAATTCATTACAATGTAGATAAGTTAAAATATAAACATTGTCTTTAAACATCAAAACTATTCAAAAGTCCTCTTAAGTTCTTCTTTATCAGGGATGCCAGTCTTCTAGTGCCAAGAAGCTTCAGTCCCATGCTTCTATCCCATAGCTCTAACTCTCACCTGTCAACTGATATGCATACAAAAGTCAGCTTCGCTGAGTGAATTCTAGGTTTACTTTGCTAATAACTTTTGTAAAAGATATTAGCTTTATCAGTTGAAAATAATCATTGTCTATCAAAATATCAATACACACAGGCTATCGCTCTATCAATACTTTATCATTTCTTGTTATTTATTACTCTTCTTTGTCCGTCAATTCTCTGTCACTGTCTGGTGCCTAGGCTCGCCTAGGACTTTACCGACACGCCAATTAGGGAGTTACTATCGTACCCGATCAGGCCATTATTGTCATGCCAATTCAGGACTTACTGACCGGCCTGTTCGAGCATACTTTATCACTTTATCACTGGTGAGGGCACAATGAATGCAACCCTCCTTTATCAATTGCTTGCAAGGCTTTACTTTATCACTTTATCAAGGTACATGTTATGGGCCTCATAACTTTCTTTAAGTTTCACTTTCATGTTTAGGTTATACATAATATAACACAACACAATGCAAGGCAATTTATTAGAAAACCCCATTTCCATATAAGATAGTGTATAAAACTTTACTTTAACAAAACTGTTAATAAAGGTATGTATTTAATATGCACACCGCCCAAAACATTTAAAACATGCGTAAAATAGGGGATCTAGAACTCACCTGAACTTGTCCAAGTAGCTTAAATTCTAAGTCACTTAAGCTATAGCCTGAATACTCTAGCTGCATGAAAGTTAATACACAAAAACGTCATTTTCTTCATAGTTTCGCTAACAGTTTCGCTGGTAGTTTCACTGGCAGTTTCACTACCAGTTTCGCTACCAGTTTCGCTGGGTAGCACTTCTGCCAGTTTCGCTGGACAGATTCGCTGCCATGAGCGCCCAACTTTCGTTGGAATTTCCTAGTTTCGCAATGTCTATAGGTCAGCCTAAGTACTTAGCGAAATTATCAGCGAAACTGTAGTTTCGCTGGAAATCCTTTAGTTTCGCTGGATAAATGAATAGTTTCGCTGGATGAATACTTAAATTCGCTGGATCGGGGCCCAGTTTTGCTGGATGAACAGAAACTAAGAACCAACCCGTTTTTAACCCAAAATCTTAACTTTTTACGTCCAAATCCTTGGTTTACCATCCATGAAGCCATATCTAACCTTTTTACACGTTTCATACGTAAAAATTTGACCTTTATGTGTTTCTTTGAACTTTTCAAAATCCTAAAACCCTAGAATCCGGGTTTGATCTACAGAAGGCCTTAGAGGTTGTAACATCCGGTTTCTAAATCCGGACTTGTAATTATATTATAGTTATGACTAATTAACTAAGTTGAGTTTGTTTGATTGTTCAAGTATTCAGCCGCATGACTTGTATGCGAATGAACTTCAGTCGCATTCCTTATGTGCGATTGAGGCTCAGTCGTACGAATGGTAGGAGCATGAGCTTCATTCGCACCATTTAGTCGTGCGAATGGTTCAGTCGTGCGATTGGAAGTAAGGCGGCTAAGTTGTAAGTATGGATAAGTAAGGCAGTGTAGAAGGTTAAAAACAGACTCCTGTCTGTATTATCTTCAATCTCTTATTCGCTTTACACCCACCCCTATTCTTGCCAATTGACTAGGCGAAACTCCGTTTTGGTGAGTTTTGAACATCACGGATTAATCCGGAGATGTTATAAGCTGTGTGTATGATTGAATTTGATCCAATAACCTGTTTAAAATAGTAAGTTGGTCTGGTTCATTTCTGAATTTAAAATCCGGGAATTCAAATCCAAGTTTTTGTGAAGTTTTGATGAAATAATGGTCCGAAACCATTGTAAACGATGTGTATAGGATCTGTTTTGAATATGGTATGATTTGGATGGTTAAAACTCAAATTTTGAGTAAGTTTGGATCAAAAACGTCAAGAACATAGCTGCTGATTCGTTTCAGGCGAATGGGCTCAATCGCATGACTCAATCGCACGAATGAGAGTCTAGTCGTGTGACTGAGTGCGAATGCAGGTTCAATCGTGTGATTGGAACCCAGTCGCCTGGTTGGAAGTCCGAATGAAGACGAGCGAACACTGGATACGAATGAGAACCCAATCATGAGAATGAATCGCTAGTCGTACGACTGAAGGTTCAATCGCATGGTTCATCCGCATAGGTCCAATCGCATGATTGCTCATTCGCATAAGTGTTCAATCGCATGAGGGCCCTGTTTGAGAATAAGTTTACTGAATCAAGGTTTATTGCTTTAGATATACCTTGATTAGAGGAAGGATTAGTTACTTTGTGTACACGGATTGTGTAGACTGTGGTGAGGAAGTTGATAAGGTGAGTTCTAAGCCCTTTTTAAATGTTTGGTTTTAACATTCGGGCTAGCACACATACAATGATAAATGAATTGAATGTTTTAGTACCAAAATTGTGATAGTAATGATGGATATGTTTCTAACGGTTTGTAAAGCTGTTAGAGGGAAAGTGGGGGTAATAAATGATTACCTGAACATTGTTAATCATTACGTGAGGGTAATGATTGTAGTGGGTCAGGTAGAGTGTAAAAGATAGCCATCTGAACATTGTTAATCATTACGTGATGGTAATGATTCCAATGGGTCAGATGGGGTGTGATGATTAATGAAAATATGCTAAAACTGGTGCTAAAAGAAAGAATGTGTGAAGTGTAAATGAGTGTGATAATATTGGCAATAAATAAAAGAAATGTTTTTGAAATGGTAATGTGATGTAAATCTCAATAGGCCAGTTAGGGTAAGATGCCTGAGTGTGAAACTGTACAGTTTGATAGGAGTGATGACGATCACTCAGCTTTGTGAACATCTTGTGGTGACGACCCTAGATGATTAATTGGCATCCTACTGGATGAGAGATAGTAACTGGTAGTTGCTGGATGTGGGCAACCGACGTTACTGAGTATGAGAAACTGGTAGTTGCTAGATGTGGGCAACCGATGTTTCTAGGTATAGTAACTGGTAGTTGCTGGATGTGGGCAACCGACGTTACTGAGTATGAGAAACTGGTAGTTGCTAGATGTGGGCAACCGACGTTTCTGGGTATAGTAACTGGTAGTTGCTGGATATGGGCAACCGACGTTACTGAGTATGAGAAACTGGTAGTTGCTAGATATGGGCAACCGACGTTTCTGGGTGTAGTAACTGGTAGTTGCTGGATGTGGGCAACCGACGTTACTGGGTATGGGGAACTGGTAGTTGCTAGATGTGGGCAACTGACGTTCGATGGGACAGGTCCAGTGGGACAAAGTAATGATAAAAGTGGAGTTTATAATATTGCCAATATAAATATAGCTTTTATGTGTGTAAAGATGTTGTTAATGTTTTAGTGAAAACTAGAACTCACCAGTTTATCTGATGTTTTGAGTGTTGTGTGTGCTAGGTAAGGAGGGATCCTCTGATAATAGAGGAAAGCAAGTATGAGCTGAATGAGGATGCTATCCCGGAGCAGTCGCTGGCATAGGATATAGGGCTGTTAATACTGTAAATAGGGCGATGTATAATTAAACACAATTGTATGTAAAATGTTTTAAAAGAGTTGGGTTAATATGTAATGTTGTTTAAGTCTTCCGCTGTTAGATAGAAAGCTCTGATTTGTGTTTAAAATATTAATCCAACTGTGTGACGTGCCTCCGGTGCCCTGCCGGGTTTAGGGCGTCACAGGTTGGTATCAGAGCAGTAGTTAAAGGGATCTAGTGTCATAATAACTAGACTTTAACTAGAAAATAGATATGCCAGCAGGGATAGCTAGATAGAATAGTTTATTAAAACAAGAGAAGGTGATGGGATTATCATGAGAAGGAATAACGAGAATAGTAAAAGTAAAGTAAACAATTAATAGTACTTGGCCAACATTATTAATAATTACTTTACTTATAGTATTCTGGTTATATACTTACATGCGAGTACCAAATAATCCTGATCTCGTTTTAATAGGTTATGGTTAATAGGAAAAGTGAAAGAATGCAAGGTGGAACCTCGGAAAGAAATGTTGATGAGAGCACCGAGGTGCTTAGTATGACGAGACAGCAATTCCATGATGCAATTGCTGAGGAGGTTCGTAAAGCCTTGAATGCAGCTAGACCTGATGAAAGTAGGAATGTTGATAA
Source organism: Flaveria linearis (assembly GCA_024085815.1). Classification (NCBI taxonomy): domain Eukaryota; kingdom Viridiplantae; phylum Streptophyta; class Magnoliopsida; order Asterales; family Asteraceae; genus Flaveria; species Flaveria linearis. The sequence goes on along the minus strand of CM044017.1, from coordinate 30,687,292 downwards.
AGCTGAGGGGTCTAGTGAGAGAAAGGGAGTTACGTATAGCCAGTTTAAAGAGTGTAATCCTCCATGATTTTCTGGGGCTATGGATGTGATAGCCACCTACAAATGGCTTCGTGAAATGGAAGCCGTGATCAAATTGAGTGAGTGTAGGGAGGATCAGAAGGTAAAGTTTGCAGCCCACTCGTTTGTAGGTGAGGCTCTGTATTGGTGGGATACGGTTATCCAAACGTTAGGCGAGGAGGCTACTGACAAAATGTTGTGGCCTGTATTTAGAAAGTTAGTGTCGGACAAGTTTTGTCCGAAAGGCTAGATGGATCGAATAGAAATGAGTTTCCTGCAATTTCAGGCAGGTAATATGTCTCATAGGGAATACACGTTTAAGTTTGAGGAGATGGCGCGGTTGGTGCCTCATTTGGTGGTTCCTGAAGAAAAGAAATTTTGAGGTATACACAGGGATTGCCTCAGGAGGTTAGGAAGTTGGTTAGATCATCTGCTCCGAGTAGTTACCAGTTGACGGTAAACTTAGCTGCAGATATGTATCAAGAAGTTTATGGTAGTAATGTTGCTCCTGACGGAAGTAAAAGGAGGCGTGAAGAACCTGTAGTACAAAGAAGATTTGAGAATCCAAGTTTTCAGAAGAAGGGTAAGTTTGGAAGGGGTCAATTCCAAAAGAATGTCGGAAATGAGCTGCCACGTTGTGGGAAATGTGGCAGGCTACATAAGGGTGAATGCATGATTGGTAACAAAACTTGTTTTAAATGTGGGAGGTTAGGACATTATGCTAATGAATGTAATGAAAGCCCTCGTAGATGTTATGAGTGTGGAGAAACGGGGCATATTCGTAGTGAATGTCCAAGATTAACCGTTAGAAAGCTTGAACCGGTTAGATCGATGAAAGGGTCAGGAGAAGGGTCAAGTGTGGCGAAGGAGCGAGCCTATTCTATGTCAGCCAGTGAGGCTAAAGTTCTGCCAGATGTAGTCTCAGGTACGTTTCTAGTTAATGGGATTCCAGCTAGCGTGTTATTTGATTCTGGTGCAAGTGGAAGTTTCGTATCTGTTGATTTTTGTCCTATGCTTGCGTGTGAAATTCGACCATTAGAGATAGCCTTTATAGTTGAAACTGCTAATGATAGATCTGTGATAATTAGTAGTATGATTGATGGTTGTTATATTGAATTAGACGGGTATAGATTGCCTGTTAAACTATATCCTATGGTGTTAGGAGGATTTGATGTAGTTTTGGGTATGGATTGGTTGGTAAACCATGAAGCCCATATCGTATGTAATAAGAAGTTAATTCAATTAAGAGCACCGGATGGGAAAACGATTAATGTATATGGTGATAGAGAGGAGTCAACTGTGAAAATAATATCTATGATGAAAGCTGATAAGTTAATGAGCCGCGGGTGTGTATCTTATTTGATATATGTAATTGATTCGCAAAAGCCTGTAAGAAAGATAGAGGAGATTCCTGTGGTTAGAAACTTTGTAGATGTGTTTCCAGAGGAATTACCGGGTATTCCTCCAGATCGTGAAGTTGAGTTTAGAATCGATTTGGTTCCGGGTGCTAAGCCAGTTGCTAAGCCACCTTATAGATTAGCTCCATCAGAATTGAAGGAGTTAATGAAACAGACTGAAGACTTGCTGGAAAGAGGTTTCATTAGACCCAGTTCTTCCCCGTGGGGTGCTCCAGTATTGTTTGTGAAGAAGAAAGATGGGAGTATGCGTATGTGTATTGATTACAGAGAATTAAACAAGTTGACAATAAAGAATAAGTATCCACTCCCACGAATAGATGATTTGTTTGATCAGCTACAGGGAGCCAGTTGGTTTTCTAAGATAGACCTTCATTCGGGATATCATCAGTTGAAAGTCAAGGAAGAAGATATACCTAAGACAGCGTTTCGCACACTTTATGGTCATTATGAATTTCTGGTTATGTCTTTTGGGTTGACGAATGCCCCTGCTGCTTTTATGGATTTGATGAATAGGGTGTGCAAGCCAATGTTAGATATATCAGTAATTGTGTTTATTGATGATATACTGATCTATTCAAAGAATGAGGGAGATCACGCCTGCCATCTTCGTGAAGTATTGGAAAGATTGAGAAAAGAAAGGCTTTATGCAAAATTTTCTAAGTGTGAGTTTTGGTTGCGGGAGGTACAGTTTTTAGGGCATGTGATTAATGCAGAAGGTATTTTAGTAGACCCTACCAAGATTGAAACAGTAGTGAAATGGAGTCCTCCAAAGACGCCATCTGAAGTTCGCAGTTTCTTGGGTCTGGCTGGGTATTATAGAAGGTTTATTCAAGATTTTGCTAAAATCGCATCCCAGTTAACGAAACTGACGAGGAAGAATGAAGAATACGTTTGGGGACCAGAACAAGAAAATGCATTTCAAGAACTGAAGCAGAAATTAACCCAATCACCAGTATTGTCGTTGCCAGATGGAAATGAAGATTTGGTGATTTATTCAGATGCTTCATATCAAGGTTTAGGTTGTGTATTGATACAGAGGGGACGAGTGATAGCTTATGCTTCTAGACAACTAAAAGAACATGAAAAGAATTATCCGACACATGATCTAGAACTGGCAGCAGTAGTATTTGCCTTGAAAATATAGAGGCATTATTTATATGGGGCGAAATGTACGATTTACACAGATCATAAGAGTTTGAAATATTTCTTTGATCAGAAGGAATTGAACATGCGCCAGCGGAGATGGTTAGAGTTGGTGAAAAATTATGATTGTGAAATACTTTACCACCCTGGTAAAGCAAATGTGGTTGCTGACGCATTAAGCCGAAAGAATGAACACCCTCCAATCCGAGTTAAGTTATACAAGTTAGTGATAACCCCAGATTTTATGCATCAGTTACGAGAAGCTCAATTAGAAGCCTTGAGAGAAGAGAATGTGAAGCAGGAACGAATGAAGGGTCAAACAAAGGATCTGGAAGAAAATAGCTTTGGGATTAAGACGAAATGTGGTCGTATGTGGGTTCCGATTAAGATGAGGGAATTAGTGTTAGATGAAGCTCATAAGTCCAGATATTCTATACATACTGGTGCTACTAAGATGTACAAGGATTTGAAACAAGAATATTGGTGGCCCGGTATGAAGTTTAATGTGATGCAATATGTGAATAGGTGTTTGACGTGTCTTCAGGTCAAAGCTGAGCATCAAAAACCATATGGTAAGCTTCAACCCTTAGAGATCCCGAAATGGAAGTGGGAAGAATTGACAATGGATTTTATAACTAAGCTTCCGCGTACAACTAAAAGTTATGATACCATTTGGGTCATAGTGGATAGATTGACACGTAGCGGGCATTTCTTACCAATCAAGGAAACATATAACTCCAAGAAGTTAGCAGAATTATTTATCCGAGAAATTATTGCTCGTCATGGAGTACCGTTGTCTATTGTGTCAGATAGAGATACACGTTTTACTTCGAGATTTTGGAGAAAGTTTCATGAAGATATGGGTACTCGTCTGTTACACAGTACGTCTTTCCACCCAGAAACTGATGGGTTGACTGAAAGGACTATCCAAATAGTTGAAGACATGTTACGAGCTTGTGTTATCGATTTCGGTGGTAGCTGGGATAGTCATCTACCATTAGTTGAATTCTCCTACAATAACAGTTATCATTCTACGATTGGGAGAACCCCTTATGAGATGTTATATGGCAGGAAGTGTAGGAGTCCCATATGTTGGGGAGAAGTTGGACAGAAAGAATTGGGCAGTTTGGAAATGTACAGGCTATGAATGAGAAACTGGATCAAATCAAAGCTCGGTTTAAAGCAGCTCAGGATCGACAAAAGTCTTATGAAGATAAAAGGCGAAGGCATATAGAGTTTGGAGTAGGAGATAGAGTTATGTTGAAAGTATCTCCTTGGAAGGGAATTATCAGATTCAGAAAGAGAGGAAAGTTAAGTCCTCGTTTTATAGGACCGTTTAGAATTATAGAACGGATTGGGGAAGTGGCCTATAAACTAGAATTACCTGATCAGTTGCAAGGAATCCACCCAACCTTTCATGTATCACAGTTGCGCAAGTGTTTGGCTAACGAGAATGCTTATGTACCTTTAGATGATATAGAGGTGGATGATAAGTTGAACTATGTTGAGAAACCTACTGCTATAGTAGACAGAAAGGTGAAAAGGCTGAGGAATAAAACTATTGAGTTAGTTAAAGTGCAGTGGTCAAATAGAAAGGGGTCTGATTTCACTTGGGAATCAGAAGATGAAATGAAGAGAGATTATCCCCAGTTGTTTGAATAGTTGGTTTCGAGGACGAAACCTATTTAAGAGGGGAAGAGTTGTAACATCCGGTTTCTAAATCCGGACATGTAATTATATTATAGTTATGACTAATTAACTAAGTTGAGTTTGTTTGATTGTTCAAGTATTCAGCCGCATGAATTGTATGCGAATGAACTTCAGTCGCATTCCTTATGTGTGATTGATGCTCAGTCGTACGAATGGTAGGAGCATGAGCTTCATTCGCACGATTCAGTCGTGCGAATGGTTCAGTTGTGCGATTGGAAGTAAGGCGGCTAAGTTGTAAGTATGGATAAGTAAGGCAGTGTAGAAGGTTGAAAAACAGACTTCTGTCTGTATTATCTTCAATCTCTTATTTGCTTTACACCCAAACACCCCTGTTCTTGCCAATTGACTAGGCGAAACTCCGTTTTGGTGAGTTTTGAACATCACGGATTAATCCGGAGATGTTATAAGCTGTGTGTATAATTGAATTTGATCCAATAACCTGTTTAAAACAGTAAATTGGTCTGGTTCATTTCTGAATTTAAAATCCGGGAATTCAAATCCAAGTTTTTGTGTAGTTTTGATGAAACAATGGTCCGAAACCATTGTAAACGATGTGTATAGGATCTGTTTTGAATATGGTATGATTTGGATGGTTAAAACTCAAATTTTGAGTAAGTTTGGATCAAAAACGTCAAGAACATAGCTGCTGATTCGTTTCAGGCGAATGGGCTCAATCGCATGACTCAATCGCACGAATGAGAGTCTAGTCGTGTGACTGAGTGCGAATGGAGGTTCAATCGTGCGATTGGAACCCAGTCGCCTGGTTGGAAGTCCGAATGAAGACGAGCGAACACTGGATACGAATGAGAACTCAATCGTGCGAATGAATCGCTAGTCGTACGACTGAAGGTTCAGTCGCACGGTTCATCCGCATAGGTCCAATCGCATGATTGCTCATTCGCATAAGTGTTTAATCGCATGAGGGCCCTGTTTGAGAATAAGTTTACTGAATCAAGGTTTATTGCTTTAGATATACCTTGATTAGAGGAAGGATTAGTTACTTTGTGTACACGGATTGTGTAGACTGTGGTGAGTAAGTTGATAAGGTGAGTTCTAAGCCCTTTTTAAATGTTTGGTTTTAACATTCGGGCTAGCACACATACAATGATAAATGAATTGAATGTTTTAGTACCAAAATTGTGATAGTAATGATGGATATGTTTCTAACAGTTTGTAAAGCTGTTAGAGGGAAAGTGGGGGTAATAAATGATTACCTGAACATTGTTAATCATTACGTGATGGTAATGATTGCAGTGGGTCAGGTAGAGTGTAAAAGATAGTCATTTGAACATTGTTAATCATTACGTGATGGTAATGATTCCAATGGGTCAGATGGGGTGTGATGATTAATGAAAATGTGCTAAAACTGGTGCTAAAAGAAAGAATGTGTGATGTGTAAATGAGTGTGATAATATTGGCAATAAGTAAAAGAAATGTTTTTGAAATGGTAATGTGATGTAAATCTCAACAGACCAGTTAGGGGAAGATGCCTGAGTGTGAAACTGTACAGTTTGATAGGAGTGATGACGATCATTCAGCTTTGTGAACATCTTGTGGTGACGACCCTAGATGATTAATTGGCATCCTACTGGATGAGAGATAGTAACTGGTAGTTGCTGGATGTGGGCAACCGACGTTACTGAGTATGAGAAACTGGTAGTTGCTAGATGTGGGCAACCGACGTTTCTAGGTATAGTAACTGGTAGTTGCTGGATGTGGGCAACCGACGTTACTGAGTATGAGAAACTGGTAGTTGCTAGATGTGGGCAACCGACGTTTCTGGGTATAGTAACTGGTAGTTGCTGGATGTGGGCAACCGACGTTACTGAGTATGAGAAACTGGTAGTTGCTAGATGTGGGCAACCGACGTTTCTGGGTGTAGTAACCGGTAGTTGCTGGATGTGGGCAACCGACGTTACTGGGTATGGGGAACTGGTAGTTGCTAGATGTGGGCAACTGACGTTCGATGGGACAGGTCCAGTGGGACAAAGTAATGATAAAAGTGGAGTTTATAATATTGCCAATATAAATATAGCTTTTGTGTGTGTAAAGATGTTGTTAATGTTTTAATGAAAACTAGAACTCACCAGTTTATCTGATGTTTTGAGTGTTGTGTGTGCTAGGTAAGGAGGGATCCTCTGATAATAGAGGAAAGCAAGTATGAGCTGAATGAGGATGCTATCCCGGAGCAGTCGTTGGCATAGGATATAGGGCTGTTAATACTGTAAATAGGGCGATGTATAATTAAACACAATTATATGTAAAATGTTTTAAAAGAGTTGGGTTAATATATAATGTTGTTTAAGTCTTCCGTTGTTAAATAGAAAGCTCTGATTTGTGTTTAAAATATTAATCCAACTGTGTGACGTGCCTCCGGTGCCCTGCCGGGTTTAGTGCGTCACAGAGGTCGATTCTTACCTTGTTTTGTTGCTCTTTCCTTGTGTTTTGCTGCTCCAATCACCCAGCTCTCCAATCCTTCAACCCTTCAAACTCCAAATCTTGATTTTTTTCACTTTCTCTCTTTACTTTCTCTCTCTACGAATTTGGTGGCTAGGGTTGCAAGGTGATGGAATGGAACTGATTATGCATGTTTAAGGGCTGATTAGGGCCCTTAAACCCATCAAGCCTAGCCCATTAAGGCTAATTTGATCCATAGCCTACTAATTTACCCCTTTATTTCTTAAATTAACCCCTAAAAGCCCATTATTATTAAATGGCTTGCTTCAGGAAATTTCGGGGCGTTACAAGTCTCCCCCCCTTTATTTAGGTTTCGTCCTCGAAACCTGCCTCGTCGTTAAACAGATCGGGGTATTGTCGTCTCATTTCCTCCTCGGATTCCCAGGTGGTATCTGACCCCTTTCGATGTTTTCATTGCACCTTGACTTGCTTGACTATTCTATTTCTCAATCGTTTCTCCTTCTGGTCTAGTATAACCACTGGTTGCTTAACATAGTTCAGCTTTTCGTCCACTTTGATGTCATCTAGAGGCACGACTGCCTCACCTGGTGCTAGACATTTTCTTAGGTGCGACACATGAAAGGTAGGGTGAATCCCACTTAGTTCTTCTGGAAGGTCTAGCCTGTAAGCTACATCCCTAACTCGTGCTAGTACCTTAAATGGTCCGATAAACCTGAGACTCAGTTTCCCCCTCTTCCTAAATCGGATAATTCCCTTCCATGGCGACACTTTTAACATTACCCTGTCACCCACGCTAAATTCTATTGGTCTCCTTCTTCTATCGGCATATGACTTTTGTCTATCCTTGGCAGCCTTCATATATGCCTTGATCTTCTCCAACTTTTCCGTGGTGGCTTCCACGACTTCTAAGCTTCCTAGCTCCTTTTGACCGACATCACCCCAACAAATAGGAGTTCTGCACCGTCGACCATACAATAACTCATATGGGGGCATCTTAATACTGGCGTGGTAGCTGTTGTTATAATAGAACTCTGCTAGTGGCAAATGATCATCCCAGTTACCACCAAATTCGATAACTCATGCTCGAAGCATATCTTCCAGTGTCTGGATCGTTCTTTCCGATTGCCCATCAGTCTGCGGGTGGTATGAGGTGCTAACGTGCAACCTCGTACCCATTTCTTCATTGAACTTTTTCCAAAACTTTGAGGTGAACCGCGTATCTCTATCTGAAACAATCGATACGGGCATACCATGTCGTACCACAATTTCTCGGATAAACAGTTCAGCAAGCTTCTCTGAACTAATTGCTTCCTTGATTGGCAGGAAATGCGCGCTCTTAGTCAGTCTATCAACTATCACCCATATCGTGTCGTGGTCTTTTGTCGTGCGTGGTAATTTAGTGATGAAGTCCATGGTAACATGTTCCCACTTCCATTCTGGTACTTCTAATGGCTGAACATAACCATAAGGTCTTTGGTGCTCAGCCTTCACTTGTAGGCACGGAAGACATTTATTTACATATGCAACCACCTCCCTCTTCATCCCAGGCCACCAATAATCTTTCTTCAAGTCGTGGTACATCTTATTTGCTCCTGGGTGTATTGAGTAGCGGGTCTTGTGCGCTTCGTCCATAATCTTTTCTCCCAAGTTGCCATGCCCCGGAACCCATATCCTGCTGTGGAAAGTCTTAACACCCAAGGTGTTCTCTACTAATTCATCTACTTCTCCCACCATCCTTTCCTTCTTGATTTGTTGCTCTTTTAAAGCATCCATTTGAGCTTCACTTATCGACCTCATAACATCTGGGGTTACTACTAGTTGGCACGCCTTTACCCGGATTGGTTCATATCCTTCCTTTCAGCTCAGGGCATCGGCTACCACATTTGCCTTACCCGGGTGATAATGGATTTCACAGTCGTAGTCCTTATCAGCTCCAACCACCTCCTCTGTCTCATATTTAGGTCTTTCTGCTCAAAGAAATATTTCAGACTTTTGTGGTCGGTAAATATGGTGCACTTAGTTCCATACAAATAATGTCTCCATATCTTCAATGCGAACACTACTGCGGCAAGTTCCAAATCATGAACCGGGTAATTAACCTCCGTGTCCTTTAGCTGTCTGGATGCGTAAGCTATAACCTTTCCTCTTCGAATCAACACATAGCCTAGACCGCAGTAAGAATCATCGGAGTATACCGTTAGGTCTTCATCTCCCTCCAGTAGGGTTAGCACAGGAGCTTTGGTTAGTCTATTCTTCAACTCCTGAAACGCATCTTCCTGCTCTTTTCCCCAGTCGAACACCATGTTCTTCCTCGTTAACCTTGTTAATGGGGAAGCTATCTTCGAGAAATCTTTGATGAACCTTCTATAATAGCCAGCCAATCCCAAGAAACTACGGATTTCGGATGGCGTCTTTGGGGAATTCCATTGCGTAACTGCCTCGACTTTTACTGGATCAACCATAACTCCTTCGGAATTAATAATGTGTCCTAAAAACTGCACCTCCCGTAGCCAAAAGGCACATTTAGAGAACTTCGCATACAGTTTCTCCTTTCGTAAAGTCTCTAACACCTCTTTAATATGGCAAGCGTGGTCTCCTTTGTTCTTTGAGTATATCAAAATATCGTCAATGAAGACTATCACTGATCGGTCCAACATCTGGCGACACACGCGATTCATTAAGTCCATAAAAGCCGCAGGAGCATTGGTTAGCCCGAAAGACATAACCAGAAACTCATAGTGGCCATAGCGCGTTCGGAAGGCCGTCTTTGGGATATCTTGCTCCCTTACCTTCAGTTGATGATATCCGGATCGGAGATCTATTCGGGAGAACCAGCTTGCCCCTTGCAACTGATCAAACAAATCGTCTATCCTGGGTAGAGGGTATCGATTCTTCACGGTCAGCTTATTCAATTCCCTGTAATCTATACACATCCTCATGCTGCCATCCTTCTTCTTTACAAACAACACTGGAGCACCCCATAGAGAAATGCTGGGCCTAATGAAACCTTTGTCAAGAAGTTCTTGCAGTTGTGACATGAGCTCCTTCATCTCGGACGGGGCTAGGCGGTAGGGTGCTTTGGCAATGGGCTGGGCTCCTGATAGTAAATCAATCTGAAACTCTATCTCCCTATCCGGTGGTACTCCGGGCAGATCCTCTGGGAATACGTCAGGAAAGTCCCGCACCACTGGTACATCAGACAACTCTTTCGCTTTATCCTTAACATCCTTGACATACGCTAGATAAGCTCCGCACCCGCGCCTCATACATTTCTCTGCCTTGATCATGGAAATGATCCTTGGAACCATGCAATCGTTATCACCGTAGATCGTAATCGGACTACCATCTGGAGCCGTTAATCGGATCATCTTTTGTTGGCATACTATGTTAGCATCATGGGCAGCTAACCAATCCATCCCTAGTACGACATCGAATCCTCCTAAGGGCATGGTAAACAATTGTGCGGGAAAGTAATGACCTCCTAGTTTAATGTGGCAATCCTCTAACACTCTGATTATTCTAATGGACTTACCATCGGCCGTTTCTACTTCGATGGCATCATCTATTTCCTTAGTTCGGGCATCTAGTGTAGCACAAAAGGATACAGATACAAAACTCTTACTGGCGCCACTATCATAAAATATGGAGGCACAGATATCATTGACAAGGAACATACCTGACACTACGTCCGGGTCTTTCCTTGCATCCTTCTTGTTCATGGTGAAAGCCCTTGCCCTGACCTTGGGCTTTCCATCATCTCCCTTGTCATTATCCCCGCTTGTTCCCGAGTCTCCCGGCTTAGCTTTCTTGCAATCACTGCTGTGGTGCCCCGACTCGTGGCAGTTAAAGCACTTGTCCACTTTCGGGCACTCTCTTGCCAGGTGACCAGTTTTCCCACACCGGTAGCACCCAGGGCTACCCATTCGGCATTCTCCTGGATGCCTCCTCCCGCACTTCACACATTCATTCACTCCTTCGACCCCCTTCACAATCGCTTGTTTTGCACCCACTCTTGCCTTCTTGCTTCCCGGTTGGCCGTTACCACTTCCATACCTCTTCCCATAATTATTCCAAACCTTCCTCGTCTCCCCCACTGTCGCTGGCCTGCGATGATCGTACAACCTTCCACTGAGGTCCACCGCTGACCTAAAAGTGCTAGGTCGGGCAGTGACCATGTCTCTACGAATGTCCAGAGGCAACCCTTGTATGTACCTCTTGATCCTTTTGGCTTCAGAAGTCACCAAGTCAGGCACCAGACGGGCCATTTCATTGAATTTCGTAGTGTATTCCTGATGTGTCATATTTCCAGCCTCCAAACTCACAAACTCTTGCTCAATCTTGTCAAGCTCTCTTTCTGGGTAGTACTCCTCTATCACCAACCTCTTCATCTCCGGCCACTTCATCCTCTCAATAGCCTCCTCCCCGTAAGACTCAACGATGTTATCCCACCAACACAGTGCTGGGTCCAAGAGGGAATGGGAAGCAAACTTCACCTGTTGGCTTTCCTGGCACGCACTGATCTTCAGTACGGCCTCCATTTCCCGGATCCAACGCTGGGCAATAGCAGCGGTAGCAGTGCCATTAAACGTTGGGGGCTTACACCTCTGAAAATCCCCGTAGCTGCACCCCTTCGCCCTCTCTTCCGCCTCGGAACCGTCATGGTTACCTAGACGATCTTCCTCGTCGCTCAACTCCTCAGTCTTGACCGCTCCTTTTGTTGGATCATGATAAGGCTGGTGCAACCAAATTCACTTCATAGTCACTTTTGGTACTACATTAAAGGGCTTCCGAAGCCAAGCCAGAGATCTTCCGAGAGTCTAAGGAACAACAGCTGAAGACATCTTCCGAAGGCAAAAGCTGAAGTCAACTACTGAAGATAACAACTGAAGCCAACAGCTGAAGATATCTTCCGAAGACAAAGTCTGATGAAAGAGCTGAAGACAAAGTCTGAAAGCTTCCGAAGACAAAGTCTGATGAAAGAGCTGAAGACAAAGTCTGAAAGCTTCCGAAGACAAAGTCTGATGAAAGAGCTGAAGACAAAGTCTGAAAGCTTCCGAAGACAAAGTCTGATGAAAGAGCTAAAGACAAAGTCTGCTTCCGAAGACAAAGAAGACTCCAAGCTTCGGAAGAAGCAGTCTTCCGAAGTATAAGTGCCTTCGGAAGAAGTTATTCTTCCGAAGCACTTTATCCTTCGGAAGACATTGCTATGTCCAGCAGATAAAAGTATGGTCCCTGACAGTCCGCTGCAGACCTCTGATACAGCATGGCATCTTCCTAAAGAGCCATGTTGTTGACCATACTTTATTCTACTGTTCACCTTTTTATGATAGTACATGTTACCAACTTTAGTTGGTGACAAAAGGTAAGTCAGGGACATGTCCTGACTACCAACTCTCAGGCACAATGTCTGAAAGACCTCACCTAGAGTCTTGTAGTATAGATGTAAGGTTAGAGGTGTCCAGCTGGTATCAAAGTATATCCGGCTGTAGGTAGTATTATATATATCTTCTCCCTGTAACTCATTATGTAAGTGATTTGAGTCCAAGTGTCTTGTAATCCTTTGAGTTGAGAAGCAATATATAAAAGTACCTTGAAAATTTACCTGCTGTTAAATTTTCTTACTGCTTGTTACTTGTTATATTGTGATCAACTCTTCATAGACTGCTTGCCGAGTGTTGATTCACAGTGAGTTGAGAGAAAAACCACCCGAAATCCGATCCTGCAATTGGTATCAGAGCTCCAGGCTCTTGATTGTGAGATCTTACCATCCTAATCAACCTGTTTTTCACTCCTCACCACAATCCACTCACTCAAATGGCTGCTCTCTCCAAGGCTGATATGGAAACTGGTACCTTGACCAAGTCCCCTATGATCACCCCTGAAGACTTTGACACATGGTGTATCAGGATGGAAGGCTTCATCAAGTGTCAAGACTCAAGGATGTGGGACTCCATTGTCAATGGTCCTTTCATACCAAGCACTACATCTGCCACTGGTAATCGCATCATTCCAAAAGATGTTGATGATTACTCAGAGGAAGATAGGAAGAGAATAGAGCTGGATCAAAGGGCTATGACTTGTCTCCAAACTGCTCTCCCCAACTCCGTCTACAGACGCTTCAAGAAGTGCAAGACTGCTAAAGATTTATGGGAAGCTTTGAAGCTGATGTATGAGGGATCCAAGGAAACTCAAGAGAACAAGAAAGATCTCTTGAAGCAGCAGTTTGAGAACTTTACTTTCAAGGCTGGTGAGACCTTGACTCAACAATACTTCAGGTATGTTGAGCTAGTAGATACTCTGGCGGATATTGGAGTAGCTCTTGAGAACAGAGACATAGTTAGGAAGTTCATGTCCTCTCTTCCTAAACTATGGACTCACTACTGTGTTGTCATCAAGAGAACTTCGGACCTTAAGACTCTTTCTCTCACAGAGTTGTATGGTATCCTAAGTGCATTTCAGATGGAGATGAACATGCAGAACTCCTCTGACCACTCCAATAACCAACAGAGTTCAGCCCTTCATGTGGTTGAAAGGGAAAGCATGGAACCACAACATCAGTTGCTATGCTACCCTGACAACTCACATACTGGACCCTTCATCACTCTACCTGAGACTCCAAAGTCTCAAAAGGTTCAACACAACTCCTTTCAGGATAGTTGTGCCTTTGTCTCTGGAAGTGGACACTCTGGTGATTTTCAATACTGCTTTGATGATCTTGAGTGCTTCAATCCAGATGATGTGGAGTACATGGACATTGTCCAGCAGATGGCTCTTTTAACTTACAGAGCGAAGAAGTTCTTTAAGAGAACTGGAAGGCAATTCCTCAAAACCCAGTCAACAGCAAGTTTGGGTTTGATAAGAGCAAAGCAAGGTGCTACAACTGCAACCAACTTGGTCACTTTGCTAGGGAATGCAAGGCTCCCAAGAACAACCCGGGAACCCCACAGGCCTCCACACATCCCACTGCTCCCAAGCATGAAGAAAAGTCAACTGAAACAGCTGCTGTTGCTCAGGAAGTTGACTGGAGCTTCATGGTACAGGATGTGACTCCCGCTCAAGCACTCATGGCCGGAACAGATGATGATCAGGTATATGAACATCTTTGTACTGCTGCCTGTATTGCTAAAGTTAAATTGTATAAGGATTACATTTCGGAAATCAGATCTGAGGTTGAGTCTTTAAATGTGCTAAAATCTGACTTTAAAAGAGCTGAATCTGACTATCAAAGGAAAATTGATGAGTTAGAGAAAACTGTGTCTCTTTTGAAACATGAAAAGACTAACTACAAGACTCAAATCAAAGATCTGATCTCCAAACTTTCTGAAGTTCAAGCCCAGTTAGTCACAGCTGAGGCTCAGGCCAGGAAGCAAGCTATTGCTGAGCAAAGCTTCCAAACTATTCTTGCATCAACCTCCCATTCCAAAATGTTTTATCAAAACAAAGAAGGGTTGGGAACCAGTGAAATAGCTCCACCACACTCTTATGAGTCTATTAGACTACCTAGATGTGGTACTGAAGAGCAAGAGGTTCCAACTGCTGACCCTTCTCCATTGGAACTAGAGGATGAAGTAAAAATAGTGGCCTCCACAGGGGAGAAACAGGAGGATACACCCATCTCCACCTGTGATGACCAAATCCTGACCACCAAGGCAAGAAGAAGCAGAGCTAAAGCTGCTAGAAGGACTGCTAAGAAGGTTGCAGAGTCCAAGCTTAAGTTTGACCCTAAGCAAAAGGGTGTCTTCATTTCTGCCGGGTTTCAAGTGGTAGGTACTCCTGATTCAGGAAAGGAGTGTAGTACCAGCACTCCTGTCCTACTGAAGGATCAGAAGTCGAAAGGGAAAGTTGCTGATGAAGAGAAGAAACCCAAGAAACAGCAACCTGCAAGTTCCCAGAAGACTAACATTGCATGCATAATGTGTGGTCTGCACAACCACGTGGCTAAAGATTGTTACTACAATCCAGCAAGCACACATTATGCAAATAATGTTAGAAAAGAAGTAGTCAGAGAAGGTTTCTCAGTTGGACCACTTCAAAAGGTCCAAATGATGAAAAAGGGAAAGTTGGTCTCGGAAGCCAAGTTGCTTTCGGAAGAAACTGCTTCTTCCGAAGGGAAAATGGCTTCGGAAGCCAAACCTTCTAAGGTTCGGAAGAACAAGAAGGCTCCCTTGAAACCATCTCAGAAGAAGACTACTTCGGAAGAAAAGGTGGTGAAGGCTTCTTCCGAAAGAGAGAAGCTTCGGAAGAAGACATTGCTGCAAAAGCTTCAACAAGCTCATCCTCAAAGATCAACCAAAGGATGGATTGGAAGATCAAGGAAGATGCTGCAGCCCAAACCTCTTCTTCAACAATGACCTCTATTGAACCCCATTGCATATCTTTGGTTCAATTATGTCACTATCTTTGGAAGAGCCCGAGACCTGCAAGGCTTGGGCTTCCAAACAAAACTAACCATCTCATCTTATGTGCAGGGACATCCATTTGACAAGAACAACAATATCTGGATTGTAGATAGTGGATGCTCCAGGCACATGACAGGGAACAGATCTCTCCTTCAACAATTCCAGAACTTTGATGGAGGGCCTGTCCAATTTGGAGGTGAGGCCGGAGGATATATTTCTGGCAGAGGAAGTATATCCAATGGCAGAATAAACATTGACAAAGTTCACTTTGTCAAACAGCTTGAACACAATCTGTTAAGTGTTTCTCAATTCTGTGATCAGAAGCATCAGAAGCTTTTCACAGAACATGAGTGCATTATCCTCAAACCAGGGATGACAATTCCTCCGGAATTGGTGCTTCTCAGATCTCCCAGGAAAGGGGATATGTACAAGCTGGATATGAACAATGCTTCTCCTATGGGTGAAGTATCATGCTTTCTTTCCAAAGCTGATAGTGATGAGTCAACACTATGGCATAAACGCATGTGTCATGTGAATTTTAAAACAATGAATAAATTGGCAAAAAATAACTTGGTACATGGTTTGCCTAAAAAGGAATTTTTCTGCAAAGATAACTGTGTTGCATGCCTGAAAGGGAAACAACACAGATCATCTCATAAATCCAAATGTGTTAACTCTATCACTACTCCATTACACTTATTGCACATGGATCTTTTTGGTCCCACAAGTATAATGAGCATTGGAAGGAAATCATACTGCCTTGTGATCGTTGATGATTTTACAAGATTTACATGGGTATTCTTTTTAAGAAGTAAAGATGAAACTGCTGAAACTTTAAAATCTTTTTTCTTAAAATAGAAAATCAAATTGATCACAAGGTTAAGATTATTAGAAGTGATCAAGGGACTGAGTTTAAGAACTTCGTTCTTGACTCATTCTGTGACTCAAAAGGGATTGCCAGACAATATAGTGCTCCCAGAACTCCTCAACAAAACGGTGTTGCTGAGAGGAGGAACAGGACACTTATTGAGGCTGCTCGGACCATGTTAGCTGATTCAAAGCTGCCTCTAACATTCTGGGCAGAGGCAGTCAGCACTGCATGCTATGTGCAGAACAGGGTTCTTGTAGTTAAGCCCCATGGAAAAACCCCTTATGAGTTATGGAACAAGAGGCCACCGTTCATTGGCTTTCTAAGGTCCTTTGGCTGCAGGTGTACCATACTTAACACAAAGGACAACTTGGCAAAGTTTGCTGAGAAGTCGGATGATGCTATCTTTATTGGATACTCTTCTAGCTCCAAAGCTTATAGAGTATACAACATTAAGAATCAACAATTTGAGGAGTCATCCAACATAGTTGTTAATGAGCACACTCCTTGTGTTAGGGGGAATGGACCTGAGTATATCTTTGATTTAGAATTGTTTCCAAACTATTCTAAACCATCTTGTGAGAATGTTTCAGCTGGAACAGGTGCTCAAAGTGATGCTGATGCTGATGCAGGTCAACTATATGAGCTTCCCAGACCTATTCCAAATTCTCCAAGAGCTGAAGGGCAACAAGCTTCAACTATTCACAGATCTGACAGTGTAACTATCTCCAGAAATAGTGAAGCTTCAACAAGTGAATCACTTGATCAACCTCAAAGTTCCTCAGGTGATCCACTACAACACCAGGTTGAGGGAAGTGGTATTCTGAAGGAACAGGCAACTGTTAATACTACTTCACAACCAACCATTGATGATGTTTCTCAATCATTTCTCATTGAATGACTCTGAAACAGCAGTTGGACAGAGTGATCCAATTCCTGATCAGAATATGTCTAACCTAGACTTATCTCTGCAATTGGAAGTGATTCCTCGTCTTAGGATTCACAACACTCATCCAACTGAGAACATCATAGGGAATGTCTCTGAAGGTGTGAGAACAAGAGGACAAACACATCATGGGAATGTCTGCTTGTACTCATGCTTCCTGTCTCAGATGGAACCAAAGAAGGTAGAAGATGCCTTAAAGGATAGTAGTTGGGTTGAATCGATGCAGGAGGAGCTGCTTCAATTCAGAAGACAAAAGGTCTGGAATCTATGCCCACTACCATCTGGTCAAGTACCCATAGGCACTAAATGGGTATTCAGGAACAAGAAAGATGATAGAGGCTTGATTATCAAGAACAAGGCAAGACTAGTAGTTCAAGGGTACACCCAGGAGGAAGGAATTGATTATACTGATGTCTTTGCACCTGTTGCAAGACTTGAGGCAGTTAGGATCTTCCTTGCTTATGCTGCATCCAAGAACTTCACAGTCTACCAACTTGATGTCAAGTGTGCTTTTCTATATGGGGATATAGATAGGGAAATCTATGTGTGTCAACCTCCAGGATTTGAAGACCCACAGCACCCCAACTATGTGTGCAAGCTGGACAAAGCTCTATACGGGCTGCACCAAGCACCTAGGCTGTGGTATGAGACCTTGTCTCAGTTTCTCCTGAAGAATGGATACACTAGAGGTACCATTGACAAGACTCTTTTCATCAGAAAGAGTGGAGAAGACATCTTGCTTGTACAAGTCTATGTTGATGACATCATATTTGGTTCTTCAAACGACCAAATGTGCAAAGACTTTGAAAGCATCATGAAGCAGAAGTTTGAGATGAGTTCCATGGGAAAAATGGACTTTTTCCTAGGAATCCAGGTGAAACAAATGAAGGAAGGGTTCTTCATAAGTCAATCTAAGTATGTCTCAGACATCTTAGAAAGATTTGAAATGAAGGACTGTAAACCAGCCAAGACACCCATACCCAGAAACCATAATCTTTGCCCTGACCTTGAGGGGGAGGATACTGATCAACATCAGTATAGAGCAATTATTGGTTTACTGATGTATCTCACTGCAAGTAGACCAGATATCATGTTTGCCACATGCATTTGTGCAAGATATCAGGCTGCTCCAAAGGTGTCTCACCTAGCTGCTGCAAAGAGAATCCTCAGATACCTCAAAGGAGCACCTAAACTAGGTCTCTCGTATCCAAGAAATAGTGATTTCAATCTCTATGGATACTCTGACAGTGACTATGGTGGCTGCAACATTGACAAGAAATCAACATCAGGAGGATGTCAATTTCTTGGTGGAAGGATTATCTCATGGCAATGCAAGAAACAATCCTGTGTCTCTACATCAACTGCTGAAGCTGAATACATTGCTGCTGCTAGCTGCTGTGCTCAACTGCTATGGATTCAAAATCAGATGTTAGACTATGGGTTCAACTTCATGACTACTCCTATCCATATTGACAACAATAGTACTATCTCCATTACTGAGAATCCGGTGAAGCACTCCAAGACAAAACACATTGATATCAGGTATCATTTCATTAGAGATATTCATGAGAAACAGCTGATAAAGTTAATCAAAGTTGACTCAAATGAACAATATGCTGATTTGTTCACAAAGGCATTTGATGAACAAAGATTTAAGTATCTCATATCAGCAATTGGGATGATAAACATTGAATAACTACCTCTTTTGAAGACCTTTTTAAATGAGTAATGTCTTGTGTCAATACAATTTAAGCCCTGTTACAAAAGATCTTTAAACTATTCCAAGTGTAAATTCCTTCCGAAGAGGAACTAACTCTCGGAAGATATTCTTGAATATCTTCCGAAGCTAAATTCCTCAATGGAAATCTTCTTCTCGGAAGAGTTTTTGGTCTCGGAAGAAGCGATTGATTTTATATCAGATCTACTTCCGAAACTTATACAACTCTCCATTCGGAAATACAGCTTTACCTTCGGAAGCAATGCCTTGCTTCGGAAGATAAAGTGCCTTCAAAGGACAATTTTACCTTCGGAAGCAATATCATGCTTCGGAAGAGAAATTGCCCTCGGAAGAAAATACCTTCGGAAATGTTTTACCCTCGGAAGTAAAGGTTTTTATATGTAACGGATATCTTTTGGGCCCCACTCTGTAAAAAGTAAAGATTTTGTTGATAATGTCAGATTATTTAAAATTATCCTTGCCGCCATCATCATTTCTCCGCCGTAAACCACCATACCACCCACAGCAACCCCAAAACAGTTACCCTATTACCACCACCATACCACTATTCACCCCTTTTTAAATAATCTTGACTTATCAATTTCATCTTCTTTTACCACTTTACAGCCCTAACTGTTCCCTTCACTGTCAAACCATAAATTTCACTCAAAATTTCAAGCTTACCTTTTCTCCAATGGCGCTAAACCCTCAGCACAACCAAGTCGCATTACTTGACTCATCAAGGGATGCTGACTTCACCCAAATCATCACCTTTCTCACCGAATCCACCTACCTCACTGCACTCACAGTTAACCCAACCGTATACTCCAACCATATGTCAGAATTTTGGAGCAACGGAGAAACTACAGTGCTGAATGGGGTTCGAGTCCTGAGAACCAGAGTTTGTGGCCAAGAGTTGGTCATCAATGAACAGATCATCAGGGAGCATCTCGAGCTTCACGATGATGGGGCTCCTACTGAGTTCCCCAAGGAAGACTTGGAAGGCACCTATATCCTCATGGGATATGGAGGCGATGTCAGCAGGTCCACAGTATAAAGTTCAACTTCTCTTATCATTGGAAGTTCCTGCTGCACATTGTTTTGCACTGCCTGTCCAACAAGTCAGGGGGTGGGATCAAATCCCATATGAACTAGGATGCCTAGTTCATGGGTTGGTGAGAGGCCTCAGATTCAACTACTCACGATTCGTGTTGAACAACCTAATCGCCAATCTCAGCAGGGATACATTCTTCATGTATCCCCGATTTCTTCAACACATAATCAACTGTGAGATGGAACCAAGCAAGCTTGTCTGCGCAGCTGCTCTTCCTGTTCCACACATGAGGCCTACCATCTTCAAGACACTGAAGAAGATGTCCACCAACTTCACTGGACGGTACACTCCATTACCTCCAGAGATGACTGAGCGCATAGCTCCTGGTGACATCCCTGTTCTCCCCACAGGTGATGAACCCACACCAGCAACATCCACCACAATACCAAAACCTTCTTTACCCATCAAAGCCACATATCAGAGACGCCCCAAACGAACCCTTGTTCAATCTACTCTGATTGAACAAGCTCCTTCTGTTCACACCCAAAGGACTAGAGTGGAATCATGGGCTCCCACTCAGTCCGAGGTCACACCATCCTTCACAATTGACCTCAATGTGGGTTTTGAGTCTCCTCAGTCTCAAACCCCTGAGCCCGAACCCCAAGCCTTTAGCCCACAGGGTGAGTCTCTACACTCCCCTGTGCAGCCTTCTAGGGACAGCCCCACCATAGGCTCAATGCCTGTAGACATTGATCAAGGTCCCGGGTCAGTAGGACTAACCACCCTCTCTTTCACTGACCTTTTACTCCGAACTGATGAAGAGATTACATCTCTCCATGGCCATGAAGTTGATCTACAACACCCACTGAGAGATCAACAGAGCCAAGAGGGATCCCTTGTCTCTAGCCCCCATCAGAAGCCTGCTACTGAGGTGAGTCCCACTGATGTGGAGGGGACTCATGTAGACTCAGCTGCCACTACTCAGAGTCTCTCATTGAGCTCTCAGGACAGTGGTAACATAATTAGGACTGAGTCTACGGCAACTTTGCCCATTGACATCTCTGAAAGAGATGACTCTGAGCAAAGGAAACCAGGGTGCCAAGAAACCACATCTGGTGGTGAGAGTGAGCATACTAGGTATGTTATCTCATCTCCCGTGATTCTTCCTATGAAGATGAGGGAAGTATGCAACTAACACTTCAGTACTTGCTTTCTAAGGTCTCCAACCTGGAATCACAGGTGAAGATCTTAGAATCAAGGACTGCCACTCAGCAACTTGAGATTAACTCTCTCAAGGCTAAACTAGCTGAGAAACAGACGGAGAGGTCTGTTAGGCATGTACCAATCCAGGTCTCAATGACTTCTTCCTCTAGCTCATCTAGCTCTCAAGATGATGCTACCAAAAAGGGGGAGAAAGTTCAGAGACAAACACCTATGGAACCACAGACCCAACTCATTTCCACTCAACAAATCATTACACCACCTGAGTCATCTCAATCCTTTCTGGAGATTGACTCAAGGATGCTTCAAGATCTCTACAGACTTTTCACAAAGTTTGTATTGAGATCATCCCTAGAACAGCCCAGCCCCGACACCACACTTGCATACTTTGGGGCTGAGGAGCTTCAAAGACTGACTGCACCTTCTACCACTGTGGAGGAAGTTGGTCAACCTAAGGTCTTCATGGAACCTGAGATTAGCTTCGAAGGGGAAATGGGGACTGATGGCCCAGCAACTAAAACAGATGGGACAGAATCTGCACCAGTCTCATCTTCCGAAGCTCTAGCTGAGGCTTCCAAAGTTTACATGGAAGCCTCGGAAGAACAAGACAAGTCTTCCGAGGCCGAAATAGAAGCTGCGGAAGGCTTATTTCAGATGTCCGAGGAACTGACCATCACAGATGTCATTGCTGAAATTGCATCTGAGGTGAGCAGGGAGGACATTTCTGATATACCTCCAACCCAAGCACCAGCTGAACTTCTCTCTCAATCACAACCCTCCAT
This sequence comes from Flaveria linearis, assembly GCA_024085815.1. NCBI lineage: Eukaryota > Viridiplantae > Streptophyta > Magnoliopsida > Asterales > Asteraceae > Flaveria > Flaveria linearis. Next base: position 30,665,559 of record CM044017.1, on the reverse strand, counting down.
CCAAGAACCACCACAGTCAAGCACAATCAAAGACAAAGGCAAAAGAAAGTTGACTACGGAAGAGCTTCAGGAGGAGGAGAAGATTGAGAAGGCCAAAAAGAAAGGTCGGTTTCCTACTGAGAAGCTGTTAGCTGCTAGTTCTAAGGCAGCTGCAGCCAATCAGGAAGAAATCAACCTAAAGAGAAGAACAGCACTCATTGACCAGCTCATCAGCCTAGGAGCTGTCAATGAGGAAATACTCCTGCTACCACTAGAGGAGTTGGTGACTTTGGAGAGGTCAACCAGGCTACAACAAGAAAGGGAAGCCAGGTTGGCCTTGGAGAAGGCAGAAGAAGAGCAGAGGGAGGCAGCCCTGAAGCTGAGAGAGGAGAGGATCAAATTCCTACTCTCAAGAGGCTTCAGTCTTCCTGAACTGTCTCCACATGATGATGATATGATCCTGCTGCTCCACAACAAAGAGCAGGATCAAATGGAGAAGGAAAGGAAGAAGGCTGCTAGGGAGAAGTTGAAGGTGAAGAGGAAGAGGGAGGAAGAGAAGGAGGTCACTGCTGCCAAGAAGTCAACTGACAAAGCCTGGATGAAGGACTACCTCCGGGCTCATGGCTTCTCTGGTAGGCAGGTGGGACCTATGTCTGAAAGGACACTCCAGCGGATAGTAAGTGAAATAAAGGCTGACATCCGTTTGGGGAAGAGAAGGGAGATGTATAGGAGGGTAAAGGGAACGGTCTCAACCCAGCCACTCAACCACAGCCACAACCCACCAGAACCAACCCCTTTTCCCATTAAACCCGAACCCACTGATGAAACCTTCACCCCTCAACCCACAACTCTACCCAACCTACCACATCACCTCAACCACCCAAACTACCCATCCTAAAACCCAAGACTCAACCCAAAACCACTAAACCTAAGCCTACCCAACAACAACCAAGACCATCCCCTCAGCCTCCTAAACATCTCTCCTTTGAGGAAATAAAGGAGTTCAAGACGAGGCTCATTAACTGCACTACCTTGAGCAGTATCTCCTGTGAGGGAGAGCTTATCAACATCACCTATGTTGATAACTCTTCAAACTCCCTCACCCTAGGCAAATTTCATGAATTGCCTAGAGACACCTTGGGCCAGGCTGAAAGACTTCTTGGTCTCAACTCCGATACCCTCAATGCTGAGGAGAAGAGGCTAAGAAGAAGACTGGTGACTCTGCTGGATACCAGGAAAGAGGACAGGATTTCTGGTCAATCTCCTGGACCTAGAAATGCAATAATCCAGTGGAGGTTCGATGAACCTTCTCACAACTTTGTTGTGGAAAGGGAGAATGGTGAAACCAACAGGCTCAATGCCACTTCTCTACTGCATCTCAGCAGATTTGATCTTGCTGAGCTTGCAGAGAAGCCATTCTCCAATCCCTCCAACTCTGAGACTGCTGCACACATCAGAAACCACATCAGCGGTCTCCACTTGGCTGAACGAAGTAGAAGAGCCAAGATTGAAGAAGAGTTGAAGCTGAAAAGAGTGGAAGACAAGGAAAGATCAACCACCAAAGGCACAGCCTTTCTACAGATGGTGGAAGGTCCTGAATTGGAACCAATAGTTTGATGGGAATATGACTATACTTCCCATCAACTAACTCTTTTCAGAGGGCCACAACAGAGGGTACACATAATCCAAGGTGACAGAGTAGAGGTTCTGTCCACCAAAGATTTGTACAAGATTCTCAGCATCACAGCAGGAAAGAATGAAGATACTGATAAACACCTGCTTTCCTTGGTGCTGAGAGCTTTGAGAAGAAGAGAGAAGTGAAGTTTTGGTAGCATCAGCCTAGGGGGAGTTTGTTGGATCATGATAAGGCTGGTGCAACCAAATTCACTTCATAGTCACTTTTGGTACTACATTAAAGGGCTTCCGAAGCCAAGCCAGAGATCTTCCAAGAGTCTAAGGAACAACAGCTGAAGACATCTTCCGAAGGCAAAAGCTGAAGTCAACTACTGAAGACAACAACTGAAGCCAACAGCTGAAGATATCTTCCGAAGACAAAGTCTGATGAAAGAGCTGAAGACAAAGTCTGAAAGCTTCCGAAGACAAAGTCTGATAAAAGAGCTGAAGACAAAGTCTGAAAGCTTCCGAAGACAAAGTCTGATGAAAGAGCTGAAGACAAAGTCTGAAAGCTTCCGAAGACAAAGTCTGATGAAAGAGCTGAAGACAAAGTCTGCTTCCGAAGACAAAGAAGACTCCAAGCTTCGGAAGAAGCAGTCTTCCGAAGTATAAGTGCCTTCGGAAGAAGTTATTCTTCCGAAGCACTTTATCCTTCGGAAGACATTGCTATGTCCAGCAGATAAAAGTATGGTCCCTGACAGTCCGCTGCAGACCTCTGATACAGCATGGCATCTTCCTAAAGAGCCATGTTGTTGACCATACTTTATTCTACTGTTCACCTTTTTATGATAGTACATGTTACCAACTTTAGTTGGTGACAAAAGGTAAGTCAGGGACATGTCCTGACTACCAACTCTCAGGCACAATGTCTGAAAGACCTCACCTAGAGTCTTGTAGTATAGATGTAAGGTTAGAGGTGTCCAGCTGGTATCAAAGTATATCCGGCTGTAGGTAGTATTATATATATCTTCTCCCTGTGACTCTTTATGTAAGTGATTTGAGTCCAAGTGTCTTGTAATCCTTTGAGTTGAGAAGCAATATATAAAAGTACCTTGAAAATTTACCTGCTGTTAAATTTTCTTACTGCTTGTTACTTGTTATATTGTGATCAACTCTTCATAGACTGCTTGCCGAGTGTTGATTCACAGTGAGTTGAGAGAAAAACCACCCGAAATCCGATCCTGCACCTTTCTTATCAACCTTCTCTGAAGCCGTACTCTTCTTACTGTCGCCCTTAACCTGCTCCACAAATTCCGCAAGCAAAGCGGGCATCACTTCAGATAGGACCTGGTGCACCTCTTGGGCAATAGCTTCCTTTACTGTTTCCTTCAGTTTTGCCTGATCAGTGGTAGGCCCCTCGGCTCTCGTTTCTAAATCAACCTCCTCCTCCTTAACCGGTTCGTCAACCGGCTTTCTGGTTGACCTTTTGGTCGGTTTCGCAGTCTCACTTGCAGTTTCTTTTGCCTTAGTAGGGGGCCTTCCCCTAGTGCTTCTCCGAGTGACCATAGCTGGAACTGCTTTCTTTGGTGCCATTCTTTCTACTCCCTATAAGATTCAGAATGTCAACATGGTCTTTCAAGGCAGGTTCAGATCACGACAAGTTTTGTAAATTTTTAATAACAGTGGCCAGTTGTGATTAACTACTTACAGAACTTCTCGTGCCCTTAGCTTTCCTATCCTGAACCACACTGACACTAGAACCTACTATGCCTATTCTATGCACGTATAAGTCATATAAATTCAGATAGGCATCACAGATAACATTATCATACCCTACCTCGACTCTTAGCTTAAATAAGAGGGCACTACCCACTAGAATAAAACTTATAACATATTTGTTACCTCTCGGCATGGAGCTTCTTGGACTGGCATCCTTGACACTTGGTCCCATTATCTGTTTAAGTTTAGGTTTATAAAATAATTTTCCCAAATCTCTTAAACATTGGCTCTGATACCAACTTGTAAGGCCCTCCTTTCCCAGGGGGACCTCACAGTTAGTCATTCACAGCAAAACATAGATTTAAAGCAATCATTTACTCATATATGTATAAATAACTATCGCAGCGGAAAATACGGTAATTTCAATTCATTACAATGTAGATAAGTTAAAATATAAAATTGTCTTTAAACATCAAAACTATTCAAAAGTCCTCTTAAGTTCTTCTTTATCAGGGATGCCAGTCTTCTAGTGCCAAGAAGCTTCAGTCCCATGCTTCTATCCCATAGCTCTAACTCTCACCTGTCAACTGATATGCATACAAAAGTCAGCTTCGCTGAGTGAATTCTAGGTTTACTTTGCTAAATAACTTTTGTAAAAGATATTAGCTTTATCAGTTGAAAATAATCATTGTCTATCAAAATATCAATACACACAGGCTATCGCTCTACAATACTTTATCATTTCTTGTTATTTATTACTCTTCTTTATCCGTCAATTCTCAGTCACTATCGGTGCCTAGGCTCGCCTAGGACTTTACCGACACGCCAATTAAGGACTTACTGTCGTACCCGATCAGGTCATTATTGTCATGCCAATTCAGGACTTACTGACCTGCCTGTTCGAGCATACTTTATCACTTTATCACCGGTGAGGGCACAACGAATGCAACCCTCCTTTATCAATTGCTTGCAAGGCTTTACTTTATCACTTCATCAAGGTACATGTTATGGGCCTCATAACCTTTCTTTAAGTTTCACTTTCATGTTTAGGTTATACATAATATAACACAACACAATATAAGGCAATTCATTAGAAAACCCCATTTTCCATATAAGATAGTGTATAAAACTTTACTTTAACAAAACTGTTAATAAAGGTATGTATTTAATATGCACACCACCCCAAAACATTTAAAACATGCGTAAAATAGGGGATCTAGAACTCACCTGAACTTGTTCAAGTAGCTTAAATTCTAAGTCACTTAAGCTATAGCCTGAATACTCTAGCTGCACGAAAGTTAATACACAAAACGTCATTTTCTTCATAGTTTCGCTGACAGTTTCGCTGGTAGTTTCGCTGCCAGTTTCGCTGGCAGTTTCGCTACCAGTTTCGCTGGGCAGCACTTCTGCCAGTTTCGCTGGCCAGATTCGTTGGGCAGCACTTCTGCCAGTTTCGCTGGACAGATTCGCTGCCATGAGCGCCCAACTTTCGTTGGAATTTCCTAGTTTCGCAATGTCTATAGGTCAGCCTAAGTACTTAGCGAAATTATCAGCGAAACTGTAGTTTCGCTGGAAATCCTTTAGTTTCGCTGGATAAATGAATAGTTTCGCTGGATGAATACTTAAATTCGCTGGATCGGGGCCCAGTTTCGCTGGATGAACAGAAACTAAGAACCAGCCCGTTTTAACCCAAAATCTTAACTTTTTACGTCCAAATCCTTGGTTTACCATCCATGAAGCCATATCTAACCTTTTTACACTTTTTCATACGTAAAAATTTGACCTTTATGTGTTTCTTTGAACTTTTCAAAACCCCAAAACCCTAGAATCCGGGTTGATCTACAGAAGGCCTTAGAGGTCGATTCTTACCTTGTTATGTTGCTATTTCCTTGTGTTTTGCTACTTCAATCACCCAGCTTTCCAATCCTTCAACCCTTCAAACTCCAAATCTTGATTTTCTTCACTTTCTCTCTACTTTCTCTCTCTACGAATTTGGTGGCTAGGGTTGCAAGGTGATGGAATGGAACTGATTATGCATGTTTAAGGGCTGATTAGGGCCCTTAAACCCATCAAGCCTAGCCTATTAAGGCTAATTTGATCCATAGCCCACTAATTTACCCCTTTATTTCTTAAATTAACCCCTTAAAAGCCCATTATTATTAAATGGCTTGCTTCAGGAAATTTCGGGGCGTTACAAAGAAGTTCTGGGAGAGTTTAGATCACGTTATGGGCGACATACATAGAGAAGAAAAGATATGCATAGGAGGAGATTTTAATGGACATATCTGTAAGGATAATGAGCATTTCAAACTGGTGCATGGAGGCTACAGGTATGGTCTTAGGAATGACGGCGGTAGGGAGCTTCTTGAATTTGCAGTAGCGCATGACTTAGGCATCATAAATTCGTTTTTTAAGAAAAGAGACTCGCATCGAATCACGTTTAGAAGCGGCGGGAGACACACGCAGATAGACTATTTATTGATGAGGAGAGAAGATCATAGCTCGTGGAAGGATTGTAAAGCAATCCCGGGAGAGACGGTTGTGACGCAACACCATATGTTGGTGGTGTATATACGCGTCAAGAGGCCAATTGCCCAACAGAACAAGAGATTTAGACCTAAGATCAGATGGGGTCAGCTCAAAGACGAAAAGATTACCATTTTTAGAGATAAGGTCATACCAATGAACCAAACTGGGCCACAGGAAGACGCAAACCAAAAGTGGGGGGTTATGGCAACTAAGCTCATCCAAGCAGCTAAAGAAACGCTTGGAGTTACAACAAAAAGAACAGTTGGTCATAAGGAATCATGGTGGTGGAACGAAAATGTACAGGAGATACGTATCAAACAACAAAGTTTTAAAGAGCTTATACGCTGTAACAATGAGAAGAACACGCAGAGCTAAAAGAAAATTACAAGGAGGCTAAGCGACAGGCGAAAAAATCGGTGTCAGAGGCAAAGAACACGGCGTACGAGATGATTTATAAACGATTAGAGACGAAAGAATGAGAGCATGACATGTTTAAGATAGCCAAAGCAAGAGAAAGAAGAAGACAGGACTTGAGAATGGTGAAGTCAAGTCTGCGGATGGAAAGGTTTTGGTGAAGGATAAAGACATCAAAGTGAGATGGAAAACTTACTTCGATAACCTTTTCAACATAAGGAATCCAAATCAACAAACTGAGATAGATAGAACAACCCAAACAACGCAACAAAACTAATGCTATTGTAGAAGCATCACAGTTGACGAAGTTACAAGAGCTATGAAGAAAATAGGAAGGGCTAAAGCGGTGGGGCCAGACAACATACCGATTGAAGTGTGGAAATGCATGGGTGATGAGGGTCTCCAATGGCTAACAGATCTATTCAACATTATTTTTAAGATAGGGAAGATGCCAGATCAGTGGAGAACCAGTGTCATAGTCCCCATATATAAGAAAAAAGGAGATGTCCAATGTTGCGAAACTACAGGGAATAAAGCTATTGAGTCACATGATGAAACTATGGGAAAGAGTTATTGACATGAGAATTAGACGAAAAACTCAGATAGAAATAAACCAATTTGGATTTATGCCAGGACGCTCAACAACAGAAGCCATACACGTCATAAGGCGGATAATGTAGAAATATAAAGAAAAGAAAAGGGACCTCCATATGGTATTCATCGACCTAGAAAAGGCCTATGACAGTGTTCCACGGCAACTAATTTGGGAAAGTCCATGACTTAGAAGGGTACCAGAGAGGTATATCAAAATAATTAAGGATATGTATGACGGGGCAAAAACATGTGTGCGAGCATCGGTAGAGACACAGACTCCTTCTCAGTGTAAGTGGGACTCCACCAAGGTTCGGCACTGAGCCCATTTCTCTTCGCAGTAGTTTTGGACGAGATGACCAAGTCTATACAACAGTCAGTCCCGTGGTGCACGCTCTTTGCGGATGATATTGTTTTAATATCAGAATCTAAAATGATGCTTAACGACAAGCTAGAGCAGTGGAGAGAAGCACTAGAGAGTAGAGGATTAAGGATAAGTCGCTCTAAGACGGAATACATGCATTGTAACTTTGGTGGAAACGAGGAAGAGGACACCCAAATCAGTATCCAGGGTATGCCGGTCCCACGAACATCTAGGTTCAAATACCTGGGCTCGTACCTGCAGGAGAACGGAGAGATACACTACGATGTAGCTCACCGTGTTCAAGCAGGATGGTGCAAGTGAAGAGCAGCACCAGGGATTCTGTAAGGCCCCATTCCTGGGCACCTCACAGTTGGTCATTCATTGCACATAAACATGTATTTGCATTAACTTAATAAAAATCATGCAACGGAAACTTTAAATAAACTTTCAAATTACTATAAATGCTTTTGCCAGTTAATACAACATTCATCAATTACAAAATACATATTGTTGTATTACATCATAAAAACATTATACAAAAGAATGCCATCCCAAAAGAGCTAAGTAGCCGCCTCGTGCCATTCTCAACAATACTACCTGTCAACTGGAAACACATAGAAAGTCAGCGTTGCTGAGTGAGTTCTAGTTTTATAATAAAACATACCTTCTTTCGTTAAAATCGTTCTTACATACATGCGATCACACAACATACGTACACATAGATAATATTATTATTATCTTCATCATTCATTCATTAGCTTTCGTTCACCTAGGGTAAGCGGCAAGGATCCCATACATATGGTCAACCGCAAAGATTGGACCCTAGCGTGCATCCTTCGGGGTAGCTAACCCGCACACCGTTGAGCTAACACCATCATTGGGTGTGCACCTCCATACATTTGCTTGCAAGCCTTTTCTTACTTTCATTCATTCGTTCGTTAATGCATGCATTCATTCATCATGTTCCTCTTTCATTATCTTTCACTTTACGTTTCTTAATACTTTCATTTCATTCATTAACATAGCACGTAAAGTCACGGAAAAGATAAACATACATCGACACAAGGAACATCGGCATTTACCAGTCATCAGTCATCAGCATTATATAGGGCTACATCATACTTAGCATACATACAGAAAAGATGAACATACATCGATACAAGGAGCACCGACATTTACAAGTCATCAGTCATCACCATCTATCATGGCAACATCATACTTAACATACCTACATCATGCATATACATGCAATACCATCATCATCGTGCCCAACGTAACTTCTAAGCCTCGACAGTTATCACACATGTACCTACGGGAGCTATCACATCGTTACTTACCCTTGCTCTTTTCCTGAAGGTCAGTAATTGAACTATATCTCTCCTCGTACACAACAGCCCTACTTGGGCGATTGGGCACCCTTCAGTCGCATGGCCTCCATGCGACTGAACACTATGCGATTGGACCAATGCAGATGAGCATCCATGCGGATGAACACCCAATCGTACGAATGGACTTTCTATCGTGCGAATGAACACTATGCGAATGGGATCCTATGCAACTGAACCCTCAGTCGTACGACTGAACAGCTATGCGAATGGACCTATGCGACTGAACTCTCAGTCATATGACCTATCGTGCGACTGAATCCCTAGTCATACGATTAAGCCTCAGTCGTGCGATTGAACTTCAGTCGTCCCTCAGTCAGCCGATTGGCCCTCCAGTCGCCTAGCCCTAGCTGGGCAGCGACTGTAGTTCATCCCGTACTGTAGCCGCGACATTCGGCCTTTAAGCCCTCCCAAACCTTCTAAGCCCAAATCAAGCCTCCTAAACCTTAGGGAATCATATTATGACATCATACAAGCACATACAAGTCCAAAATCACGCTCTAAACACACCATACACAATCAAACCCAAATGGGTCAAACACGCACATTTCAAAAACGGGTTTATATGTGTTCCAGCCCCAAAATCGGTTGAAAACAAGTAGATGAGGGGTCCTAGAACTCACACAAAGAAGAAGAAGATGAAGAGCTTCGTTTGGACTAGCTACACGACGAATTTCGAGCCCGAATCACCACTTTTCTCTCTTTTTCTCTTCTTTCTCTCTTCTTTTCTTTTTGGCTGAGTTTTGCAAGTGTGGCGAGGGGGAGATGGCTGCCCTCTCCCTTAAAAGCTACGGTTCAGCCGCCTGAAGTCCATGCGATTGGACCTTCAGTCGCGTGAGCTCCATGCGACTAGACACTCCAGTCGCACGACTTCCATGCGCTTGGCCTCCAGTCGCATGACACTCCAAACAAATTTCCGGGCATTACAGATTCTATGTGATAAGAGGTTTCCAGCAAAACTAAAGGGAAAACTATACAGAGTGGCGGTACGCCCAGCTATGCTATATGGAACAGACTGCTGGGCCATAAAGAAATCACACGAGAAACAAATAGAGGTTGCGGAAATGCGAATGCTGAGGTGGATGTGTGGACACACAAGATTGGATCGGATAAGAAACGAAGTGTTTCGACAGAAGTTAGAAGTGGCTTGTATTGCAGATAAAATACGAGAGGGAAGATTAAGATGGTTTGGGAATGTTAAGAGGAGACCAACGGCAGCACCGGTTAGAGCAGTGGAGAACATCATCCTAGAGGGTAGGAAGAGTAGAGGAAGACCTAGGTTGACTTGGGAGGAGATAATTAGGCGAGATATGGTACACTTGCACCTCTCTGAGCACATGATCGAGGATAGGAGTGAGTGGAGGCATAGAATTAAAATTAAGGACTTTTAGTGGGTTCTGTAGCTAGGAAGGGACTTTAATTACTTGTTACGGGGCCTGATGTGTATGTAGTACGCTTCTGCCTTTTTAGGGGAAGCTTGCTGCTTCTCTGATGTATGCTTGTTCATTTTATATTTCCTTTTGGTGATATTTTACTGTTTGTTGTATGTTGTGTGCTATATCATATATCGTATGTTTGATCTGATTCGCTAGCATTATTGCTTTTTTTTATCGAGTCGGGGGTCTCTTTGGAAGCGGTCTCTCTACCTACCTGGATAGAGAAAAGACTAGCCACCACCTACCCCTCCCAGACCCTGCTCTTGAGTGGGATATACTGGGTTTGTTTGTTTGTTTGTTTGTTTTAGTCCAAACATTAATTCTTTATATATAATTTATTTAGATATAAATAAAATAAAGAAATCTTTAAATGTTTCTAGTTCTATTCATGATAACAACAACAACAACAACAGCAACAGAAGCAACAGGAAATCTCGATAATAGCAAATAAGTCTTTAACCATTAAGGTTAGAATCGGAAATCTCGGTCTATTCACTTTCCACAATTCTAAAACATTGAAGATCTCAGAATCCTCTTCAACATTTTCTTTTAAAAGTTTACCTAACTCACTAACAGATTCAACCTTTATGTATTCATTTGTTCTCTTGGTTTGTTTCTGAAGTGCGGTTTTGATGCAATATCTTCTTGGGTTTGGCGTTTCCCTAATACCAAGTATATTGAAGACTCAGCAGTACTAGAATTTGAGGAATGAATTCTAATATAATCATTGTATAACTCATACATAGATTCCATAATGATTTTCATATTTTTCTCCGCCACATTTGTCCCATAAAGATAAACTAATGGTATATTTAAATACATTATTTTATTCAACAGGTCTAGAATCAAAGCAAAGTATAGCAACAAATTATTTTTAATATGTCAAAAAAATATTTATCAAACTTTGGCTTCATTTCCAATGCAATCTGACAAAGACTCGAAGTCTTAATAACATCATCCATTACACTATGAGTAGAGTAGATCTCTTCTACGTATGAGTTTGATGTCACATAACGTGTCCCGGAGACCCTTAATGTAACATCATAAAATATTTTCATAAAATGACATAAGTCTCTAACGCTTTGCTCATCAACAAGTGTAAACACCCCAAAACACGCTTTGCTCATCAACAAGTGTAAACACCCCAAAACCCGCATTACCAAGATCAGATCTAAAATCAGACTCCTTAAGATCGTATCTCTCAAAGGTTTTTTCATAAGATTGTGCAACTTCTAGCATGTGTTACATAGAGTTCCATCTTGTTGGTACATCTCTAACTAGGTGTTTTGTTGTATTAGCATTAACGATCTTAGCAAAGTTATGGAATTTCTCAATCCTTAAGGGTGATTGCCCAATCCACCTAACAAACCTATCGAATTTTTTCAACAGTCATATTAACTTTTTTTATTCCATTCTGGACCACCAAGTTTAAAAGTGTGTCATGCATCTAATATGCGTCTATATGCCTTTTAAAAGACACTTGTTGGAATTTTGGAGTACCCTTTTCAAAACTCAATTGCCACGTCGTTAGAACTTGCATTATCAACTGAAATTTTAAAAACATTTTCAATCCTCCATTCTAGCAAATATTTTTCAACTGTTTTCTTAACATCTACTCCATGATGCCTTTTTTGAGGAAAAAAGTTCAAAAAAAAAAATTCCTCAATTTCCACTCATTATCGATAAAGTGAGCGGTGAGTCATATATAATTGGATTGTTGACCAGAAGTGGTCAAACAAATCCTATCAGTATAGATTTTAATATAAACAAACCAAACAAACAAACAAACAAACATACCCAGTGTCTCCCGCTGAAGAGCAGGGTCTGGGAGGGGTATATGGTGGCAAGTCTTTCCTCTATCTAGAAAGATAGAGAGACCGCTTCCGAAGAGACCCCCGACTCGTTAACACAGGCAATAACAATAACAATCATAATACAACGCATATACAAAGCATATAACAAAGCATAACAAAGGCAATAACCATCATAATACGAAGCATATAACACAATGATATATATCACAAGAAGAATTAGATAATGCGCATGTAACACCCAAAAAGGATAGATGAGGAGAACTACACCTAACGTGTGGGGTACGGCCATATGTCACCGTATACCCTTCCCACCCACAAAACCCACTAAAAGTCCTTAATTTTAATTCTACGCCTCCACTCACTTCTATCCTCGATCATGTTCTCAGAGAGATGCAAGTCCATCATAACCTAGGTCTACCTCTGCTCCTCCTACCCTCTAAGCTGATGTTCTCTACTGCTCGGACTGGTGCTGCCATCGTTCTCCTCTTCACGTGCCCAAACCATCTTAATCTTCCCTCTCTTATTTTTTCTGTGATACACGCCACCTCTAGCCTCTGGCGAAAGACTTCGTTTCTTATCCGATCCAATCTTGTGTGTCCACACGTCCACCTCAGCATTCGCATTTCTGCGACCTCTATTTGTCTCTCGTGCGATTTCTTTATGGCCCAACAGTCTGTGCCGTATAACATAGCTGGACGTACTGCCACTCTGTAGAATTTTCCCTTTAGTTTTGCTGGGAACCTCTTATCACACAAAATCCTGATGCTGCTCTCCACTTGCACCATCCTGATTGTATACGGTGTGCTACATCGCTGTGTATCTCTCCATCTTCCTGTACGTACGAGCCAAGGTATTTGAACCTAGACGTCCGGGGACCGCCATGCCTTGGATACTGATTTGGGTGTCCTCTTCGGCCTCACCACTAAAGTTACAATGCATGTATTCTGTCTTAGAGCGACTTATCCTTAAGCCCCTGCGTTCTATTGTTGCTCTCCACTGTTCTAATCTCTCGTTAAGCACCGTCCTAGATTCTGATATTAAGACAATATCATCCGCAAACAGCATACACCATGGGACTGGCTGTTGTATAGACTTGGTCATCTCGTCCAGCACCACTGTGAAGAGGAATGGGCTCAATGCCGATCCTTGGTGGAGTCCTACTTCCACCGGGAAGTATTCTGTGTCTCCGACAGGTGCTCGTACACATGTTTTTGCCTCGTCATACATATCCTTTATTATTTTGATATACCTTTCTGGTACCTTTCTAAGTTGTAGACTTTCCCAGATGAGTTTCCGCGGCACACTGTCATATGCTTTTTCTAGGTCAATGAATACCATATGCAGGTCTCTTTTCTTTTCTCTATATTTCTCCATTATCCTCCTTATGACGTGTATAGCTTCTGTTGTAGAGCGGCCTGGCATAAATCCAAATTGGTTTACCGCTATCCGAGTTTCTCATCTAATTCTCGTGTCAACAATTCTTTCCCATAGCTTCATCGTGTGACTCAATAGCTTTATTCCCCTGTAATTTGCGCAACATTGGACATCTCCTTTTTTCTTATATATGGGGACTATGACACTGCTTCTCCACTGCTCTGGCATCTTTCCTGTCTTAAAGATAGTGTTGAATAAGTCCGTTAGCCATTTTAGGCCCTCATCTCCCAGGCACTTCCACACTTCAATCGGGATGTTGTCTGGCCCCACCGCCTTAGCCCTTCCCATTTTCTTCAAAGCTCTCTTAACTTCATCGACTGTGATGCTTCTACAATAACACTTGTTTTGTTGCGTCGTTTGAGTTTGTTTCATCGATCTCCGTTTGTTGATTACGGTTCGTTATGTTGAAAAGGTTATCGAAGTAAGTGTTCCATCTCCCCTTGATGTCTTTCTCCCTCACCAAGACCTTTCCATCCGCGTCCTTTAAAACTTCACCGATCTCAAGTCCTGTCTACTACGTTCCCTTGCCTTAGCAATCTTAAACATGTCATGTTCACCCTCTTTCGTCTCTAATCGCTTATACATCCTCTCGTATGCTGTGTTCTTTGCCTCTGACACAGACTTTTTCACCTCTCGTTTTGCCTCTTTGTATTTATCTTTAGCTCTGTTCGTTCTTCCTCATTATTACAGCGTAAAAGCTCTCTAAAACTCTGTTGTTTAATTCTTATCTTCTCCTGTACATCTTGGTTCCACCACCAGGATCCTTGTGACCGATTTTATATTGTTGTAGTCCCAAGCGTTTCTTTAGCTGCTTGAATGACTCTAGTTGCCATAGCCTCCCACTTTTGGTTTGCGTCTTCCTGTGGCCCACTCGGGTTCATTGGTATGATTTTATCTCTAAAGATGGTAATCTTTTCGTCTTTGAGTTGTCCCCATCTGATCGTAGGTCTACTTCTCTTAGTTGGTTGGACACTTGCTCTCTTCAGTCGTATATCTGCCACCAACATGTGATGTGGAGTACTACTGTCTGTCCCGGTATTGTCTTGCAGTCCTTCCACGAGCTACGATCTTCTCTAAAGATTTTAATATAAACATGAACTTTATTTTTCTTCTTGAAACAACTTGTAAAGGTCTTTGGTAATTGTGATTCTACTTGAAACTTTAAAAGATGGTTGACATATGCTCATGAAATACCTAAAACCCACTCATTTCATAAAACCAAATGACAGCTCATCAATTACAATGATATAACATAAAGCCTTCCCAATTGCTTTTTGATCAATTCCACGAGGTCATTTTATTTCCATCTCCATATTAAAAAGCAATTTGTGTTTGACCACTACTAATTTTAGCTAGATACGAGACATATTTCTTTAAATGATTCCTTAGATTGGTTGTACCTTGAGATTTGGAGTCAGTTTTGTACATCGAAAAACAATGAATGAACTTGGCTTTTTTAAAAACATCTTTATCAGTGAACTTTTCAAACTCCCCCACACACGCGATCTTGGTTGGTACTTTTTAGTTTTCTTTGTAGTTGCTTTAGTTGTTTGTGGAATTTGATCATCATTACCATCAGGTCAATCCTTTGTTTTTCAGCCGAATCATATATTATCGACATCTATAAGTACAAAAGCATACAAGAATTAGATCAAATTCAAGCGTATGAATTCTAATAAGCACAAAAAAATAAACTACCAACTTAGTTGTTAGCACCCCTTAACCAAAGCTAGATTACACAAAGTGTGATTCTTGTTTGGGATGAAGACTAAATATGTACCGCATGTAAATAGATCAAGAACAAAATGAGATTAATCAAGGAGTTGAGATGGATATACAAACTTTAAACTGATTAGTAATTGTATGAGCTGAAGTAGACTAAAAAATAGATTACGAACACGCACATGTATCATCAAATATATAAACCTAAAGTATCATAAAATTAGTATTGATGTAACTATAATCAGCTATTGTTTAAACTAAAGTATCATTAAAAAATAAACTATGAACACACATCATAAAAAAATAAAGCAAAATATATCATAAATTCATAATGTATCATCAAAGCTAGTTAATGTAAGAAATATGTATGAAGTATGAACTATGAATACACACACTTGTATGAACAAAATAAACATACACACAGGGCCGGCTTAACGTTTTTGAAGGCCTAAAGCAAACAAAAAATATGAGGCCCTCTAAAAATATTAATATAAACCCTCATTTTTTATCAAGGCTTTGGACCGACAATAATAAATTAGAAGTTTGCAATTGGAGGAGTTCATTCTTAGTGATTCATTTAACACTTCTTGTTTAGCCTTTTTATTCATTTTCGATGCATCATAGTCAAACTTACGGATTTAGTTTGACATTATTATAAATTCTAAGTGGCCAGATTATACTTTCTAGCTATAGTATGTTGGTACACTAATAAGTTCTAAGAAATAAACAAATGAAGTAATCAAACTAATCATATTCAACAATGAGATAATCAAACACCAAGAAACACTAACCAAATCAGATCCTAATTTAAATAGAAAACAAATAACCAATTCAAAAAAAATTAGTAAATCCCAAAAATCAGCAACAATAACTTAGTCTACACTCTACACTAATAGTGATTTGCAAGCATATATTCAAAGCACAAATAGCAAGAAACCAGAATCACTAACCTGATGACAGTAACCCCTACCCATGGTCGGTCGGTCGTCGGCCGACTCGCTGGTCGATCAATCATAGATTCGCAGCCCTTTAGTCACCGGTCGCTCAACACCTTAATCTAGTAAGGAAACCCCGATTGCAACCCTTTCTTAAACACATATTAACACACACTAAGAAACACAATCACACTATTGCAGCACTATTGTGATGATTATACTTTGAAATTTGAATCGGAGAGAAAGAAACTCGTTTCGTACTTTCCGTTTGTCACTTACTCATTTGAAATGTAGGTTGAATTGAAAGGGCGATTGAGGATTTGTTTAACTGAATAAACTCGTTCCGCACTTCCGTTCGTCACTTACTCATTTGAAATGTCGGTTGAATTGAAAAGCCGAGTGAGGATTTATTTAACCAAATAATGTCGTCATTGATCTCGCAACCATTCTTGAATGCTTGATGATTACCGAGAAATCCAAGAATCTTAAATCGAGTTCGACCTTTCGCCTTCCTAATGAGGGAGGCGGTCATGTTGGTGGGTGGTTAAAAACTTGAAATTTGAAAAGAAAGCAAATTACCAAGGGTTTTAGTGAACTGATGGTGGTGTTAAAAGAATGCAGATTTAACGCGATACTTTACCTGTGACTATTGAGCCACATATGTTGTTGGGCCATTAAATTAGAGGCTCTAATTTTTTGAAGGCCCAAAGCCCTAGCATGGGCCACATATGCTATTGGGCCGGCCCTGCATACACATACACCTAAGATTTGAGCGTTTGAAAGATTGAAACTTAAACAAACCAAACCAAACCTTGTCTTTGAAACTTGAGTAAACGCACCCCTAGCTCCTTGAACCATTAGATGATCATGAGATCATTGACTTGTTCACATGCATAAAAAGGCGTACCTGGTGCTGCAAAGAGCTCCCGCGTTTTCGCAGGGTCCAGGGAGGGTCCGTCCCATTTAAGGGAAGATGTACGCGGTCTTTCCCCCACATTTTATGGGGAGGCCGTTTCCACGGATCGAACCTGACTTGTTCACATGCATCTTTTACTTAAAGACTATATATCATTTAAATTTTAAATGATATATAGTCCCATCAAACATTTTTAAACCAGAACGCGAGGATATAATGCTTTCGGCTGTTCGCCCTTTGGGGTCTAAAACCACCATCCGGTCCGGTTTACCCCGGTTCAGCCCTCCCACATTCTATCTGGTCAATAACCGGAGGAATATAGTAATATACGCCCAGTACACCACTTTCACCCTCACTATCAAATGAGGTCTCGTCTCCCTCCTATCCCCATCCCCACTCTCCTCCGCAGCCTCCACTCCTCCGACGTCTCCGCGATGGCCACCGCCACCGCCACCGCCACCGCCACCGGCGTCATCTTCCAAACTCTCCGTTCACCGTCGCCAACCGCCGCGCCCAAACTCCCATCGATGCATTCACTGGCGTCTTCTTCACGCTCCATTGTTTCGTGTTCCGCTGCAGTTTCTTCTTCTGCTCAACTTTTTGGTGGTTTTGATGGAGATTGGATGCGGTCGAGGAGGCTGGGAGGGAGGGTGTACGCGTCGCAGCGGGGGTATCGGAAGGTGCGAGGGCGTCCGGTGGCGAGGAGGAAGGGGAAAGGGAAGGAGAAGGAGTTGGAGCTTGATGTGAAGATTTGTATTGACGAACAGTTGCCTGATGATGCTGAGATTCTGGTTTGTGCTCGTGCTTTCTGTTTTAGGTTTTCAACCTAAACTAGCCCAAAACTAGCCCAGACCATGTGTAAAACCCCGAAAAATTGTATTTTATATACCGTGTCTTGCTTAGAAAAGCCCTCGCTTTTTAAGGGCCTTTGTGCCTTTGACAACTATGCTACATTGTAATCGTTTGGGGTATTGAACTCTGTATATAGAGCACCTGTGTAACAGTACAATACACAATATATATACAATTACCTTTGTGGTCCAACTCACCTAGGTCTTTAATCCACAATTGATACTAAACTTAGGAGTTGGGACTTGATACATATTAGTGGTTTTGAACCATTTTGGTTTCTTGCAATACCATAGAATCTCCTTACTGATTGGGTTGAAGTGCTATTTCTAAGTTAGTACAATAGAATAAAATTGTAGGACTTCTCATATGGCTGCCTATCGAGGCATCGAGCTAACATAAAAGAGGGAACTATTATTGTACATAATTTTTGTTTTTCATGAACTAAAGCACATTTACCTATATATATATATATATATATATATATATATATATATAAGGTTGATTTTAGTTTCTTTATGTAATAACTGGCGCTTCTGCTGGAAGTGCTCGTTTGTATATTATGTACTAGTTTAAATATTTGTGGATCATATATTCAGATGACACTTCTTTGGGACAGGTGTGTGGAATTGATAAGAACACTAATTATATCAGAGTTATAGGTATAGATAGATAAGCTTCAAATGTGATTGGGTTTCCAATGCATGCTTATGGCTAGTAGAATAAAACGTATCAAACTTTATGTCATTCTGATGTTATAGGATTTTCCATTTAAGGTTGTGTCTAGATCACTATTGAGGTAAATGACTAGATTTTACACTCTAATCTTGATTTTGTACATTCTCAAAATATTTTGGGCAGCCAAAAATGATTTTTTAGGACTTACTAGACATTATTTCTTGTTTCGATAACTGTATGTTACAAATATGGTGTTCTTGTTACGGATATGACTTGACCATGACTTTTTAGAGTTGCCGTGACATGTTTAGGTTGTGTTACTGCTCAATAATGCGACCATCATTGATTAGGATGTAAAGATATTAATATGACATACATGTTGGAATCAAATTATAGATGAGCTAAAGAGATACAATGATCACTAAACTTTCATGGTCTTTCTATTTCAGTAATGAGATTTGTACAACTATATCAATTGCATCATATAAATCCAATCATTGTGTTATCATACCAAAAAGATCTATTATAGTTGATTGCCTATGCTCTAGTCCACAACCAATGACCTCATTTCAATTTATTGACTACTGACTAGTTAAACTCCAAGTATTGATATAATGATATGCTATTTAAATTTTAGTCATGTGGTTCTGTTGAGATATGCTAGTGAATAATAATGGAAGTTTAGTGGCTCCTTTGTCTATTTATTTACAGATGGAGAGGCTTCACTTGATTAATATATTGTTTTTTCTAAACATGGCAGGATATTGCAGAAATGCTTCGTCTAAACGTTCCAATGGCTATGAAACTAGCATTTGATGGTTTAAAAGATGCAGATTATAAAACAAGAGATCCTGCCATTGACGATGTAGGGCAATATGAGAGTGTCGAGTTATCTATACTTCTGTGCAATGATGACATCATCCGTGAGCTAAATAAAGATTGGAGGAATATGGATCATGCTACTGATGTTCTTTCTATGTCTCAGCATGTGCCTGAACTCAAGCTTCCAATGGTAACAACTCCAGTTATATGATAATACTCCTTACCTAGTGACATTGACATTAAATTTTTAGTCTTAAATGAGTTATTTTCCAACCTTAAGTTGATATGACTGTTTTAGCATAGAGTGAAAGTTGGATGATGATGTTAAAGTATTAAAAGAACTAAGGAAGTGTAAAAGTTACCACTATTGAGTCTGGAAGTACCAGGGTTAAATTTCAAGGCTGTAAATTCAACTAAACCATAGGAAGAATCGCTGAACAGAAAATAACATATGTTTTCCATCTTGTAGCTCATGTTGGGAGACGTTATAATTTCAGTTGAAACGGCTGCAAGACAAGCTGAGGAAAGAGGGCACACTCTTCTTGACGAGATACGCATTCTTCTGGTTTGTCTATTACTTGTACCTTATTTTTTTGAAGCAGTTTTAGTTTGCAAAAGATAATTGAATTTTTTTTCACTCTATCTCATGTGTTCAATTTGGATGTTGAGTCTTTGGATCTTTGTTTAATTTGTTTCAGCATTTACATTTGTGTATGCTTTATAAGTGTATATATCTGTGTCTATTTACACACATATATTGTAGATTCCTAGGTAACTAGATTAGTGTAAGTGTTTGTGGATTTATTTCTTGGTAGTTCATAATCAGGCTAATGCCTCATTATATACACAAAGATAGGCTAAATAAGGAAATGAAACACAATAACTTAAGTTAATAGAATCCCATTTTGTTGATACAATTATGATACAAATTGCGGAGGTACTAAAGAGTTAATAGTGTATTCAAGGAGGGGCAAGGTGCAACGTGGCTAGTGGTCCCAAACAAGTATTAATAGGGAAGGGAATATTGCAGCAAGTTAGGGAGGAATTTGGGTTAGAAGGTTAGGGCTCTTGCTTTGCAAAGAGAGAGGGTGTAACCCTGGATTGTCAATTATCTCTTTATCTTACTTTTCTCTGTAATTCCTTTTACATTCAATCAAACATTCCCTTCCTATCATCATACATCATTCATAGTTTGTGCTTATTCTCTTTTCCCTACTGTCTATATCATTTGATTGTTCTTAAATCCTAACATTGGTCCGACATGCCCTTTGACCTGCCGCCTTCTTCTTCCTTTCGTTCTTCATGGAAACTCGCACAAATTCCCGATTAGATGCTCAGGATACTCAAATCAAACAACTCCAATCGGATGTGGCTGAAATTCGCAGTTCATTACAATCCTTAGAGATGGAAAATGGGGAGTCTAGTGAATTTCGTAAGGTGGTCTTAACCTCTTGGTTTTAAAAAGCGAGAAGCGCACCAAGGTGACGAGGTCCAAAACCGAGGCGCAAAGCGCAAAGCGCAAAAGCGGTGGGATTTTCGTACGCAAGGCGCAAAATGATTATATAATTTTTTTATATATCATAAGTTTTTAGCCTCCCTACCCAAAGTTTAGCTATAAATAAGCTTTATATGTTTTAACATGTGAAATACAACCTAAAAAGCTTGCTGTACAACACCAATCTGCACAAAAATGTCCATGTAATGTCCATGTACATGAGGCGCGTGCCTCACCCGCGCCTCAGGCCAGGCTTTTCCTAAAAAATCGCGCCTCAGGTGCGCCTTTTGTGCAGCTCGCGCCTTATGTCACTAAAAGCTCAAAGCTTTGCGCCTCAGTGCGCCTCGCGCCTAGGCGCGCCTCAGGCGCGCTTTTTAAAACCAAGCTTAACCTGGATGGCCAAACAGGATAAAAGGGTGAGTGACGGTTCTTCCGGTTCAGGGATTTCGGGAGATGATGTTATCCTCTTGAATTCTCGCACAAAATCTTCACCGCCAGATCAGTCCGATTCCTCTCTGTCTCTTCCTTGGGCTGTGAAGAAGGTTAAACTCCTTGAATTTACTTGGTTCGATCCACAAGGTTGGATTCAAAAAGCTACTCTGTATTTTGATTTGAATCGAACCTCGGATGAAGATCGCCTTCAATTAGCTCGCCTGAGCATGTGTGGGGTTGCACAACATTGGTTTACCATTATCACGCAGGTACACCCAACCATCTCGTGGACTGATTTTCAATCGGAATTGCTTCAATGGTTTAGTGGATTGGAAATCCAAAATCCTTATGAGCAATTGGCAACGATCAAACAAGGTGACTCTATTTACGATTACATCGATGAATTTGAATACTTATTGTCGTTGGTTCCCCGATTACTTGAATCGCAGACCATCGGTTATTTTGTGGCTGGATTGAAAGATGATGTCAAAAAATGGGTCCGTCTTCATTGTCCTCGTTCGCGTTTGGATGCAATGTATCTGGCGAAAGATGTTGAGATGGTGCTCCGACCGGATTCCGGTCAGGCCGCGTTGGGCCGTTTTCGGTATCTTAACCCTACTGGGCCTCAGTTCGGTGGGCTTAAGGATGGGCCTTCTTTATCGGGTCGAGCTGAACCCAAACCCCCTTTTACTCCTCGTTACACCGACAAATTTGGGTCTTCTAAATTAGACCCTCTGCGTTATACTCCTCACCTTAAATCTCCTCTATCGGTTACTGATTTTGGCCAGAGTTCACCACGTGACAGGGGTGTAAGTTCCTTGTCCAAAACCGAGTGGGAAGACAGACGTAAGAAGGGCCCGTGTTTTCGTTGCGGCCAACAATATGGACCTACACATCGTTGTCCGGATGCGAAGTTACGTGTTCTACTATTAGGAGAGGTTGAAGAGGGTCTTCCTCTTGGAGACAACTGTGTTGTACAACCTGATTCTCCTCCCTCTCCAGGGCCGGATACAGAGGTCATGATGGGTACTTGTAATGCTCTCGAATCGACAGGTACTGTCGCGGAGGGATCTTCTTCTACCATGAAATTAGAGGGTACTTTGATGGGCTTAATGATTCTGTTGTTGGTCGACAGTGGCGCCTCTCATAATTTTATCTCACGGCGGTTAGTCTCATCTATGGGCTTAACTTCTAGTTCCTTCAGTGGTATTAAAATTAAATTGGGCGATGGTCACTTTGTGTTTGTGTATGAACGTTGTTGTAATCTTCCGGTGCGTATTGGTCACTGTTTATTTAATGTAGCCGCTTTGGTATTTGATACGGGCTCACTTGATTTCATCTTGGGTTTCGAATGGTTGAAGACATTGGGTGAGGTGGTCCATGACTGGCAACATGCATGGATGCGCTTTAACCATCAAGGCGCATCAGTTACATTACACGGAGTTCATTCGCCTCCCTCGTCCTTCTCTGCTTTACATCAGTGGTTGTCCATGGAGGGCACTACCTCATCTACTTCCCCGACCTGTCTAGTTCTGTTATGTTGTGGGCTCCGACCCATCTCGGGTGGGCCCGGTATTTCCTGTAGACAGAATTAGGAAAGATTGTAAACCCTAATTGTCTAGTTAGTATAAATACATATCTCTTGTACTTGTAAAGATCAACACCTCAATAAAAAAAAACCCTAGTTGCCCCAAGTGGACGTAGGTTACACAACGTAACCGAACCACTATAAATCTCGTGTCTCGTTTATTGCTTTCGATTATTGTTCTCGTGTTTGTGTTCGTGTGTTTGAGCTCTTTGATCCTAAAAACTGGTATCAGAGCCGGTTCAGGCTCTTGTTACTGTTAAAATTTTTTTTTGAAGATTCCGTACACACGATCAAGGGTTCCACCGCCGTCAACAACAACCGCCGCCGCCACTGCCTAACCCCGATTAGGGTTAAGCCGCCGCCGCCGTCAACCGCCGTCGCCGCCGTTAACCGCCGCCGCCGCCGTCAACCGCCGCCGCCGCCTAACCCCGATTAGGGTTAAGCCGCCGCCGCTACCGCCTTCAACCGCCGCTGCCGCCGAATTAGGGTTCCGGCGCCGACCCTGCCGGAATTGCTCCCCTGCGGCCGCTGAAACATCTGCTGCTGTTGGTTCTGTGTTTTTTTTTTCAATTGAAGTTGCTGTTACAATCAATTGCTCTCAATTTTTTGAAACTGATTTCATAAAACAGTGTTCAATAGAACAACACTCAAGTTCAGGCAGCCGGCCAAAGTTGTGTTTGGCACTGTTTTCAGTTTTGACTCGATTGTTGAGCATTTAGATTGGAATAATGGCTGATGACGGGAGAACAAAGATTGATAAATTTGATGGACATGATTTTGCGTTTTGGAAGATGCAAATTGAGGATCTGCTGTGTCAAAAGGATTTGATGGCAACCTTGGATGAGGAGAAACCGGCAGATATGACTGATAAAGAATGGAAGACGTTGGACAGGAAAGCAATTGCTTTTATCAGACTCTCACTAGCAAAGAACGTTGCGTTCAATATAGTGAAGGAAACTACTACTCATGGTTTGATGAAAGCCTTATCGAATATGTACGAGAAGCCGTCTGGATCAAATAAAGTATTTCTAATCAGACAGCTTGTTAACACCAGAATGAAAGAAGGTGGTTCAGTTTCCTCTCATATCAATGATTTCAATATCGTTATTTCTCGCCTGTTATCTGTTGACATCAAGTTTGAAGATGAAATTCTAGCCTTGTTATTGTTATCGTCATTGCCTGAAAGCTGGTCAGGGACAGTTACTGCAGTTAGTAGTTCATGTGGTACTACTAAGCTCACCTTTGATGGGGTCCGTGATTTGATTTTTGGGGAAGACATTAGAAGGAAAAATTCTGGTGAACCATCTAGTTCTCTGTTGAGTACTGAAGGAAGAGGTAGGGGAAAAGAAAGGGGTAGTAGCAGGGGTCGTTCAAAGTCTAGAAGAAGAAGTCAGTCAAAGCCCAGGAAAGACATCCAGTGTTGGAACTGCAAAGAACATGGACACTTCAGAAGCCAATGCCCTAAACCATCTGTTCCTAAAGACAAAAAGGAAGTTAATCTGGCTGAAGATAATTCAAATGATGTTCTTATCTGCTGTGTTGAAGATTCTACAGAGTCATAGGTCATGGATTCAGGAGCATCGTTCCATGCTACATCTAGCACGAAGTCGATGAAGAATCTACGAACAGGTAACTTTGGTAAAGTTCACTTAGCTAATGGCCATGCTCTTGATATCACAGGGATGGGGGATGTTGTTTTGAAGACTCCATTGGGCACCACATGGATCTTGAAAGATGTCCGGGTCATTCCAAGTCTCAGAAAGAAGTTAATTTCTATTGGGCAGTTGGATTGTGAAGGATATGATGTCATGTTTGGTGGGGGACAATGGAAGGCCGTGAAAGGATATCTTGTGATTGCCAGAGGCACAAAGAGGGGCACACTGTACATGGTTGAAGTTTCTGTAGATGGGGTAAATGCAGTAACCAGTGGCATGAGTCAATCTAATCTGTGGCACCAACGACTCGGTCACATGAGTGAAAAAGGTATGAAAATGCTCGTCTCCAGTGGAAAGCTTCCAGAGTTAAAGAAGGTCGAATCAGAATTTTGTGAGCCGTGTGTATTCGGGAAAAAGAAGGTGTCTTTTGTGAAGACAGGAAAGCCACCGAAAGCTCAGAAATTGGAGCTTATTCACACGGATGTTTTCGGGCCTACTCCAGTTGCTTCTTTGGGAGGTGCTTATTATTATGTCACTTTCATTGACGATTCGACACGTAAGGTATGGGTTTACTTTCTTAAAAATAAATCTGAAGTTTTTGATGTTTTTAAGAAATGGAAAACTGCTGTTGAATTGGAAACTGATTTGAAGGTGAAATGCTTGAAGTCGGACAACGGAGGTGAATACATCAGCAAAGAGTTCCAGAACTACTGTGCAGAGAATGGTATTCGAATGATTTATACAGTCCCGGGCACTCCTCAACAAAATGGAGTCGCAGAACGTATGAACAGAACATTGAACGAAAGAGCCAGAAGTATGAGAATCAATTCAGGGCTTCCAAAGATGTTCTGGGCAGATGCAATTAATACTGCTGCCTACTTAATTAATCGGGGACCATCTGTTCCGTTGGGCTTCAAGATACCAGAAGAAGAATGGAAAGGTGAATCTGTTAAATTTGGGCATTTGAAAGTATTCGGGTGCAGTGCCTATGATCTAGTGAAAGACGGTGACAAGCTTGATGCCAAAGCCAAGAAGTACACCTTCATTGGTTATGGTTTTGACAATATGGGCTACAGGCTTTGGGATTTTGAAAACAGAAAATTGATCAGAAGTAAGCATGCTACTTTTAATGAGGCTGAGTTATACAAAAATAGAAACACAACCACTTCAGAGGTTCAGAAAGAGCAAGTTGAATTTGATGTTGATGCTCAGAAACAATCAGATCCAGAACCAGTTAATGAATCAGAGACAGAAACTGAAGATGATACAGTTCCTGAGTTTGAAGATGGTGGTATGGGTGGAGATGAAGAGACAGTTGAAGCTTCTGATAGTGGGAGTTCAGATTCTGAAGATGAACAGCATCCACAGACTCCAGACCAATCTCATTGGGTCAGGAGATCCACCAGAGTTTCTAAGCAGCCTACCCGGTACAGTTCTTCAATTAATTATCTTCTTTTAACTGAGGATGGTGAACCAGAAAGTTACTCAGAAGCAGTTAAGTTGAAAGATTCGCCTCAGTGGGAGCATGCAATGCATGATGAGATGAACTCTTTAATGAAGAATAATACATGGGTCTTAACCAAGCTTCCGCCAGATAAAAGAGTTCTACAGAATAAATGGCTATACAGAGTTAAGGAAGATCACAATGGTAACAAACGATACAAAGCAAGACTGGTCGCTAAGGGGTTTCAACAGAAACACGGGGTTGACTATAGTGAGATATTTACTCCTGTGGTCAAGATGACTACAATCAGATTGGTGCTTAGTATTGTTACAGCAGAGAAATTACATTTGGAGCAGCTAGATGTGAAGACTGCGTTTCTGCATGGTGATCTTGATGAGACTATTTATATGGCACAACCAGAGGGTTTTCAGGTTAAAGGAAAAGAAAACTTGGTGTGTAAACTACAGAAAAGTTTGTATGGTTTAAAACAGGCGCCCAGACAGTGGTATTTGAAGTTTGATGGCTTTATGGGCAGAAACGGGTATAGGAGATGTGAGATGGATCACTGTTGCTATCTCAAGAAGTTTAAAAGTTTCTATATTATTCTCCTGCTTTATGTTGATGATATGCTGATAGCAGGTTCAGATATTGCAGAGATTAACAAGTTGAAGAAACAGTTGTCTGCAGAGTTTGAAATGAAAGACTTGGGTCTAGCTAAGAAGATACTTGGTATGAGCATCACCAGATATCACAAGAACGGTTCTCTAACTTTATCTCAGGAGAAGTACATTCAGAAGATATTAGAGAACTTCAGAATTAATGATGAGAAGACTACTACTCGAAGTACACCATTGGCTAGTCATATTAAGCTTTCTAAAGATCAGTCTCCAAAGACAGAGAAAGACAAGGCCGAGATGACGAAGGTTCCTTATGCATCGGCTGTGGGCAGTCTTATGTACGCAATGGTATGCACAAGGCCCGATATCGCTCACGCAATGGGAGTTGTCAGCAGGTATATGTCTAATCCGGGGAGAGAACACTGGGAAGCAGTTAAGTGGCTGTTCAGATATTTGAAGGGTACTTCAAAGATGGCATTATGTTTCAAGGGTAGAGATGCTACTCTCAAAGGTTACTCAGATGCTGACTTGGGTGGATGTAATGAGACCTACAAGAGTACTACAGGGTATGTGTTCACTATGGGTGATACAGTAATTTGTTGGATGTCTAGGCTCCAAAAGAGCGTGGCACTTTCTACTACAGAGGCTGAGTACATGGCAGCTGCTGAGGCTAGTAAAGAGCTCGTTTGGTTGAAGAATTTTCTGGGTGAGTTAGGCAGAAAACAGACAAAGTATCCATTGTACTGTGATAATGAAAGTGCTGTTAAACTAGCAAAGAATCCTTCTCATCATGGGAAGACGAAGCACATTCATATCAGATATCATTTCATCAGAGGCCTAATCAGCAGTGGTACTATTCAGTTGAACAACATCAAGGGGAACAAGAATCCAGCAGACATGTTCACTAAGTCTGTCACGCTGGATAAGCTGAAGCTTTGCAGGGCTTCAGCTGGCCTTCAGGAATATTTGAGAAGGTGGGGGTAACTAGGAGGAGCTAAACCAGTTCGGGTTTATTTACAAGTACAAGACAATGTTGTTGAAGACATTTTTGCGCATCCAGGTGGAAGCAGGTTGAAGTGTTTGACGCATTCAAGTGGTGGGTTAGAGAAGATGTCTCGAAGCCCAAGTGGGAGATTGTTATGTTGTGGGCTCCGACCCATCTCGGGTGGGCCCGGTATTTCCTGTAGACAGAATTAGGAAAGATTGTAAACCCTAATTGTCTAGTTAGTATAAATACATATCTCTTGTACTTGTAAAGATCAACACCTCAATAAAAGAAAACCCTAGTTGCCCCAAGTGGACGTAGGTTACACAACGTAACCGAACCACTATAATCTCGTGTCTCGTTTATTGCTTTCGATTATTGTTCTCTTGTTTGTGTTCGTGTGTTTGAGCTCTTTGATCCTAACAAGTTCCACCCATTTCTCCACTCTTAAACTCCTCCTAACACAACAGTTTATCCTTATTACTACAACAATTTGCACACATTTTTTTTCCACCAACCTCCCTTCCTCCCACTCGTTCTCATGACCACATTATACAATTATCCAGTCCTAACCCTATTTGTGTCCGCCCTTACCGCTATCCGCACATTCAAAATCTGAAATTGAACGCCAAGTTCAGGAGTTATTACAAATGGGCATGATTCGCCCAAGCACGAGTGCTTTTTCCAGTCCTGTGATATTGGTCCGAAAAAAAGACAATTCTTGGCGTATGTGTGTCGATTACCGCCAATTAAACAGTGCTACCATTCCAAATAAGTACCCTATTCCGGTGGTCGATGAGTTGCTCGACGAACTACATGGATCCACTTACTTTTCTAAATTAGACCTCAAGTCCGGTTCTAACCAAATTCGAATGTCACCTGATAGCATTGAAAAGACTGCCTTTCGAACTCATGATGGTCACTACGAATATTTGGTGATGCCATTCGGCCTTATGAACGCTGCGGCAACTCTTCAAGTAGTAATGAATGATATATTTCGCCCTCTTTTACGCCACAAGGTGGTCATTTTCTTCGACGATATTCTTATTCATTGTCCCTCGTGGGAATCACATTTATCCGATTTGGCTGAAGTTTTTCACCTCTTATTCACTCATCACTTTAAAGTTAATCCTACTAAGTGTAGTTTGGGACAACAATCAATCGAGTACTTGGGCCATGTTATTGATGGTAACGGAGTTTCAATGGATCCGGCTAAAGTGGTGGCTGTTATGGAATGGCCGACTCCTACAACCTTGAAAGCTCTCCGTGGGTTTTTTGGGTCTCACCGGATATTACCGGAAATTCGTTCAGAATTATGGGAGTATTGCCCGTCCGTTAACGAATCTCACAAAAAAAGATGCCTTTCTTTGGTCCCCGGAGGCTCAGGCTGCTTTTGTTCAGCTGAAACACGCCCTCAACTCAGCTCCGGTCTTGTCCCTTCCTGATTTTTCTATCCCTTTTGTGGTGGAGTGATGCGTCGGGATGTGGGATAGGTGCGGTTCTTATGCAGCACAAAAAACCAATCGCTTATTTCAGTAAAGCATTGAGTGATAGAAACTTGACTAAATCGGCGTACGAACGGGAATTAATGGCTTTGGTGTTGGCGGTCCAGACCTTACTTGATGGGTTCTAAATTTACTATTTGCACCGACCAAAAAAGTCTCAAGTTTTTGTTGCAACAGCGCGTTTCCTCTTACGACCAGCAGAATTGGGTTGTGAAATTGCTCGGGTACGATTTTGACATTCAGTATAAACCTGGTCGAGAAAATAGGGCGGCTGACGCTCTGTCTCGTAGAACTGATTCGGGTCAATTACTCCAGGCGGTCTCTTCTCCCATCTGGCTTCCTGGTGCGGTGCTCATAGAAGAATTAAAGTTGGATCCGGACATTCAGTCCTTACAGGCGAAAGTGGTCGCATCTCCAACCAAGTTCCCGGGTTACTCCTTCAAACATGACACTCTTTTTTATCAAAACCGTTTGGTTATCTCTCGACATTCTAAATTTATCCCAGCACTGTTACATGAGTTCCATGTCACAACTACGGATGGTCATTCCGGATTTTATAGAACCTATCGCCGTTTAGTAGCTAATGTGTATTGGCCGGGCATGACATCCACGGTTAAACAATTCATCCGTGAATGTGATACTTGTCAAATGTGCAAAGCGAGTTTGGTTTTACCTGGCGGCCTTCTTCACCCTTTGACGATTCCAGAATCAATTTGGGAAGACTTATCGATGGATTTCATAGGGGGATTACCCCCTTCCAAAGGATTTACAGTGGTTCTTGTGGTTGTCGATCATCTTTCGAAATATACTCACTTTATTCTCCTCAAACACCCCTACACCGTGAAGTCAGTCGCTGAAGTTTTGTCAAAGAAGTTATCCGTCATCATGGGGTTCCCAAATCAATTGTCAACGACCGTGATCCTTTATTTTTAAGCAAATTTTGGCAAGAAATCTTCCGTTCGATGGGTACTAAGCTTAACATGAGTTCGGCTTACCATCCGGAATCGGATGGTCAAACGGAAGTCATAAATCGATGCTTGGAATCTTATTTACGTTGTTTTGCAGTGGATCAGCCAAAAAACTGGTCACTATGGTTACCTTGGGCTGAGTTCTGGTATAATTCGACATTCCATTCGTCTACCGGGGTTTCTCCTTTCGAGACGGTCTATGGACGACGACCCCCTTCGGTATTTCAATGTATTTCGGGGGAAATTCGAGTGGATGCTGTGGCTACAGAATTACAGGACCGTGATGAAGCTCTTAAACAACTCAAAGTACATTTGTCCAATGCTCAGAGTGCAATGAAATTACAAGCTGATAAAAAGCGCAGGGATGTGCAATTTACCGTGGGTGAATGGGTGTATGTTAAATTGAGACCTTACCGTCAATTGTCTGTAACTAGTAGAATCCACCAAAAACTTGCTGCTAAATATTTTGGGCCATTTCAGATTTTAGAACAGATTGGGCCAGTCGCTTACAAGTTGTTACTCCCGGCCACGTCGAAGATACACCCGGTTTTTCATGTCTCGTTATTAAAAAAGGCAGTTTCTGGCTCTAGTGTCCCAGAGTTACCTCCGGAATTGGATATGACCGAGTCTCCTCTTCTACCTCAGTCCGTTGTGGCTACTCGCATAGTTCGTGATGGGTCAGATTCAGTTGAGCAATGGTTGGTTCATTGGCGGGGTCAAACTATTGATGAGGCTTCATGGGAGGATGCTGATTGGGTTAAGTTGCAGTTTCCTGAATTCAGTCTTGGGGACAAGACTGTTGCTGAAGGGGAGGGCAGTGATACAAATTGTGGAGGTACTAAAGAGTTAATAGTGTATTCAAGGAGGGGCAAGGTGCAACGTGGCTAGTGGTCCCAAACGAGTATTAATAGGAAAGGGAATATTGCAGCAAGTTAGGGAATTTGGGTTAGAAGGTTAGGGCTCTTGCTTTGCAAAGAGAGAGGGTGTAACCCTGGATTGTCAATTATCTCTTTATCTTACTTTTCTCTGTAATTCCTTTTACATTCAATCAAACATTCCCTTCCTATCATCATACATCATTCATAGTTTGTGCTTATTCTCTTTTCCCTACTGTCTATATCATTTGATTGTTCTTAAATCCTAACAAATTATCTCTAACATATATGAATACATATCATAGTCCCAAGTCAACCTAGGTCTCCCTCTACTGTTTTGCCTTCCTTTATTAGCCTTTTGAGAGTTTCCTTTATTAGCGCTTTTATATATGCTTTGTTATATGCTTTGTTATATGCTTTGTTATATGCTTTGTATATGCGTTGTATGATGATTGTTATTGTTATTGCATGTGTTAACGAGTCGGGGGTCTCTTCGGAAGCGGTCTCTCTATCTTTCTAGATAGAGGAAAGACTTGCCACCATATACCCCTCCCAGACCCTGCTCTTCAGCGGGAGACACTGGGTATGTTTGTTTGTTTGTTTATTCCGTATGGGTTGGTCAGGCCAGAAATGGTTTTCTGACCATCTTTTGTAAATTTTTTGAAAAACATATTAAAATAGTTCTATTTGTTTATAACAAGAATTTTGGCTGCTGTTAGCACTAAAAGTACACATTGGGCAACTTCCAATCAGTTTCCCTTTTTAATTAAAGACATTTTTGATCAATTTAAGTTGTTAGGGATAAACTGTAACATAATAGTAGCTTAAAAAACAGGATCCCTAACTTTTATATTGCTGGCTCCATCTTTCTTTAAATT
This sequence comes from Flaveria linearis, assembly GCA_024085815.1. NCBI lineage: Eukaryota > Viridiplantae > Streptophyta > Magnoliopsida > Asterales > Asteraceae > Flaveria > Flaveria linearis. Next base: position 30,633,916 of record CM044017.1, on the reverse strand, counting down.
TGAAAAGCAACAGTGACTTGATTGAAAGCTTTGATGACTTACATTTCAGTGCTGCACTGCTGCTTTTGATTAGATCCATTAGTGTAGAACAGAATTAGAATTCTTTATAATTCTTTATATATTATTTTTAGGTTCATGGGTTGTTGCATCTTATGGGATTTGATCATGAGCTCAGTGATGAAGCTGAATCAGAGATGGAGACCGAGGAGGAACGTCTCCTCAAGAGTCTAGGATGGAAAGGAAAAGGATTAATTCAAAGTGCATCTATCGCTGAAGATGATGAAAACCCTTTACCAAACCCTCCGATTGATGGTATATACTTTGCACATCCTTTGTTACTTAAATAGTTATTCAAGTTTCTCAAATTGAAGCATAATAATCCTGTTTTGGAGATTGAAATATGGGTGGACGGTCAGGCTGGTTAATGTATCAAAATGGGTTGGTTAAAATATGTAATTTTAGTATGTGTTGAATGAGGTTGGGTTAACTTGAACCACTTTTTTGTGCGCTTTTGAAGTTTACGATAAATAGTTGATGCATTAAATAGAATCATGCCAATTTTAATTGTTTGACCTGTTCTACCATGTTGGTCACCTTTTCATTTGACCCATTGGGCAACTAAAATAATCCAAATTGGCCCGTAACAAGTGAATGTGTCGAAGTTGGCACCTCTGATTTTGTTGTTCAAAGTAACTTTGGTAGACTGTACTTACGTATGAATTGTTAAAAGGAAGGAAGAAAGCCGGCAGTCTTCGGTTCTACAAGCCAAAGTTTAGTCATCTCTTCTGTGATATGGATGGTAAGACTGACTTCAAATGTTTCTTTCATATACTTTTTGCATAACCCACATATGATTAATTGTCATGCATTTCGATGGGCATAAGGTACACTGCTGAATAGCAAAAGTCAAATATCTGATACAAATGCGGAGGCTTTAAGAGAGGCTTCATCAAGGGGTGTAAAAGTGGTTATAGCTACCGGAAAAGTAAGAGCAAAAGGAAAATTTTGGATAACTTTTCAGAGTGATTTTTTTTGGTTCTCTCGTCTATGTCAGGATTAGGATGGCAATTACAATCCACTTATAAATAGGTTGAATTGGGCCCTGGTTTATATTAACAACTTAAATCAGCCAGAATTTTTTAGCTAAAGGGAAACTGATTTGCCCAAAGTGCATTTTAGGTTCTTTACACCGCCTATATTATTTTGTTTTAAACAAGTAGAGTATCATTATAATAATAATATCTTAAAATATAAACAAAAAATGCTCCAAAACCGTGTATGGGACGATCCATGTTAAAAGTAGCCCACCATAACCTGACCCATCTTGGCATGTTATTCGACCCCCTACCCATCCATTTTGTCACATCTGGTTGCGGAGATTGCTTGAGTTCTCACTATTTTGCATGTAATAATCTTAAACAGACCCGTCCAGCTGTTCTTGCTCTTTTGAAGAAGGTAGATTTAGCAGGCAGGGATGGAATTGCCTCAGAGTATTCACCTGGTGTTTTCATACAGGTTTGATATGCTTGCGTCTCTTATTGATATTATGTGGAGCTTTTTGAATTTAGTTATCATTATAACATTTTCTTATTAGTTCTTACTCTAAACTTCTCACTTCTAAGTCTTTTAGGGTTTGCTTGTTTATGGTACACAAGGCCGGGAAATTCACAGAAGAAATTTGGATACAGATGTTTGCAGAGAGGTATTTTCTGTTGAATCATAAATAAATGACAGAGTTTGGTACACATGTATTTGCAGTTTAATAAAATTTTCTCAGTTGTATTTGAATGTCAAATATGCTGCAATTGTTGCAGGCATTTAATTACTCTGTTGATCACAATGTTCCACTTATTGCATTCAGTGAGAATCGTTGCTTGACCTTATTTAACCATCCACTTGTGGAATCGCTCCACACCATATATAATGAGCCGAAGGTAGCTGAGTCATTATTCTTTTTATGTGCAATTCTTGATAGTGAAAATCTGCGGGCCTCTAATAACATAAACTTTTGACAGGCAGAGATTATGCCTTCGGTAGATCATCTCTTAAATAGTGGTGATGTACAGGTAATTTTTCTTTGAGAATAGTTCAACTTTTGCTTTGCTTCTAAAATGTTCATTAAAGGTGGTGAATTGGGTAACCTGCACTTTTTGGTACGGGTTACAAAAAGGTGGGAACACTGTTGAAACAATTTTCTGATGAATATTAAATGTGTTAAATATGGTTACAAGGTTTATATCATTTCAAGGGCTAATTTCATGTAAAGGTAACTAGCTTTGGTATGATTTCATTTTGGTAAAACAACTTTAAATACAAAGATTTGAGGTAATGAACGTATAGTTTTGGGTAACATGTAAACTCGAAACATGTAAATTGCTTGATGCATGTGGGTATGATGTTTTTAAAATAAATATGGGTAAAAAACATCTGATTACCAAAAAAAAAAACAGAATACAGACCAAAGTTTGTCACTTTTTTTTATTAATATTTTGCTATTAACCCTTATCCAGTCCCCCCTTTTTCCGCTAATCTTTTATTCACCCATATGACTTGTTACAAATAGAATCAATATTTTATTTTACCCATGTACTCACGTGTTGTCTTGTTTAATTGTTCAACTGAAACTACAGAAGGTGCTATTTCTGGACACTGCTGAAGGGGTGTCTGGTACACTGAGGCCATACTGGTCAGAAGTAACAGCAGGTCGTGCCTCAGTTGTCCAAGCACAGCCAGATATGCTTGAAATCGTGCCACCTGGCAGTTCAAAGGGTAGTGGAGTCAGAATGCTCCTTGACCATTTTGGTGCAACTGCAAACGAAGTAATGGCACTTGGTGATGGTGAAAATGACATTGAGATGATTAAGTTGGCTTCTTTAGGGATAGCTCTCAGTAATGGATCAGAGAAAACAAAAGCTGTAGCTAACATTATTGGTCTCAGCAACGATGAAGATGGAGTTGCTGATGCGATTTATAGGTACGCATTTTAAACCACACATTTGAGATAAGACTCAAACACCCAAATGGGTATTCTTTCCATTTCTATTTCTATATTGTATTTTAGTTTTTGATTGGGTTCTTACTCATTATTGAGTTAGTTGGCTAGATACTACCGAACAAAAAAAGAAAAAGAAAAAGAAAGCCATAGTGATTCGAAGCCTATAGATGAACATCGCAATCATTTGAATCTATTTGATATAAGGTTTAATGAAATCGATCATTTACAATGTGCCCAATGAATTGCCATTTGCCGGTTGGCTCATGCACACCATTTGCGTTATTTTGAGCCAATTCTTGATCTATACTCATCATGCTTGTTATAATTGATACAAGGTTGCCTTAACCAAAAAGTGTGATCTTAAAATTGCACGCAACATGTTGCGATTGAGGCACATGGGTTTGAATGGCATGTTTATTGTCTACAAGACAAACTTTTTAGACTTTTGGCTTTGAAATTGTTCACTGTAATCACAAGGAAATTACAATGTACTTTTAATGTGGAAGCTTATGCAAATTTAGTAGTTAACCATTTGAAGATTTACCTACTCAGAGTCCCCTTAACCATGTAGTCGGTCTCCAAATGATGCACCCAGGCGAGCCACAGCAAAATCGCCTCGAGTGCATCAAGGCACTAAAAACCGCTCAAAGAGATAAAAACCACCCTGAAGTGGGAAAAAAATATGTCCGAACCAGCCAAAATTAGTTTCAAACAGTTTAAACTCTGAACCAACTAGAAAACATTCTACAGAAACTTGATGAAGAGAGAGAAGATAAGAAAAAGAAGAATGCATCGTCTGTTAAGTATTCATTTTAGGGTTGGAGGTCAATAACTTAAATGAAAAACAGTGCTGAAAAACTATTAACATTGTTCACTGCAGAAAAGGGATTAAGCATTTCAGTGATTTTCTGTTCTTTTTACTTTTTTGAGCTAAAGAAGCTCTTTTTTCTTTAAGTTTTTTAATCTTTTATAGCCAGCATACAACTGTTTTAGAAGGTTTATAATTTTCTGATACTGGTTACACGATTTTGATTGCTAATTGTATTAGTTACATAAATACATTTGGAGAGTAATATTACTTTCAGATACCTGCTGTATATATTATTATTTTTATTTTATTATTGTGCCTTTTTTTTTTTATCTTGGAAGTGAACTTTTTGCACTTTTGCGTCTAGGTGACACTTTAAGGCCTTTGCTTGAGTGTGTCTAATGCCTTTGACTACCACCCAGCTTATTCAAGACTTTGAACCACTTCATAATAAAGAGTCAAAATTAAAGACGATTAGTCTAAAAAGTGATTTGCATATATGTAAATAGATGATTAGTCTAAAAAATAAATGACTAGTATGAAGATTTGGACGTATGTAACTGGACATTAAAATCCTAGAGATATGAAAATAATTGTCCAGTTTGATTCTTAACATAATATCCTAAGCTCTCTTATCTCTACTTTTTGTGTAAACATCACATAAGATTTTCTTTATTCATTTTCTTTTCTTCTCGGAGGAGTCCATTTTCCCAATATACATGCATAATATACAACTCATCAAAGCATATGTAATAATAATAACAAACTAGTAAGGAAAGTGTGGGATGCCATCAGGTAATACAAGCCGGCAACTTAGGCATGTTTTATGGTATCTAATGGGTGGGGGCGGTGTTCCTCGCCATTAGCCACTGGTGCGACCCCCATTGTCTCACACTCCCTTCACCTTTTGTATGTGCGCTGCACGTGTTTGTTTCACGTATATTTTTCTTTTTCTGTTTTAATCAATTAAAGACTTTTCATCTTTCCATACTGTCCACTCAAGTAGATTCTCTGGTAGAACCTAAGGAATTATAGGTAGGCGAATGATTGATTGAAATTTAAGGCCCAATTCGAGAATGGCAAAATCTCCAAATACGGTACAAACGATAATCAAATTTTTGAATGAAAAATCCGAAAGAACAAGCCCGCTACTAGTAAAACTAACATTCACTAACTGCTCCTGAAATAGGGGCCGTGAAATACTCCCCACAACTCCATCATGCCACTAGCATCGTGACTCAGCGGGTCAACCCAATTCTCGAAAACCGCCTGAAATTCAAATGCAAATTGATTCAGCTCCTTGTGCGAATTGGCTCGATTCTTTCTCCTGATATACACGTGTTGGATTCTATCATTGCTTCCCTCTTGGTAAAATGCCTTGTCCTCAAGGCAAAAATCAGGAAATTGAGTAGCGAGTAAGTCATAGTGCTCCCAGGTAGCTTCTTCGACAGGACGATTGCACCAAGAGATAAGTAACTCCAGAACATGACAACCCCCTTCCATAACACAGTGGTGAGAAATGACAGAAGAGGGGAGTAGGTCCAGCTCCTAGTCTTTAGTAAGAGGTAGAGGAGCGGGTGTATCCGAATCAAACGAACCATGAGCAGGTTTGAGCACGGAGACATGAAAGACCGGATGAACTTTAGTGTCGGGAGGGAGTGCCAATTCATAGGCAACTGGTCCAACAAGTCGGGTGATTTTGTAGGGGCCAAAGAAACGAGCCGAAAGCTTCTCATTTTGGCGTTACGATACGGCTGGATCTTTAAAAACCATAAGTACCGACTTGGAAGGAAACAACACGACGTTTACCATTGGCTTGAGCACGCATGCGATCTTGAGCCTTGCGAAGGTGAGACTATAATAATTTGATCATGTCATCTCGGTGGATTAGTTGTTCCAATTCATCATTGTTGGTGTCACCAGGTTGATAGGGGATGATTGGGGGTGGTAGCCGACCATAAACCACTGTAAACGGAGTGGTGCCGGTAGAGGTATGGTACCCGGTATTATAAGAGAATTCCACTCAGGAAGGTATGTACTTCACTTTGTGGGTTGTTCATGAACAAAATAGTGAAGGTAAGCTTCGAGACAACGGTTGAGGACCTCTGTTTGCCCATCCGTTTGAGGATGGTAGCTAGTGCTAAGCTGCAACTTGGTTTGACTCAAGCGAAAGAACTTCTGCCAGAAATTACTAAGGAAAATAACATCACGGTCGGAGACAATTGAGCGTGGAAATCCGTGGAGGCAAAAAATTTCTTTGCCAAAAACCGAGGCCACTGTCTTGGCTGTGAAGGGGTGAGATAAACATAAGAAGTAGGCATACTTCCTCAAACGGTCAACGACCACTAGGATGGTATCAAAGCGGTTGGAGACGGGTAACCCAACGATAAAATCCATGGATATATCCTCCCATATGCCATCGGGGATAGGAAGGGGTTGAAGCAGCCCGACTGGTGCTAAAGTTTGATATTTCTGTTGTTGACAAGTGAGGCATTGTTGCATGTAAAGCCGAACTTCCTACTTCATGCGCGGTCGTAAATATTGAGTAGAGAGACATTTAATAGTCTTCAAGAAACCACCATGACCTCCGGTGGGGGTGTTATGTGCCTCGTGTAACAGTCGGAGTTTAACTTGGGGAAGATCAGGGATAACTAGCTGCCCATTATGAACTAAAAACTGGTCTGCTAAGGTGAAGTTCGAACTGAATGAGGATCAGATTGTAATTGCTGGATGATGTTGCTGGTATATGGGTTGAAAGACAGCCCCCTCTGAATGTCTCCAACATCTAGACAGTGAGGAACTGTTAAGGCAAGTAAGTCTCCTGAGTGTGGCATGCAAGAAAGGGCATCCACCCCCTGTTTTCCTTCCCTGCGCGATGACAAATTGAAAAGTCATACGACATCAGCTTCAACAACAAGCGCTGCTGCTCGGTGGTGGTGATGCGTTGCTCGATAAGGAACTTCAAGGTATAATGAACGGTGCGAATTAGATAATGACGACCCAACAAGTAATGATTCCATTTCTGAACCGCCAAAACCAAGGCTAGTAACTCGCGGTCATACGCGGACTTGAATCGGTTAGCAGGGGAGAAACCTTTGTTGAAATATGCCACAGGGTGTTCATCTTGAGATAAGATTGCCCCCACCCCATCTGATGAAGCATCACATTCCACCAAAGAACATTTTTGAAAAATCCGGTAACCGAAGAACATGGGCAGACATGAGGGCCTGTTTAAGTTTGACAAAAGCGACCAAGGCCTCCTCCGACCATTTAAACCCGTCCTTCTTAGTAAGAACAGTAAAAGGACATGCAATCAACCCGTAATTACGCACAAAGCGCCGGTAATAACCTGTTAACCCCAAAAAACCACAGACTTGTTTAACATTGATAGGTGTCAGCCAGGATTGAATGGATGCAATCTTTTCTTGTTCCACTTGTACACCAGCTGCGGTCACAATATGCCCCAAGAAAACTACTTCCGATTGGCCTAAGAAACATTTGGTGAGCTTAACAAAAATCTATGGTCATGTAGCAAATTAAAGGCCTGCTCCGGATGCTGAATGTGCTGGGTCATATTGGCACTGTAAATTAGGATATCATCAAAGAAGACGGAGTATAAAACGACACAGAAATGGTCGAAATAAATCGTTCATAATTGCTTGGAACGTCGATGGTGCGTTAGTGAGTCCAAAGGGCATTACTTTAAATTCATAGTGCTCGAAGTGAGTGCGAAATGCTGTCTTGTGCCCGTCTTCCTTCGCAACCCCTAGAAAACAATGATCGGGCCAATTAGTAACCCGAAGACCTCTTGGCGAACTCTTGTCGGTATTCATAAACGGTTCGAGTTTGACGTATGCTACACAAGTACTCATCAGGTTACTGGACTCGGGAGGGACGAAATGCTTCTGTACGGCGCTAGTTAACTCTTCCCAGTAGGTAAGATCATGTTCCGCTGCTAACCATGAGTAGAGGTCCAAGGTGTCGCCTTAAAAGTGCATTGCTGCCACATCCACCTTCTCTTCATCGTTGGTATTGTAGAATCTGAAGTATTTCTCAACCTTTAGGATCCATCCTCGGGGATCACCACCGCTAAAGGATGGGAGTTCGATTTTGTGATAGGATCAACAGTTGAAATTGGAATAACTGCCTTCATCATCATCGAATTTCGAGCCCCGTTTTTGGATTTATCCCCGGTTGCTACCTGCCGCTTCAATTCCGCCATGTCTCCTTCAATGCCTCTACGGCCTCGAGTTTGGCCTCAATGGCTGTCAACTACGCTGCGACGGGGTCAGATTGTCCTCCACCTTCCGAATTACCTCGAGTAACTACCATGATGATGTCCCAGCAATGGAACCAATGATAGAACCTAAGGAATTATAGGCAGGCGAATCATTGATTGAAATTAAATGCCCAATTCGAGAAGGGCAAAATCTCCAAATACAGTACAAACGATAATCAAATTTCTAAATGAAAAATCCAAAAGAACAAGCCTGCTACTAATAAAACTAACATTCACTAACTGCTCCTGAAATGGGGGTCGTGAATTACTCTCCACAACTCCATCATGCTACTAGCATCGTGACCCAGTGGGTCAACCCAATTCCTGAAAACCACCTGAAATTCAAATGCGAGTTGATTAAGCTCCTTGTGTGAATTGGCTCGATTCTTTCTCCTGGTATACACGTGTTGGATTCTATCATTCTCTCTATACAAACTTATCGTATTAGGGCCGCAAATGAACGTGTTCACGAACTCTTCACGAACTCTTCACGAACATTTAACGAACATAAACGAATAACATAAACTAATGCAAACGACTTTATATTCATTTTAGAATAAAAATTCAATTTTTGATTACAAACATTACGGGAAATCCACCAAAAATAAATAAATAGACGAGGTTAATGGAGACGTATACTCAACTAGGGTCTCATATATTGATTAAAACCAATAAAACAAAATATAAAATATAAAAGCCTATGAACAAATACAAACATACACAAATGGACATAAACAAACATAAACGAACAGACATTAATGAACACATTATCAAACGTTCACGAACGGAAGCAACCTCTATTCATGTTTGTGCATTTAACTAATAAACAAACGGAATTTCTTGTACATGTTAGTTAATTTATAAAACGAACGGACATAAACAAACTTCCTGACGAACGGTTCACGAACTGTTCACTGAACGTTCGGTTCGTTTGCGGCCCTACATCGCATGACAAGTCTAAACTTAATTTCATAATGTGTTTTATATTGTAAACTATAACATGCTTATCTTATAATTTTATTTAAAAAGTGTTTGATGTAATTTCTAAACTAGTGGAATGTTTCGTATCAAAATTTAAAGGGTGTTGCTATTTACATCCTACTCTACTATCACATATTATGTGTCATTATTTATTAAACTTTAGTTTCATAATGTGTTTTATTTTTAAATTTTATCCAATAATCTTTAATGATAAACATTCTCATTTAATGTAACATTAATCTAGTATATTAATTTTAATAATTTTGATTAATGTTTCATCTTTTTAACCTTTTTAAAGCGTTTTTGAACCGTTCTAGTTTTTAATCAATTGAAATTCTTTACGAAGGTTTGTTATATTAGTTTGTTGTTAATATTTTAGGAAGATTATATATATATTTCTAAAGTTGTTTTTAAAAAATGTTTTAGTAGTATGACGTCAGGATACTTTATTTTGTTTTGGTTTTTGTATTAAATAGACATAAGTTTTTAGTATGCTTTTTTAGCAACAGTATATCAATTTAGGTTACCCTATAGGGTCTCGTTTAATTTTTTTTTTCTAAAACACATTAAAAAACTTGATCTTTTTTTTCCCTTAGGATGTCAATCATTTTAGAAAAGAAACTAACAAGATGATAGGAACAAAACAAATAAAATGAAAAAAAATCAAATTAAAGTTACACTAAATTTACAACAATAGGTTTATCAAATTTAATCTAATTTAAACTAATATTTATCTAATGTAAGTATAAAATTAAACTTATCTAACATACACAAATTAAATCTGTACGAGAGCCTCATCTGAGGCAGCACTTTTTTTTTCCTTAAACTTCTGTAAATTTTTGTTTATTTAAACTAATATTTCTCTAATGTGTATTTATAAATGTATTTAAATACACAAATAATAATGATAGTAATATAATAACTTGATTAATGAATTTAAGTAAAGTTAAGTGTGTAATAACTTATTTGATCTTTTACATTAAATTAGTGGTTTGAGAAGGAATTTTTCAAGGAAAATCATATACACCTCATTTAACAACTTCTTTAGAATATTAAATGCTAATAAATATTAATATTGAACTCGTGTTTGATTGATGTGGTTGTTATTAAATTTAATTAATATAACAAAGTAGGGTGTGATTAGAAAATAGAGTAGTGTACAAATAGAAATACTCAAATTCAAAACCTAAAAAACAAATTTGCGTAAAATTTTATACTTACAGTTTATACACATTTATTTTAAATTTACAATTTCAACTATTATTTTTTTTAACAGCAGGGTTAGTGGTTATTTCAACTATTAATATGCAAACAAGAAAGATGTAAGATATTCCAAGTTAAACATGTTGTGTTTATACCAACCATCAAATACGCATCATCTTGATTTGACCCACCAAGTACCAACCATTACCACAACCTATTTCACACCTTAGAGTCCAATAATCTATACGGGAAATTGTAGATATTCTTAGAAACACATTTTTAGATAACATAAGGTTTAAGATACATTTAAAACATCTATTACAATTTCAAAATGTTTAGCACGTGAAGAATGGATGCAAGTGGGATTGAAAAAGATCCATCAAATATTTTTTTCTAAACGCCAAAACATAACTTCAGGTTTTAGGGGTGAAAGTACTCACTGAAAATCATAATCATACACATTAAGGGTTAAGATTAATTATAACTTTTCATAAATACACAATTTAATCTATAATAAAAGAAAAGGTCGCAAATATAAACCACCCTTACAAGATTTCTCTGGTCAAATGAATCTGTTTGATTTAAACATCATGTGACATGATACAAGTGATTTCACCTACTACTTGTTGGATCCAAAGGACATCACTACCTTACAGAAGATGTACACATAAGGTATAGCATGATCACACTAATTTCATAATTTCAATAATAATAATAGAACAGTTCAAATTCAATGATACAAGGAATCAAACCAAGTTGCAAAGAACAATATACCCGAGAGCGGGTCAAAGAATGAATGGACTAGTTAGTTTACAATCAAAGATGGTAAGAAAAAGAAAGCAAATCATACATTGATATCGTTACGTTTGGATCTAATAGTGTTCAATTCTTGAGCTCCACTCAAGTTGAATCTTGGGATGCTGTAGTAGTTGTTTTCAGGCGTCAACACCGGCTGCTGAGGATAAAGGGTTGGAGGTGGTGTTAAATTCCGTTGAGCTGGAAGTGGTGGTAGAATGTTGTACTTGTATGGCTCACCAATTGTCCTGCAATATGGGCACCACACAACGGCTTTAGGGTCTAGCGTTTAGGGTTTTGTCAAAACAAAGTTACATGAGTTTTCCAACATGATAACTGTAATAGAAGACCTAACAAGATTTTTATATTAAGACTGAATATGTTATGAAGCTATGAAACCTAATAGAACATGTCCACATAAAAAGGCCAACACTAGATTTTGAGCAAAATCAACGGGAACCTATTGCAGTCTTGGAACTCATGATCTAATATTCTAAATATTAGTTTTAGAATTGAATCAGCTGAAACAATGAAAGTAATCTCTTTAAACCGTTAAACTAACCAAAGCAAACAGGTTTTTGTTGGTTTGAACACTAAATCGGCTGGTTAGGCTTGGAAACATGTCAGACCGAGGTTACCCGTCTGACAAGAGTGTTTTAGTCCCAAAACTTGTACATTAAAGGTTATACAAACTGTGGCATTTATTATGACTTCCTTAAGGATGTGTAATGGAATCCCCTGATTATCATTCTCAATTAACCAAACATATATAATTACAAATGTTTCACTTTACCCCCTTAATCTATACATGAATGATAATACTACTCTAATATACCCCCTCAGTCTAAGGAGGAGGAAGACGAATGCTTAGACTGGAACGAAAGTCATTGAATAGCACGCGAGGTAGTCCTTTGGTGAAATATCCGAGAAATTGTGTCTGGATGGAACATGAAGAACTCGGACTTGACCTTTCTGAACCTTTTCTCGGACAAAGTGTATATCAATTTCAATATGTTTGGTTCTTTGGTGTTGAACCGGGTTCCCCGTCAAATATATGGCACTGACATTATCGCAATAGACCAATGAAGCACGCAACGGGGGAAATCCCAAGTCGAGTAGTAAGTTACGTAACCAACATATTTATGCAACTGTGTTTGCCACCCCCCTGTATTCTGCTTCAGCACTGGATCGAGACACCGTAGTTTGACGTTTAGACGACCATGAAATAAGGTTATCACCCAAATAGATGCAGTATCCGGAAGTGGAGCGACGCGTATCGGGGCAACCTGCCCAATCCGCGTCGGTGTAGGATACCAAGGTGGAGATAGGTGAGCGACGCATATACATCCCCATGGTGATGGTCCCTTTGATGTACCTGAGAATGCGCTTAAGGGCATGCATGTGACCGGTTCGAGGAGCATGCATGTGCATGCATATTTGCTGAACCGCATATGAGATGTCCGGCCGGGTAAAAGTTAAATATTGTAATGCACCTGCTAGACGGCGATAGGAGGTGGGGTCATCCAATAAGTCCCCGTCATCAGCGCTCAATTTTCCGGTTGTGTCTACGGGGTTTGAACCGGGTTGCAAGAGCCCATTTTGGCCCTATCAATGATGTCCCGAGCATAAGATTGTTGAGACAAAAATAGACCGTCAGGTTTACGGGTCACCGAAATGCCAAGAAAATCACTCAACGGACCAAGATCCTTCATTGCAAACTCTTCCGATAACTTGTGCATGAGAAACTTTTTCAGTGTGGCAGAAGAAGTGACGAGAAGAATATCATCAACATATAACAAGATGTAGGCTGTTTCGGTGCCATGCCGGTAGATGAACAAGGAGTGGTCACACGAACTGTGATGAAAGCCCAAAGTAGTAACATAGTCCGTGAACCGTTGGTACCAGGCCCGGGGGCTTGTTTTAGCCCATACAAGGACTTTTTCAAGCGACAAACATGATTTGGGTAGCAAGGATCCCGAAAACCCGGGGTTGATGCATGAACACAGTTTCATTTAGTTGTCCGTGGAGAAAGGCATTTTTGACGTCTAGCTGATTAATATCCCAATTATTGTGCAAAGCAATGCTGAGAACGGAACGAATGGTGGCCGGTTTTACCACGGGACTAAAAGTTTCATCACAGTCTACCCCGACTTGTTGTGTTCTGCCATCACAGACCAATCGCGCTTTGTAGCGCTCAAAAGACCCATCGGACTTGGTTTTATGTTTGAATAACCACATGCACCTAATAATTTGCATATTAGGTGTTTGGGGGATAAGCTCCCAAGTCTTATTATCTATAAGAGCAGTAAACTCATCAGTCATGGCACGGTTCCAAAATGGGTTGGCTAAGGCTTCGGCTGGATTTTTGGGTAAAGGTGCAAGTGTAGTGACGGTAGCATTGAAATTCATCGGTTGTTTTGGTTTGGAATGGCCTGTCATGCTACGAGTTTGGATGGTTCTGTGTGGTGGTGGTGGTGGCGGGTTAGGTGGCGGGGGAGATGTGGTTGGTGGGGATGGGGGATCGACGGGTATGGGTTGTTGTTGGGAGGTGGTTTGGGGAGCGGGTTGGGCTGTTTTGTGGCGCCTGGTGTATTTTTGAGAGAAGGCCGAGGGTGGCCGTGAGGGTGGTGATGGCGGTGGAGTAGGGTGTGGGGTAGGGTTGGGTGTGTGTGGAGCAACTGTTGAAGTCGAGGTTGGTGTTCGTGAGAAGGATTTTGCCAAACCGAGGGATGAAGATCAGTGGAGGTGGGAGAAGAGAGAGAGTCATAGGAAGAAGACGAAGGTGTGTTGGCAAAGGGAAACACATGTTCATCAAAAAGGACATGTCGTGACGTAATTATTTTCTTTGTAGACAAGTCATAACATTTGTAGCCACGATGGTTGGAAGGATAGCCTAAAAAGACACATGGTGAAGAACGTGGTTGAAGTTTGTTAATGGAAGTGGATGGGATGAGGGGATAACACAAGCAACCAAAACACGAAGGTGAGAATAAGTAGGATGTTTGAGGTATAAGAGAGACGTGGGAGAGTGATTGTTTTGGTTTTAGATGGAAGAATGTTGTGAATGTAGGTGGCCATTTGTAAGGCATGATGCCAGAAGTGAGGAGGAAGAGAGGCATGAGTTAAGAGAGTGCGAACGATGTTATTGATGGTTCGGATTTTTCTTTCGGCTTTTCCATTTTGTGAAGAAGTATGTGGGCAAGAGAAACGAAATTGCATACCCGTTTGATCACAGAATTGGTGAAATTGTTTGTTATTATATTCTGTACCGTTATCACATTGAAAACATTTTATTGATCTATTAAATTGAGTATGAATTAGTTTGTGAAAAGTGGTAAATATGGTGAAGACACTAGATTTATGTGCAAGTGGAAATGTCCAAAGAAAATTAGTGTAATCATCAAGCAACAACATATAATAACGGTGACCTCCCGAGCTTAAAACTGGAGATGTCCATAAATCACTATGAAGAATGTCAAAAGGATATGAAGTAAAAGAAACCGAGTCATAAAAGGGCAACCTAACATGTTTGCCAAAACACATGACTGACATAAGTGTTTGTCAGACAATTTATTAACTGAAATAAAATGATGTTTATTCAAAGCATGTAAAGAAGAAGATCCCGGGTGCCCCAGACGACGATGCCAAAGATCTTGAGATAGAGCAGCAAAGGTAGAAGGTGAGGTAACTTGAGTGGAGGGAGTGGTGAGAGGATAGAGATCTCCGGTGCTGTCACATCGGAGGATAGGAATCCGAGTCTGGTAATCCTTCACAAGAAAACCAAATGGGTCAAATTCAACAGTTGCATTGTTATCAATAGTAAAACGTCGTACAGATATTAAATTTTTAAGTAGTTGAGGGGCTACCAAAATGTTTTTAAGATCAAGTGGGGGATAGGGTGGTGGTAAGGTAGATTGGCCGATGGCCATGGTGGGAATTTGGATAACGTTGCCAACGACGATGTTGTTCAACCAGTTATTATAGACATAAGATGAGAGGTTACCTGTTGTGTTTGACATGTGGTTCGTTGCTCCCGTGTCCATGATCCAACTTTGCTCCGGGTTGAGAGACATGGTGTGCATCGCTTGTTCTATGTTGGTGGGAGTATAAGAATACTCGGAGGATGCATATGCCTGTGAAGGGGCTGGTCCAAGGATACCCGGTGCCGGATGGGGGGAACGGTGCGGTGATGGTGTGGTGAATGGAGTAGAAGGGTACGGGCAAGGTGGTGTTGGCCAGCCTTGTTGTGGGTATGACCACGGTGATTGTTGTTGTCCCCACGAATGTGGATGGTGCCAAGTTGGAGAGTATTGGTATCCATGGCCACGTGAGCGTCCCCTGCCGCGTCCCCGACCACCCCGGCCCCTGCCGCGAGTGTAGTCCCAACTGCCGCGTCCGCGGCCTGGTGATTGGTAATGGTATGGTGGTTGGTTCGGGTTGGAGGGGGGTGGATGGTGTTGAGCAGCTTGGTTATTGAAGGAGGGAGGAGGGTTTGTGGGTGGTGTTTTGGAGGATTGGGATGTTGTGGTGTTGTTGAGAGCAGTGGCGGTGGGGGCGATGGAGTGTGCTCAGCGAGTTTCTTCAAGGATGAGACGGGAACGTGCCACATGAAAGTTGGGTAACGGGTCAGATTGTTGAAGCATGGCAGCAATGTTGTCATATTGATTGTTGAGGCCGGCGATGAGTTGGAGAACAAGACTTTGATCTGTAACAGGAGCATCAACATTCGCTAGTTGATCTGCTAGGGTTTAGAGCTCCTGGCAGTAGGCGGATGCGTTAGAAAAAGCATCAATTTTGGTGTTGGTGAATTTTTGTTGCAGGTAGAGGGCGCGGGTAGGTTTGCTATCAATGAAGATTCGTTCAAGGGCTGTCCAAGCGGAATGGGCAGTAGGTTTCTTGGACATGATGGTTTGCATGAGATCATGGGTGATGGTGCCATAGATCCATTGTAGAACAATGGCATCTAGGCGTTTCCAAAGGGGGTCGGGTGGGGACGAGGATGAGGATTCTGCAGGAGGTTGGAGATGATCCTCGACATTGTTGGCGGTGCAATGGATCTGCATGAGTTCGACCCACGTAAGGTAATGGCCGGTATCAAGGCCGAGAGTATAGTTGACATGGTTGCGAATGTTAGTGACCATAGTAGCAGGGTGGTTTGTGGCAGAGGAGGCGGCTGTCTTGTTTGATTCATCGCCAGCCATGAGGATCGGTGGAAAGTGGTGGAGATGAGGAGAGGAGAGGTGACGACAATTAGGGTTTTTAGGTTATCAGAGAGGGTGCTCTGATACCATAATGGAATCCCCTGATTATCATTCTCAATTAACCAAACATATATAATTACAAATGTTTCACTTTACCCCCTTAATCTATACATGAATGATAATACTACTCTAATAATGTGATCTACAAGATGTATGATTTTTAAACAAAAAAAAGGGCATAGGAGATCATACCTTGTGCTGGTGTATAATTGATCTTCCTTGATCAAACTGTCACCGGGCCTCTGCAGTGGTCTTTGTACTGAGGTAGACCATGGGCTTGCCAGAGGCAATTCATCTGAGAAGTATCTTCTTCTTACCAACTGGAGCATTAAAGTTTAGATCATTAACGAAGTGGAACAAAGTCAGTGTAAGAGAGTAAATAAATAAAAAAATAGTTGCATACTGTACGGAAAAACTTCATCACAGACTCCTTGTCGTATCTTGCTTCTTTTGCAGCCTGGACACTTTTAGGGTTAATGAAGAGAAATAATGATGAATTAATTGCTACATGCTGTTGGAATAGATCCATTTTGTTAATTTTAAAATTAATGATATGTTTACTACTTTGCATCAATTTTGACTCATTTATGAAGGGGTCTATTTGGATTATGCTTCATCTCTACGTGGATCAAATGGGTAAAACAAAAACAATAAAAAGATAACTGGTCAAACAGGTTGAAAATGCCCAAACTATGATTTTACTTGCTGTATAATCAGTTTCAAAACATGTCTATATCAGCTTTTTTTGGATCTCAATGATCAAGTCAATAGAAAATTGACCAACATCCTGATGATAATTCATAAACTTATGCTTGATGCAAATCTTACCGCCACAAGTCCGCCACTTCCTGGAAAACTGTCAATCAGAGGTAGTTCCTCACTTGAAGAAAGCAAACCCTGCTTCTCGACCCACTGGCGGGCCATGTCAACAAGATTGCCACTGCTACCTCTTGTTCCCTCTTTGGCAGCCACATCTGCTTTGTTACCAATCACTATGTATGGTACAAGAAGGCCACCTGGACCACCATTGGCCAGCGGAGCCGAAAATGTCCCTGTTGCTGCAATTTCCGCCGCCCATTTCTTCAAACTGTTTTTGTCCTTCTTTGAGAGAGATCATGTACAAAGATAACACCTGCTCAGTGCACACATTTAATGTCAAAATAGCAACCCAAAGTTGAAGGTGCAAATTCAATCACATATGAAACACAATACGGATGGGACCCATATTATTTTTTATAGAAAATACAGGAGATACTAATGAAATACAAAACAAATCTGCTTTGAGAGGCAAACTCCATCCAACCCTGACTTAATACTCAAATCAAACATGACCCCTAACTGCTAATCCTAATATATAGAGTTGTTGATAAGAAAATAAATCTGTTGCTTATTTCACTAACGAATCTTAAGTGGTGGGCGTCTAACAGATACATGATAAAGATAAATATCTTCACATACACAGATTTCACGTCACAATGAGATGAACAGTCAAATTCATGAAAAATGGTACATTTCATCGAATATAGGAGTAGTATTCTTGGTGAACAAGCTAAGGGGCGTTCTGACGTGTTGCAAAGTTATTATTGTGACGTATTTTTGCAAGAACAGGCTTCCTAACATTTGGCAAAAAGTGATTACAAATTTACAATTATAACTTTGTGAAAGTTATATAACAATCAGGGCCAGATATTTGGATTTGGAGATTGGGTTTTTGTGCAAGAAAAATAGTTATCGAGGATAAATGTAAACATAATAACTATCCCTAATTCTAATCAAAATATTATCTGCTTATCTAATTATACTTCTTAAATTCAAATGAAGAACTTCAAAATCACATATTCAATCATCCTATGAATTCAAGAGAAGCATCATGTAAAAAAACTTCCCTCCCGAATCTGCATTAAGTAGTAAACTGAGGTCACACAAATATTGAATATACCAGCCGTATAGTGCAAAGTAAACAATAATCAAGCTGTCAAATTATTAAAAAGATATCTTGTTCCTTTTAGTTTTCAAGCTAGGAATAAGGATAAAGTTTAAACTAATAAGAGGTTTCAATACATACCATTTATTTGAGAATAAAAGATGGAGCGACAGTCTGTATAAAGGTCATGTCCAGAGACATCCCAGAGTTCAATGAAGAATTCTCTATCCTTGTCACCTTTAACACTATCTGAAGAGCTACCAGGACTTCCATAAGTAAAATACTGCACCAAAACAAGAAATTACTTCAGAAAAGCCATTATTTCTTAGGGCATACTATCTATGGAGACAAAATGGTTTGTGGCAGACCTTCACATCAACTGTACATCCAACTGTTTGAGGAGGATGCTTTATTATTGTACCTTTCACAATCAGATTAACAAGAGAAGTTTTCCCCACACCTAGACAACGCATAAGAGACTTGTAAATACAAACAAGATCGACTGAAGAAACCAAAGTAGATGAAACTGGTTGTACATACACACATGATGTTCTAATTGGATTCTTCCCTATGTGAAATTGGAAATACCATCAGATCCTAATAATCTAAAATCCTACAAACTCAGTAAAATCGGACATCAGTCATTCCATAGGGGTTCTAACAGAAACTAACATAATCTCTTCGGATGCAATGAAACATCAAGACATTCTTTAAGCTTTAAACCTATCACAAGAAGATAAATTTTCAAAATAGTGAACTGAACACAATAAGTATGATTTTATTCCATTTTCACATAAGCACCATTGCATCATACTCTAAGCCTAAAATCCTCTACTTATCACTATGATAACAATAATCTAATCAGATTTATAATTGTCAACTGTTGAACTAACCTACAGACATGGTTTGATCGCGTAACCCATAACAGATCAGCCTTTATCACCCAATAAAACATAAAATAAAACCCTAATTGTTAAGTGATGAAAATCTTAAATCACCACAACACCCAACATAACCTTATTGCAATGATATTCAATCTCAACTGTTACCTGAGTCCCCAACAACAAGAACTCGAACCTGCCCACAAGGAGGACCTCCATTTTGATCTTTGTTGATCTCCTTATCGCGTTCCCTCCAAAACATGTTACAATAACCTTTCTCCTTCCCACATTAATATCACCGGAGCTTTCTGCTGCAAAATCCGGCCGATCTGTTTATACCCAGTTCGTGAAATGAAATTTGGATCGTGGGTTACGATTTATGTAGACCTTTGATTCGTGATATGCGATTTCTTCAACTCAAGTGAGGATCTTGGTGAATCTTAATTTGGGGGTTTTGAGTAAAAGTTGAGCTATAGTGTTGGTAGTTGAAGAACCGAATTTGAGATCGTTGATGTCAAAATGAAGCTCCGATTTAGGCAGATCAGAAGTGCAGTGAATTTAATGATTGAATCTATCGACTCAGATTTCGAAAAGCAAGTTTGAGGGGCAAGATTCTGAAAATGTAGTCCCCACGTGTAAAGCTTTACACCCAAATGGATAAAACGACATGATACACACTTTCATTATTAATCAACATGCTTAGTACGTGTTGAATCCCTTTATATATATATATGCTATATAAGACGTATAACTTCTTAAAAAATACATAAATTTTACTCGTATTCAATGTTGAATTTTACTATGTGCGTTGTATAGGCTTATCTGGGTCGTATGAGGCTCTGACAACGTCCATGAATTTTCCTAATTTTTAGTATCGTCGACCCTATACGCTTTATATAGGGCTATACTAGGCGTATAAAGTGACGTCGATTTATAAGTATGGGTGTCCTAATATTAGGACCTTAAATTGATACTTGTTATATGTTGTGTATAAAGTTATTTGTTATGTGTATATTTGCTATTATCATGATAGCTTGTTGCAATCACTCATTCAGGTCATCTTATCCACTGCGTATAGTCCCACCGTAACAATCGTGAATTTTCAGGCAACTTTATAGCTCGATACATAAAGCTCAAAAACTCTAAATCTCGTCAAATCCTAATTTTGTTACTTAACTTTGAGACCTTAGCTACTGTGTTTTAGACTTAATTGAGAATTAGATTAAGTACGGAACTACATATTAGAAAAATCATGCAGCAATATCATTACGTGATAATATATGACGATAGCAAATGATAATTCTTGACGCATCATTTGCATAACCAACAATTGATGAACATGGGCATGTTAAATTGTCACGTCGAATTATATTATATTGAACTTATAAGTATACCTACCATGTAGTTAACCAAGCTTGTAATACACTTGTATTTGTGCATTTAATCATGCATGAAGCTACCACCTTCTCATGAACAGTTCGTCATCAAACATAGTTCTTAACACATCAACATACAAAGTTTAATGCAACACTACATCTATCAGTATTTCATGAACGAAAGTATGAACCTTTCAATGCTTATATATAAGTGAGACGGTTCTAGTAACCCAAACTTCTTACTCATCATCCAAAAATCCTAAATACATATACCAAATTCATAACCCTCATGACTAACTTAATCAGGGACTTGCTTCTTATTCAACCACGCACTTTAACTCAACTTAGACCAATGATAACCATCATCGAACCACGTTTTAAAGATTAAAATAACCAAGATATATCGAGTTTAACCGTTAGTTATATAATGAAAATTATCAAACCATGCATCAAGACTTTCACCAATACCAAACGACAAAATAAAGAAATAATGTAGACTAATGTGGATGCTCAAGGACTGCTCGATGGAGACTCTTAGACCAGTATTAAAGACCTCTTTTAAAACCCTTGGCTACACCTTAACCATCCTTGAACTAAAACTAATACTTGGCTAAACTTTGACCACCAACTTTGTAATGCTAGTCATATAATGTTGAAATCAAGTACATAATGAAGATGTGGTGCTGTTGTCTAGTACTTGATCTATAGTTGCTGAAACAACATTGAAACAACCTTAAAACACTTTAATTATAATGCTAGTTACCAAAAGACTAAACCTTAAACTAATGATTAAGTAAAACCGAATGTATCTAAAAATCATATAAGAAAACCGTCAAGCAATTATCACTAACATCATTAACACCAAACGAAAAGTTATAGAAGCATTATAAACCCGTGATAATACCCCTTGATATGCTCGAAATCATAGCCCCTAAATCTCTCTAATTCTCGGTTCAAATAGGTAGAAAGAAACATTATACATGTGGAATAAATTGGCCAGGAATTAAAGGATAAAAGGTTTGCACAAACATCACATCATGATAGTCAAAAAGGGTAGGAACTAGGTACAAAAGAAGGATGGTTTTGTTGCTTCCCATGGCTTGAGATTGTAGCCCATGCTTCTAGGAAGATCTTGACCATCACAAGACATAAGTGTTCAAAGATGCTTTAGCATCTAATATGAATCTTTCTCCCAAAGTTCCTATATAATTCCCATACTACCAGTTGCATTCCCACACCAAAACCTCATCCCAACTTATACTAAAACAACCCAGACGAACCCTCTGCTGTGACTATTATGATCGTGAGAAGGGGAGAACACAAGAGCTTTGTATAGATGTTCATCAACATACTCTCCCTCAAGATCAGGTCCCAGGGAGTGGTTTCTAGCTATGGGAGTCTTAGCTACTTTACACTCAATCAGATGAAATCTTATTAGTATGTCTTCATATAGTTTGACTGGTTTATGAAGATGCGATTGTTAACCTGCTTCACTTCTAGAAAGAAATTGAGTTCCCCCATGGCACTCATTTCAAATCTATTCTTCATAAGCTTCTTAAACTCTTTGTAGAGCTTTTGATTAGTTGACCCAAAGATGATATCATCTACATAAACTTGAACATGCATCAAGTCATTCCCTGTTCTTTCGACAAAGAGTGTGCTATCAATAGTACCTCTCTTGTAGCCATGTTAGACAAAGTACTATGACAGTATCTCATACCACTTCTTTAGAGCTTGATGCAGCCCATAAAGAGCTTTATAAAGCTTGCATACATAATCAAGATGATCTAAGTCTGCAAATCCATGTGGTTGTTTAACATACACTTACTCATCTATCACCCTTTTATAAAAATGCACACTTAACATCAAGTTAGAAGACCTTGAAATCATTGAATGTAACAAAAGCAAGGAATATCCTAACAGCTTCAAGTCTTGCCACAGGAGCAAAGACATCTATGTAGTCAATCCCTTATTATTGAGTATACCCTTGAACAACAAGTCTTGCCTTGTTCTTGATGACAAGTCTGCTATCATCCTTCTTGTTTCTAAAAGCCCACTTGGTACCTATTATAGTCTTCGCTTGAGGAAGAGGACATATGTTCCAAACATTTTATCTTCTGAATTGTAGCAGCTCCTCCTGTATTGCTTCAACCCAACTTCCATCTTTTAAAGACTCATCAACTTTCTTTGGCTCAATCTGGGATAAGAAGTAAGAGTGTAGAGAAACATTTGTATTATGTGTTTGTCCTCTTGTTCTCACCCTAGTCTCAACATCTCTAATGATGTTTATAGTAGGATGTGACTTACGGGTTCTCAGTTAAGGAATCATAGCAAGTTGGTTTGTCATATCTAAATTAGAGAAATTTAGATTCGGTGATTGAGCATCACCCACCACATCTGTACACTTATCAAGTGAAACTTGATCTAGAGAGTGTGTGACATCATTGATGTTGTCTTCAGTGGAGTGATTGTTAGCATCAAGGTATTCTTGATCATTATCACTGATGCGCGTGAACAGTATATATATTTTGATAAAGGTTCTCCGCACAGATTTAGTTTTAATTAGTTATTACTAATACTAAACTACACACACAAAAGGCAAGTGTATCAATCATGAGGTAATATAGTGATGGTAAGAACCGAGTATCAATCCGTGGATACACCTAGCCTACTCAACAACCTTAATGACTGACTACCAGATTTGTTTTTTTGTTTAAGAAAATGATAAGTTGCCTTGATGTAATTAAGAATTTTTTTAGGGTTTTAGAAATAGTAATGAAAATAAAGTAAAACAAAGTTGAAACTTTTGGATTTAAAACTAGGGAAAAAAGGCTATCATCCTAATTAGATTACACTTGTGTAACTGTGATGAATTGGCGGTGTGATTAAATATATTGATTAAAGTAATTGTGTTAGTGTTTATAAATGTGAGCTGGCATGATTTCTTGTCTATCCACTCCGTAGTGACTACGACCGCGTCAGGTTGAGATTTACTGCTTAGGTCAAAGCCTTAGTAATGTAGGTAAATCTTTTGTGACCTTTTCTACATTTTCATAACTTAATGTAAGAAGAGAGTTGATCAAGTTCTTTTCTAACATATCATTAATTTTAGAAGACCATAACAATTACTGTAGATTTCTCAAACTAATAAAAGGGAACCCGTAAATGATCAGAAAGTTAAGGTGATATGATATTTAATAACCATCTCTAGTTAATTATCCATGGATTTATTATGAAGACCGGTTTCGCAAATAAAAGTTGATCGTACGTTTTTTAACCATGTATGACATTCACAATTATAAATCATAAGTTTATAACTTCCCATTCAAATATAGGTACTACCCCCAGCCGCCATAAAGAAGAGGTTCCTTCTCTAAATAGATATAGTATGGATTCCATCGAAAGTTTTTCCAAGACCACCATAACCTTAACACAATATAAATCACACCATTAGTTTATCACAAATTACACAAGTTTCATCCAATTAGGATGATAATGAGAGTTTAGCTCATAATAAGCTTGAACATAACAACAAACAACATAGAAGATAGATATGAATTCATCGGTGAAATGGAACAATCAAACCAGTGATCCACAATGGACGATGTCTAGACAATCTCAAGCTTCTTCCAAGTGTTGTATGCACCTCTCGAGCCTTCAAATGACTTTCAAGTCTTGATTCTCGAGAGAATTCTGCAGAGTAACTATCCCACCAAAAGCTTGCCAAAATGGTGAACTTGGACCTCTATTTATAGGCTTTCTGGAGTGTTTAGGCATGATCTCATGCCTAAAAGGCACGACCCTATGTTAGTACAATGCTTACGAAAGTTGGCCAGCTCGTACGTGCAGAGTGTGTCGGGCACGACCCTGTGACAATTGGGGCACGGCCCCGTGATTAGGGTGGGGCATGACACTGTGCTTACTTTTAGGGGACAGTACTTTTGTCCTATCAAATTTCCAAACACGGGGGTGTGTGAGATTAGCACAGGGGTGTGTTTCAGGCAATGCATGGGGCTGTGCTTAATGAGGCCCGACCCCATGCTTGGATTCCAAGGCTTGGATTTCTTTAATTTCTTGTTAAATATGCTTCTTTTGTCCATCTTGCCCTTTTTAACACCTGAAAGCACAATTTAATGATTTTAAGCACATAATCATCATTTCAAGGAAGATATTATGGAAAACTTGATATGCTTTCAGTAGGATTTATATGTATAATTTAGAGCACATCAAAACATCCACACACTTGAACTTTGCTTGTCCTCAAGCAAAATCACTTAAAATGACAATCCCTCCAAAAACCAATTAAATCAAATGACAAATGTCTTTCGGGAAATATGCAAGTAAAAATTATTTTATCCAAATGTAAACAATTTAAGCATGTATAGAATGATATCCTATCAAGCAATAGATTACTTAGTAAAGATTATTATCATGTAAAAATCCACACTTCTCATAAGATGCGCTCACACTCGACTAAATATACGGAGTCATAATTTGGATTAAGTGTGACTAATACGCTTAATTGCCTAGTATGAATACGTGTGAGATCATATGCTTGTTAAGTGATCAAATCTCCACCTACTTAGATTTTTACTTGCATAAATCGTTAGGTCTTTGATGGGTTGTAACTTGGCTCGGGCTTGGGTAAGGAATATTTGAAAAAAGTGGCTAAATGCTAAAGACGGCGGTCTTGGCTTATTTTTCTAACATAAACTACAAGGAAAGCAGTAAAAGGTTTCCTACACAATACTTCAAGCTAGAAGGGATATGCTAGCTTGAGGACTCGTTTAAGGTCAGATTGTTAAGATCGTATTTTGCTTTCAAAAACCTTACTTCGTCTTTCACTCGAAGATACACACAACTCTCCTTTCGTACGGATCGTTCGGCTTGAAGCCCAATAGCACCCAATCGGATCAATTCTGTGTATTCGTATTAGGACTCAGTTGGGTTCTTTTTGCATTTTCATTGTGAAACCAATTTCCACAGTTCAGGCATCTTTCGTATCTCTTTGCCCGCCTCTTTATTGTGCTTTTTAAAATTCCACAAAATGGCGGAACTTGTTTCTGTTTTCGATATTTCTTTCTCACATTGTACATGAGATTGAAAATTTATTCGCGGATTTCCGGGGGAAGTCCCGGTTTTACTGATTAAGGCAACAAATCAAATTAAAATTAAAATAATGCATTCCAGTTCTTTCAGGTCTGCCGGTAAAAGACCAAAATTTTCTTTTTTTTCTCTCTTTTTTAAGCCAAAACACGTCTTTAACGAAAAATGGATTTTGTCGAAGGCTTTTGGTCAAGTGACTTGGTGGTTCGGGTGATCAAATAAAAACATTTCAGCTCAACGAGGCTAACTAGGGTTGATGTTCGGGTAAGGAAGTTAAAAGAAAATGGTTGGGGCTTGAATGGTTAAGGTTTCCTAATGTCTAACTCATTTTATGTAGAAAATACTAATTAAGGTCTTGAAATGTATATCAAAAGCAAGTTCTAACTACACGTATCATAAGACACCTCAATTAAATCTAAAATGAAAGTAAAATTACAAAAGCTGTTTAATGCTCAAAAAATAAACTCACATACGGATGGAATTGGATAAAAGTGTTTCGTTTTACATGATTGTATATTTTTACTAGATTATTGCTTTTAAGGATACCACAAAAAAATTTTCAAATTTTATTTGGATGTCATTTATTTACTTATTTATTTCCCAAAAACATATATTTATAATTTCGTTTATTAGAAATTATTTAAATTTTTAATTTCGTGTCACAAAAATTAATGGTTAAGTGATTTTTATAAAATTTTTAGTTTGGACCTTTTCAGCAAAGTATCGCACGTATGTGTCAATTAACTCATCCCTACACTTAAAATTCACATTGTCCCTAATATGATTAGTAATATAAAACGAGGAAAGGTAACATGATAACTCCCCTAACAATGATGAAGTCGACTTATGTCTTAAGTTGTGAGAATCCTCGGGATCACCTGAAATATCATCAATTTACTGTTTTCAAGGGCTTTGTGGTGAGATATCCCCCACTCATGATACATTCGGTTTCTGATGTACATGATATCATTGCTCAGGTCATCTACTCGGGAGTGTAGGTTTTCAACTCGGTTGAAGGCTTATTGTTTGTATTTGAATGATCTCCTTGCATGGTTACTGGTGGTTTGGATTGCTTCATTAAGGTCTAACATGGTTGGGAATTCTCCAGCGTGTGAATTGGAAGCCCCAGCTTCTTCATGCTGTGTCGGCATATGAAGGTCCATGATAATTTCCTCGGGATCTGCCGGATCCCAGATTTGTCCCTTTCTATCCATAAACCTTGGCTGTCCATTTGGTAGGGTTGTTATCATGTACATACTCATGCAAAAGCTCAAATCTAACAATCCTGGCATCACTCC
Source organism: Flaveria linearis (assembly GCA_024085815.1). Lineage (NCBI taxonomy): Eukaryota > Viridiplantae > Streptophyta > Magnoliopsida > Asterales > Asteraceae > Flaveria > Flaveria linearis. The sequence goes on along the minus strand of CM044017.1, from coordinate 30,607,009 downwards.
TTCAGTTCCCTTCGTGTTACACCCATAGCTCTCGTATAAGTTCAGAATCCAGCTTCCTCCAAACATGGGTGTTGGAGCACCTACAGTTGTATTTCTGGCAAAAAGATTACAAAACAAGTATCCAATATTGCATGGTAATTGATTCATCATACAATATAAAATAAATAAGTCCCTCAAACTAACAACTCCCTCACTTTCACCACAAGCAGTTATGGAATGGCTAAGCAACCGATGTATGTAACGCAACAGCGGGTCTCAAATCTGACTGCTTTTGGTTTTACTCGAGTTAGACACTCCTGTTCCAATTCTTTCCCAAAATGCTTTTCTCATGGCACCACTTTCTGCGTCCCTACTCTCATCGTCTGGAAAGGTATGGTATGCTGGCATTCCTGATATTGCTTCTTCCTCCATTTCTTGTTTCGTATAGATGCCAAGATAGACGCCAAACATGGCGATGGATGTTTTTCGCCAACGTCCACCTAATCTGAATGAAACTGCTTCATCATCCCTGAGTCAGAGTCTTTCATGCTAAACCTGAAAGATGCTAAAAATTCAAGAGTTAGTTCATAAACAAAAGGTATGTTTTGTGAGAACAAACGCTTCCACTGAATACTCAATAAATTATTATATCTTTCGAGCTGTTCAACAGCCACCAAGGTTTCTTTATCGGCTTGCAAATGTGTCTTTTCATCCCTTTGTAACAGTCTTTGCAGCGGGTTAGGACACCATCTTTCATGGTTTCCCTCGAATTGCAAATACGGATGGTTCGTGATCCTGAAATTTTAACAATTAAGTTAAGCTATACAAAACAGATTTATGGAACAGCTTCATCATGTTAATGGCAGACATGGGCTTCATGAGATATAACATCATTTTTGTTCAACTCATGTTTAAAGACAGTAAAAAATTGTCATTCAAGAAAAACTGTTAAATATGGGGGTGTGGTCAACATTTTGAGGTATGAAATTTTAACTCGAGCGCACGTAGTTTTGGTTGTAAACCTTTGATTAAACGTGGGTTTAACATTTTCTTGCTTGAAAAACCAAAGATTACACATGTATCATTTTAATCATTTGTTAATAATTCAAGATACTCGAAAATATATATAGTGTTTAATCACCACATTTTTGACAATTTGAACTCTTGTAACTTGAATATGCTTAACAATGATTCAACTATAAATTATGAATGCTTAATAATGATTCAACCATAAATTATGAAGATAGTCTTGTTAACAATGAAAGGAAAATCAACTAACTAAGCATGGTCATTAACAACTAATTAACTACAAGGATAAACATGAACAAGAAGGTTTAACGTATTCATCATTCCATAAACTTTTAATTGCCAGGTTTACATATAATTGCTAGGATTTCAGTTGTTTAGAGACCTAATCACCTAACTACATGTAAATGACCATCATTATACTAGGAATTAGTAACACTAACCTCTTAGACAATCAAACTTGAAGAGAAATGGAAGAAATCTTTGGAAGGAAGTAAGAAAATCGAAAATGTGATGAAAATGAGAGTGCATACGGGTGTTTACAGAATTCCTCTCATATTTATGATTGAGAATTGATGGGGAACAAGACAAATAGCTGAAAAGAGTTAGATTGTGTCATTTTTTGTCGAGCATGGGGGCGTGCCTAAATGGGCACAGGGGCGTGCTTCCCCTTTGTTACCCGTTTTTAGTTTTTCGTTGTTCCGTTTTTCAATTTTCGCGCGTTATGCAATTTACCCGGCTAAGTTTTATCACTTCCAAATTATCAAAAAAGTTACGAAAATAGTCTTAGAGTTAATTAAAACAAGCCAAATGTCAATTACATTTCCTAAGTTCCTACGGTTACATAATACATTAAACATCGAGAGTCTGAAACTGCAAAACTAGACTCCTTAACGCGCACTAGCGTACATAACACATCATGAAATGCTTCTAAAAGAAGCCTCCACACATTTTATGTGGAAGGTTTGGGATGGGATAGTGTGAAGTGCGGTTGCTTAGTTCCACAAGCTAACGGTTGACGGAAACGAGTTCCTCGCCCATCTCCTGAACTTTTTGGATGTGTTCAGCTAGGCGTTGAGATGCGATGAGGTTCACCTCAGTCAACTGTTTGATCGGTTCGTGTAACTTGAGAAAGTATTCTTGCGTCGTTGTCTCTCGTGTTTTAGAACGCGATTTATTCGCAGGATTCTAGCTTGAACTTCCGTGACTTGATTCTTTTATCTTTTAAATGTCTTTAAGCAGAAATGGATGTGATGAAAGCTTGGAACAAGTGTGGTATTTATATACTGGTCATAAAAGTTGATCACGGGGGCGTGCTTAGCTAGTCACGACCCCGTGTTTGTCATAAATCGTCTTAAATTCGACATGCAACGTTCCAGAGTCGTCAGCGGAGACCATGGAAAATTTGTGTCAGAAGCACAGGGGCGTGTTCCATAGGGCATGGTCCCGTGAGCTCCTAGGAAAAGTTAAAAAGCTAAAGAAAACCTATGTACATGTGTCGTGTTTAAGTTTCGGGTCTTCGGCGCGACCCATCCCCACACTTAGTCTTCGTCAGGGCGGAGGTGTAATTCCTCCGAGAAAATATTGATTGGTCCATCATTATACGGTTTTAAATGATGACTATTAACTTGAAACTTAAATCATCGTGGTTGTCAATTTCTATGGCACCATTCGGAAACACGTTTTTAATCGTGTAAGGTCTAGACCAACGTGATTTCAGCTTTCCGGGAAACAAACGTAAACGAGAGTTATATAATAAGACATGTTCTCTGACATGAAACCCATTAGTGTTTTTTAATCGAGAGTCGTGGAATTTCCTTGTCTTTTCCTTGTAAACCCTAGCGTTTTCGTATGCTTGTTCTCTCGGTTCCTCTAGTTCGTGGATCTATAGAAATTGATTTTTTCTGCAAGGCCTTGGTCTAAGTTTTCTGATTTGAGTGCCTAATAGGCCTTGTGTTCCAGTTCCATATGTAGATGGCACGACTTCCCATAAACGAGTTTGAACGGTGTTGTGCCAATAGGAGTTTTATAGGCTGTTCGAAAAGCCCATAATGCATCATCTAGCTTGGTAGACCAATCCTTGTGATTTTGTCCTACGGTTTTCTCAAGGATTTGTTTGATACCTCGGTTAGTGACTTCAGCTTGCCCATTTGCTTGTGGATGATAAGCAGCTGTAAAGCAATGGTTTACTCCATAATGAGCCATTGCTCTCTCAAGCTGGTTGTTACAGAAATGCGTTCCTCGGTCACTAATTAAAGCCTTGGGGGTACCAAAATGAGAAAATAATTTCTTAAGGAATCTGACCACGTTTCTTGCATCATTGGTAGGTAGGGCTTCAGCTACGGCCTATTTTGAGACATAATCGACTGCTACCAAGATGTAACGATTACCAAATGACACCGGGAATGACCCCATGAAATCAATACCCCATATATCAAATACCTCGCATACTTGAATGGGTTTCTGAGACATCTCATCCCGTGTGAGATGTTGGTTGGTCTTTGACATGCATCACGGGTGCGTACCATGTTGTGAGCATCTTTGAAGATCATGGGCTAGTAAAATCCAGAGTCAAAGACCTTCTTGGCTATTAGGGTTGCTCCATGGTGTCCTCCTATGGGTTCTTCATGACAGTGCTTTAGGATCTGTTGTGCTTCACTTTCGTATATGCATCTTCAGATAAGTTGGTCTGCACTGATTCTGAATATATACGGGTCTTCCTAATAGTAATACTTAATGTCAGTAAAGAATTTCTTCTTTTGCTGATAAGTCATTCCCTTGAGTAGGATTCCGCTTGCCAAGTAATTTTAGAAATCGACAAACCAAGGATATTCATCGATTGAGGATTGGATGTTCAAGGAATTCATGTGGAAAATTATCGTTTATTTTGAATTCTTCAGTTTATGAAGGACTTGAATTTTCAAGACGCGAGAGATGATCAACCGCCGTATTTTCTGCTCCTTTCTTATCATGAATTTCGATGTCGAATTCTTGAAGCAGAAGCATCCAACGAATCAATCTTGGCTTTGCATCTTGTTTGTTAAACTGATAACAAAGGGCACACATGATCGGTGTAAATGATTGTTTTTGAAAGGATTAGGTACGAGCGAAATTTGTCGAATGTGAAAACTACCACAAGAAGCTCTTTCTCGATGGTGGTGTAGTTTTCTTGTGCGTCGTTTAGGGTTTTGCTCGCATAGTGAATTGAGTGGAATTGCTTGTCTTTCCTTTGTCCTAATACGAATCCTATCATAAAATCCCACCATGATTGGAGTGGTGACCAGCCTCTCTTTTACCAAATCGAATGCACTAATGCATTCATCAGAAAATACGAATTGTGCGTCTTTTTCAAAAAGTTGAGTTATCGATCGTGCGATTTTTAAGAAATCTTTGATGAAACGACGGTAGAATCCTGCATGACGAAGCTTCTGATTTCTTTCACGGTTGTGGGATGTGGAAGTTTGGAAATAGTGTTGACTTTGGCTTGATCGACCTCGAGCCCCGCTCGAGAGATCTTATGTCCTAACACTATTCCTTCGGCAACCATGAAGTGGCACTTTTCCCAATTCAAAACAAGGTTAGAATCTTCACATCTAACCAGTATCTTTTCCAGATTTTTAAGACATTGCTCGAATGAGTTTCCAAAGACGGAGAAGTCATCCATCAAAACTTCTATTGAGTGTTCGATCATGTCGTGAAAGATTACTACCATGTATCTTTGAAATGTAGCAGGAGCATTACGTAATCCAAAAGGCATTCACCGATAAGCAAAAGTCCGATATGGACAGGTGAATGTCGTTTTCTCTTGATCTTCGGGAGCAATAGAAATTTGAAAATATCCTGAGAAACCATCGAGGAAAAAATAGAACATTTTTCAAGATAGTCTCTCAAACATTTGGTCGATGAAAGGCAAAGGGAAATGATCTTTCCTTATGGCACCATTGAGTTTGCGATAGTTGATGCAAACTCTCCATCCTATAACCATAAGAGTTAGAATAAGCTCATTCTTCTCGTTAGTTACAACAGTCATTCCTCCTTTCTTTGGAACAACTTAGATGGGACTGACCCAAGGTGAATCAGAAATAGGGTAAATCAAACCAACATCTAGCAGTTTGATTACTTCTTTCTTCACCACCACTTGCATGCTCGAATTTAAACGTCTTTGATGTTGAATGATGGATTTGAAGTTTTCCTCCATTAGTATTTTATGAGTGCAAAAGGATGGATGGATTCCCTTGATGTCCATGATTTTCCATGCAATTGCTCATTTATTTGCCTTAAGCACATTGAGCAATTTGTTCTTCTCATCATTTGATAAGGCGGGTGAGATTATGACAGGAAGTTGAGATGTGTTTTTAAGAAAGGTGTATTGAAAATGAGATGGAAGTCCTTTGAGTTCTAAAGCCGAAGGGTCTTCGATAGAAGGTTTAGCTTTGGGTTCTAGTTCTTGTTCGATAATCTCGAATACTTCTTGATAAGATGATGTTTCATCAACTTCTAGTTCTGGAGTGATTTGATTCTAACAGATTGGTTCAGTGGTTTGAACTTCTAAGTGTTGTAGGCTTTAGTTTGATGAGTGTTCTTCAAATGACAACTTATGATTGAATCGCAGACATTAATATAATAGAGTGAACGTCATGATGTTGAGGATGTTTTATGGATTGTCCTATGTCGAATGTCATTTCCTCCTCTACCAGTGCAAACATCGATGAGGGCTCGAGCAGTTGCTAAGAAAGGTCGACCCAGGATAAGAGGAACATTTTTATCCTCATCCATGTCAAGGATCACAAAATCAACGGGAAATACGAATTTGTTGATTTTAACTAAGAGATTTTAAATGATGCCCCTCGGATATTTAACAATCCAATAAGCTAACTGGATGCTCATACAGGTAGGTCTTGGTTAACCTAAGTTTAGCTTTTCAAAAACCGCATATGGCATAAGGTTAATGCTAGCACCTAAATCAGCTAACGTGTTGCTAACAGAAAGATTTCCTATTAGGCAAGGTATGGTGAAACTCCCTGGATCAGTCATATTTTGAGGTAGTTTGTTTTGAAGAACTACATAGCATTCCTTATTTAAAACTACGTGTGATAACTCTTCCATATTCTTTTTGTTTGGCAATACACCCTTTAAAAACTTAGCATAATTTGGCATTTGGGCTAAGGCTTCCACCAAGGGCAGATTGATGTGGAGTCTTTTGAATAACCCCAGGAATTTTCCATATTGTACCTCCATTCGTTGTTGTCTCAAACGACCAGGATATGGAGGTGGTGGGACATAAGGTGGCGGTGGTACATATTTCTTGGCTGGTTCTTCAACAACAACAAGTTGTTTTGCTTGTCACTTGCATTACTTGGACTTTTGATTTCCATTTCTTCAAGGATGGGTTGTAATGCAGGTGCATCACCCTGAGTGGTTTTGCCACTCCTTGTGGTGATGGCTTTGACCTGAGCATTAGCGTTTGTCACAGCGTTACTAGTCAAGGCACCTTGGGGTCCTGTAGATAGTTGTTGTGCTATCTGACCTACTTGATTTTCAATGGTTTGCAATGATGCTTTGTTGCTTTTGATGTCAACCTTGTTTCTTTGGAATCTCTCCTTATTTCTTCGATCAGATTTCCGGATGTATACATCTGTGGCTTGTGTGGTTATCAACAATTGTTGCAGTAAGTCTTCCATTGATGATGCTCCATGGTCTTGGATACTACTGCTTGGATCTTGTTATGGTGGCTTTTGTTGTTGTTAAGGTGGCCTGTGGTTGAACCCAGATGATGATTGGTTGTTACCAGCTTCTCTGTAATTCGAGTTGCTCCTCCATTTTGAGTTGTTATTATATGAGTTGTTTGGGCCTCCTACGTAATCAACATCTTCAACCATCATAATGCCTTATGTGCATTTGTTGGTCTTATGTGAATTTCCGCATATGTTGCATCGTGTTGGAGTTTTCTTTAGTTCGGCTTGCAATTGTTCGAATTATTTGGTTAGGGCTTCTAACCGGGATGTAATCAATGTCTCAGAGTCTACTTGATGAATGCCTTTAGAATAGGGTTTGTTTGTTAAGGGATTATAAGCAAATCTCTTCTTAGCTACTCTTTCTAGGACTTGGTATGCCTCTGTTGGCGTGACACTTCTGAAATCTCTTCCCGCATTTTAGTCTACAGCTTGTTTGTGTGGTCCGCTGATTACATCGTAAAAAGTTTGACACTGCAACCACAGATAAAGTCCGTGATGTGGGCATCTCCGAAGGAGACCTTTGTATCTCTCTCATGCTGCGTGTAATGATTCATCATCGTCTTAGCGAAAGCTCGTGAAGCTGCTTCTTAGTTTGGCAGTACGGTCTGATGGAAAGTATTTCAAAAGAAATTGTTCAGTCATTTCCGCCCATGTGGTGATGGAACCAGGCAAAAGTGAATCAAGCCAATCAATGGCTTGGCCCCGAAGTGAAAATGGAAAAAGTCTTAGTCTAATCGCGTCGTCTGAACAATTATTGATTTGGAAGGTCGCAAAGATACGAATGAATCGTGAGATATGAGCGTTAGGGTCTTCGTCTTGCAATCCATGGAACTGAACAGAGTTTTCTAAGAGTTGGATAATACTAGACTTAATCTGGAAATTATTGGCAGCTATTGCTGGTTGGACAACACTAGACTCGTAACCATCGATTGACGGTGTGGCATAATGCGTCATCTTCATTTCCTCGTCTTGGTTAGCCATGTCTTCTTCGGATGGTATTCCTTACAAAACGTCTTCTTCGATGATTGTTGCTATTTGTCGTGGTCTTTCACGTAGCCTTTGACGGAAAAGTCACTCGGATTCCGAAAGAGGCGAAACAAGTTCAGGACTAGACGAGTCGGACATACACTATCTTAAAGAAGCATAAACTAACTAATGCTTAGAATAAACCAGGAAATCTGACTAACTAACTAAACTAAATTATCTACAAAAATAAAATAAATTTGAACAAAAATATATTAACAAGATATATACAAGATAGTCAAATATTTAGTTTGTCTTTCAAAACTGTCGTGTGTCCCCGGCAACGGCACCAAAAACTTGATGCATGTGAAAAGTATATATATTTTGATAAAGGTTTTCCGCACATATTCAGTTTTAATTGGTTATTACTAATACTAAACTACACACAAAAAAAGAAAGTGTATCTATCGTGAGATAATATAGTGATGGTAAGAACCGAGTATCAATCCATGGACACACCTAGCCTACTCAACAACCTTAATGATTGACTACCAGATTTGGTTTTTTGTTTGAGAAACTGATAAGTTGCCTTGATGTAATTAAGAATTTTTTTAGGGTTTAGAAATAGTAATGAAAATAAAGTAAAACAAATTTGAAACTTTTGGATTTAAAATCAGAGAATAAAGACTATCATCCTATTGATTAAAGTAATTGTGTTAATGTTTAGAAATGTGAGTTGGCGTGATTTCGCGTCTATCCGCTTCGTAGTGGCTAGGACCACGTCAGGTTAAGATTTACTGCTTAGGTCAAAGCCCTAATAATGTAGGTAAATCTTTTGTGACCTTTTCGACATACAATTTCTAAAAACGTAACTTAATGTAAGAAGAGAGTTGATCAAGTTTCTTTCTAACATATCATTAATTTTAGAAAACCATAACAATTACTGTAGATTTCTCAGACTAATAAAAGGGAACCTGTAAATGATCAATAAGTTAAGGTGATATGATTTCTAATAACCATCTCTAGTTAATTAGTCACAGATTTATTATGAAGACCAGTTTCGTGAATAAAAGTTGATCATACGTTTTTCAACCGTGTATGACATTCACAATTACAAATTATAAGTTTATAACTTCCCATTCAAATGTAGGTGCTACCGATCGAAAGTTTTCCCAAGACTACCATAACATTAACACAATATAAATCACACCGTTAGTTCATCACAAATTACACAAGTTTCATCCAGTTAGGATGATAATGAGAGTTTAGCTCATAATGAGCTTGAACATAACAACAAACAACATAGAAGATAGATATGAATTCATCGGTGAAATGGAACAATAAAACCGGTGATCCACAATGGATGATGTTTAGACAATCCCGAGCTTCTTCCAAGTGTTGTATGCACCTCCCGAGCCTCCAAATGACCATCAAGTCTGGATTCCTGAGAGAATTGTACAGAGTAACTCTCCCACCAAAAGTTTGCCAAAATGGTGAACTTGGAACTCTATTTATAGGCTTTCTGGAGCGTTTAGGCATGACCCTGTGCCTAAAAGGCACGGCCCCATGTTAGTACAATGCTTATGAAAGTTGGTCGGCTCGTACGTGCAAAGGTTGTCGGGCACGACCCCGTGACAATCGGGGCACAACCTCGTGATAGGGGTGGGACATGGACTAGTGCTTACTTTTAGGGGACAACTCTTTTGTCCTGTCAGATGTCCAAACACGGGGGTGTGCCAAATTTAGCACAGGGGTGTGTTTCAGGAAATGCATGGGGGCGTGCTTAATGAGGCATGACCTCATGCTTGGATTCCAAAGCTCAGATTTCTTCAATTTCTTGCCCTTTTTAACACCTGAAAATACAATTTAATGATTTTAAGCACATAATCATCATTTCAAGGAAGATATTAAGGAATACTTGATATGCTTTTGATAGGATTTATATGTATAATTTAGAGCACATCAATCACCATCTCTATCTCCTCCTACATTAAAAGTCCCTTCATTTGAGTTTTGTTCCTCATTGCTAGAATTTATAAGCACCTCAGATGTATAGCTGAAGAGTTTGTCATGGTTGTGCTGAAAGTGTCTCCACTTATAGGGATAGTTACTATTGGAGCTGAAGAAATTCTATCATTTGGTCTTCTCAGCTTAAATCTTTGGTTAGGATCTCCTTCTGTTATGTTACCTACAGATCCTGATATATTTTCACAAGATTTGTTAAAATAATTGGTAACTAAATCAAGATCAAATAGCCAATAAGAACCAGAACCTTTCACACAGGGAGTGTGTTCATTAAAGGCCACATTGGCTGATTCCTCAACTACTCTAGTTTTGAGATTGTATACTTTATAAGCCTTAGCTTGAGAAGAGTATCTAGTGAAGTGTCCATCATCTGTTTTCTCAGCAAATTTGGCTATATGATCTTTAGTATTCAAGATGGTGCATGGACATCCAAATGACCTGAGAAAACCAATGAAAGGTTTCCTTTTGCGCCACGATTCATAAGCTGTCATACCATGAGTTTTGACTACTAAAACTCTGTTCTGCACATAGCAGGCAGTGTTTACTGCCTCTGCCCAGAAGCTAATAGGCAATTTAAAGTCAGAGAGCATGGTTCTTGCAGCCTCAATAAGTACCATATTTCTCCTTTCAGCAACATCATTCTATTGAGGAGTTCTAGGAGCACTATATTATCTTGTAATACCCTTTTCATCACAAAATGTATCAAGGATTTGGTTCTTAAACCTTGGTCACATCTTATGATTTTAACCTCATGATCAAATTGATTCTCAATTTTCATAATGAAAGACTTCAAGATTTCAGGGGTCTCATCCTTATTTCTAAGAAAGAAGACCCAAGTATATCTTTTGAAATCATCTATGATCACAAGGTAGTATGAAGTTCTTACTAAACTCATTACACTTGTGGGGCCAAAGAGATCGATATGTAATAAGTGTTAGGGAGTACCGATGGAGTTCATTTCCTTTGACTTGTGAGACATTTTGTGTTGCTTTCCTTTCAGACATGCAAGACAATGGTCATCACTTGTAAACTCTTTATTTGGCATTCCAGTTACCAAATCATCTTATCTAATTTATTCATGTTCTTAAAGTTTACATGGCACATTCTTTTACACCAAAGGAAAGACTCATCACTATTTCCTTTAGATAGAAAGCAAGAAACTTCTCCTGAAGGTGAGGTTTCTTGTAAATCCATCTTGTATATGTTCCCTTTCCTGGGGTCTCTGAGCAAGATATTCTTTTAAGGAATGACCACCCCAGGCTTGAGAACAATGCATTCATGTTCATTGAAGAACAAGTTATGTCTCTGGTCATAAAATTAAGATACGCTCAAAAGATTTTACTCAAGATCTTTGACAAAGTTTACCTTTTCAATGTTGAGCTTACCATTTATGACCTTTCCCCTACCATTGATGTAACCACCTGACTCTCCTCCAAAGCAACTTGCCCTCCATCAATTTTCTCAAAGTCTTGAAATAAAGATCCATTGCCTGTCATGTGCTTGGAACAACCACCGTCAATGATCCATATATTTTTCTTGGTCTTTAGCTGCTCCCACATAAAAAGAGATGGTTAGTTACATTTGGAAACCTAAGCCTTGCTAGTCTTGGGCTTATCAAGCTGAACTAAAGATATATTAATAGTTATTGATCCTATATGCAAGCTTTGAGGATCATTTGCGGTTGTTGGTGAAGAAACTTCAATCACATAGCCTTCCTTCATCTTCTACACCATGTTTGGAAGATTAGACTTGGCCTTCAACACTTCGGAAGTTTTGATAACTTTGGAAGTTTTGGAGACTGAACCTTCGGAAGCTTTTACATCCACTGCAACAGATTTCAGTACTTCGAAAGCATTCCTTTCTTCTGAGACCAAATTTTTTCCGAAGACAGTTTTCCACCTATCTTCTTTTTGTTTAACTTAGATCTTTCGAAGGAAATTGGTTTTCCTTCCAAAGCTATTTTCTTCTTCTTCTCAGAACTTTTCTACTTTTTCATGTGGATGGTATTCTTAGGATTGTAGATGCAATCTTTAGAAAAGTGAGTCGTATCACCACACATGATGCATTCAACAGGCATACTTCTGAGAGTCTTTTTATGAGGAGAAGGTTGAGCTTGATCTCTTTTGAGTTCTTTCTTTATCTTCTTAGATGATGCAAAAGGCTTCTAAGGGTTAAGCTTACTTTCTTAGGATTGTAGATGCAATATTTAGAAAAGTGAGTAGTATCACCACACATTTGGTCAACAATCTTCTCTTAACTATGATGGTTTGAACATAAACTAGGACTCCTAGTACTAGAGTCCATAGTTGAGTTTTTAGTCTTCACCACCTCAAACCCAACAGAGATAAAGACTTGTTTCTGATTGAGGTTGAAGGTGGGTTTGATCTCTTGGGTTTTCTTTGATTTTCTTTTGGCTGCTTTGATTTAATTCTTTCTACCTGACTTGTCTTCATCTTCAAGAGAATAGTAACCCTTCTTAGGATGAACCTCCTCACTCACTTCTGGCTCATCCTTCACCATCTTCTCTTCATCTTCATCCTCTTCTTGGATAGGATATATGAAGCGCAACTCATCTTTACTAGTTTCACACCTTGGAGATCTTACAGAAAGTAATGTGTGTGGATGAGCTATCTTACTAGATCCTAATCCCTGCCTATTTTGATAACAAATATTTACATGCAAGGATGAGGATATGATATTCTTGAAGGTTTCCTCTTCAAGAATACACTTTTCTGGCGTGGCTTTGTTGATCACAAGCTCAGCCTGGTATTTAATTAACTTGGTAATGAGATCTTTGATTTGAATCCTGTAATTTGTGTGCTTATGCTTAAGAGTAGAAATTTTTTCCTTTAAATCTTCTATTTTAAGTTTATAGTCATTTTTTGCTCTTTTGAAACCAGCTTTTAAAATATTCAAAGACTCAAGTCTGATCTCTTTTCCAAGTTATAGGACCTAGACATGTTTACTTTAGCAATGCATTTAGGAGTACAAAGATGTTTTAATACCTTGGTTTTATCATGGTTAGCTATCAAGACATGGTTAGTAGAAACATCTTCAACCTGGTAGCTTCAATCAAAGACTCCTTCTTCCATAGCAACTGCAGCTTGCTGCTTGGGCTTTGGTGCCTTACACTCCCTAGAAAAGTGACCGATCTGGTTACAGTTATAACACTTGACTTTGCTTTTATCCAACCCAAACTTCCACTGGATACATTGCTAGAAAAGTTTCTTCCGGTCCTCTTATAGAACTTTTTGGCTCTATGAGTGAGTAGAGCCATATGCTGTACTATCTCCATATACTTTAGGTTATCTGAATGGATACAATCCAAGTCTTTAAGAGTGAAGAGAAAGTTGCCACAACATTCATCAGAAGACACAAAGGCTTGTGATGAAATTGTCTCTTGGAATGGGCTTCTTTGGATGTAGCTTTCCCTTGATGTCTACAAGAAGGTGATGAAATGGCCCTTTTGTGAGTTGTCAGGGTAGCAGATGATATGATGTTATGTTTCTCTGCAATCCCTTTCAACCACATGAAGGGCTAAACTCTTGTGGGTACTGATTAAGCTGTGAGATGGATTTTGCATGTTCATCTACATCTGGTAACCGCTCAGGATACCATACAACTTAGTGAGGGTAAGGGTGGAGAGTTTTTCAGCTCTTTTAATGGCCATACAGTAGTGTGTTCATTCTCTGGGAGTAGAGAACATAAACTTCCTTATAATGTCCCTATTCTCAAGTTTTACTCCAGTATCCATAAGAGTATCCACAATCTCAAAATACCTGAAGTATTGTTGAGTCATGATTTCACCTATCTTGAAGGTGAAATTCTTAAATTGTTGCTTTATGATGCCCATTTTGTTTTCTTTAGCTTCATCAGACCCTTCATTCATCAGCTTCAAGGCATCCCAGAGCTGCTTTGTAGTCTTGCACTTTTTAAAGCCTCTATAGATAAAGTTAGGAAGAGCAGTTTAGAAAACGATCATGGCCTTCTGATCAACATTAATTTTCTTTCAAACTTCCTCAGAGTAGTTAGCCATTTTTTTGGAGTCATCCCACCACCAGTAGTAGCTGAAGTGGTGCTTGGGACATGAGGTCCTGAGACAACAGATCTCTATATCTTGCTATCATGAGACTTGATGAAGCATTCTATTCTTTGGCACCAAGTATCAAAGTCATCAGGAGTGATCAGTGGAGATTTGGTCATGGTATCGGTTTCCATGTCAGCCTTAGTGAAAGCTGCTAATTGAGCTGGTAAGCATTTTGTGAAACTAAAGATATTTAAGATGGTGAGATATTACAATCAAGAGCCTACAAAGCTCTGATACCAATTGCAGGACCGGTCCAAGGTGATGCAACGGTTTCACATGGTTGGAGAGAACAAACAACGCTTAACAGATCAAATAGGGAACCGACAAATAAAACAAATAACAAAGATAAAGAACATAAGCAGAACAAAAGTAATGGTTTTCAAGAATGATGTATATTGCTCTCAAGTGTTTTACTAATGTTACAAGGCTTAGTCCTAATGACTAATACACGAGATACTTTATACTACATCCTATAGCCAACCATACTTTGAAGGCCAGTTGGAACACTAATATAGACAACAAGATCAATGTAAAGTCAAAAGGTAGATTGTATTTTGACTAGTGACTATGACATGCCATAGTTCACATCCTTATATATTTCAAAAAGAATAAATGCACAAAGTAGAAAGTTACAGACTCTAAGACCTTAATCTATAGTTGACAAAAGTATGAAGATATCACCAACTTATACTAGTTGGTGAGTAATCAGAGATGACAGCGGAAAGCAGATCAGCTTTTGTCAAAAGCATGTCAAATAAGGCATGTCTTCTCTGTCGTCGGAAGAAATCAGTGTCTTGGCTTCAGAAGACTTTTTCTTGAAGCTTCGGAAGACTTCAATTTTAGCTTTGGAAGAAATGGTCTTTGGCTTCGGAAGAAATGACACTTAGAGAATTTCTTAGTGCTTTTGTCAAATCTTTTGAAGTAACTTTCTTTGTACTTCAGTATGCATGCTGAGAGATCTTTGGTTTGCATCAGCCTCTAAGTTAACTCGTATAGAGGGTTTAAAAGAAAATTTACACTTTGGTCCATGTGGTTATACAGTTATTATTTTATGTAAAAAGGTTTTTAATTAAAGTTGTAAATTTAACAAAGTTAAACTTAAAGTTTATAAAAAGTTCTAAGTTTAATAAATAATCCAATTATTAGTTTATAAAACATTATAAACTTTCTAAATTAATTATTTCTTTTATTTGAATTAATTAAATCTTACATTTTGTTATAAAATTTTATAAATTCTATGAAATCCATTATATAAAATCATAATGTTGTTATATATTGAATATGGCACCATTAATAAAATTGAACATAATAATTCACAAGAATGATTAAATAATGAATGTTTATTACACAATAATCCAAATGGTTTGGGTTTACAATATGGATCGGGTAAAATGTTACACAACACCTGTGAGCGCCTTTGATCACGGTTAGCTACACCCTGGCATGGAAGACAACGAATGTCATTCCTACTAGTAGACGTCCACATGGTTAGCTAGACCTCTAAGAGTTGACCCACACTTCAAAGCACACAACCTGCTTATAAATAAAGGTCCATTCCATTTGTTTGACTCACATAAGTAAAGTCTATTCGTAGTGCTTGTAAAACTTTTTATTATTGACCTGAGTAACATTCATTAGATTCCACTGTTATTACTTTTCATTCATTAATGTTTCACTTGGTTACATGTAATACTTTCTAGACTACGGGGTGTAATTTATATTGTAATTAGGGTTAAGTCCATTGGCTCAAGCCTATGTATGGATATGCAAGCCTATGTATGGATATGCTTTAGGCTTATGTCTTAGTATCTCTCTTTCTCCCCCGCCCCCTCTCTTACACCCACACGCACACCCACACGCACACCCACACACATACACATATATCCAGTACTTTATTCTTCAGAAAAATAAGAAAAAAAAATCCTACCATCTAGTAATCAAATGTAAAAATAATGATTTCATCACATGCACCATTAAAAATAGCAACTTACATTGAAATTTTACTTGCAGCTGAACTCATTCCCTTGTTTCTCCTCTATATTTAGAGAAGCGCGAAGGGAGTTCCTAGAGCTCCGCCTCCGGTTTATCTTCTAAAGAGTTTTTTCCATGACGCAGCTCGAGATTACTAGATGCAGTCTAACCCGATAACAAAACCCAACTCAGGTTTGGAGTAGCATTAGTAGTATATACTCATATACTTGAAGATCATTATTAATCTGATACTAGTCACAAATCATGAGTTACTAAAGTACAAAAAGTAAATGCTCAAATATGATTCACGTATTATTTATTATGTGCGTTTGAAAACATTTTTAATTTAGAGATACACGTGTAGAAAATAGACACTTGAATTCGTATTATTTATAGTGACAGATAAAAGGATGACTTCAACATATGTGAACAAAATATAAATACTTGAATCTTATTCATATATCATGTATTTTTGGTATGTCTTTCTACTATTATCATATCTGAATGCTGATAGACAAGTAAAAATGAACACGCGAACATGACGTAAGTAACTATATATATGTTAC
Source organism: Flaveria linearis (assembly GCA_024085815.1). NCBI lineage: Eukaryota > Viridiplantae > Streptophyta > Magnoliopsida > Asterales > Asteraceae > Flaveria > Flaveria linearis. The sequence continues at coordinate 30,590,657 of CM044017.1, read as the reverse complement.
ATCTTTTTTAATAGCATTTATGTTAAATTTGAAAAACTGCTTTCTCATATCTTTTATTATATAAACTTCCATAGTTGTAAATAAACACATGGAACAATGTCTAGGGCATAACGAACATTCCTCTTGCTAGTTAGCCGATGATGGAGAAGAATTATTCCAAGTCAACTCAATGAGGTTGATCATTGAAGAGAAAATGTTTGTACATGATGTTTATAAACATTCATCGTCGAGGTGGTTTTATTGAAAAGTTAATTTCTTTGGGTGGCGAGCACTTCTAAACAAACCGGCAACTTTGGTTAATCTAGAGATTAGGGACATTCAACCATATGATACTACAAATCCGCTGCTTTGTTCGGGCTGTGCAATCAATGTAGAAGCCAATGATCACATTTTAATTCGGTGTAGTTTTGTGATAGTTATATGGGAAGAGATAAGCAGGTGGCTTGATATTCCATTGACGTCAAAAAAACTCAATTTTGGTCCTTCAAATTCCAAAAGAGAAAAATGTTTCACAGCCATTTAAGAGGACTAGTAAGGAACCCGCGCGATGCGGCGGCGACGACATCGACATATTTCATAATGCGATATTTGTTTTCTGAATACATACGTGGCTTCTATTGTATAGAAACATCATATTGAAATCAACAATAAACAGACTAATAATGTCATGGGAATTGCAGGTTCCAACATACATGTGGTACAAACATCATAGAACAAACCACACAATTATTCTGTTTACCCAAAACTAACTAAGCAGACCAAAAAATATGAACACAACACCAAGCAATAATGAAGAAAAGACCAACTGAATAATGACTTGAAAACACAAACACCCCCTTAGATAATTTTTTTCCATATGACCTGTTTAAGATAAAATGATGGCTACAAAACTATGCCTATTTTTGGACAGTTTTGATATCACATTTTAGTTTACAGGCAATCGGCTCAAACAACTAACAGCTTATCCTACATATATAACGGATTAATACATTTTACTTCTATACAATGATACTTGCCTTGGCTTTTTGGACTGCTCTTCCCCTAGATTCACCATTCATCTCTACGGTTGATATCGTTATTTCTGCATACCAAGATATCAAAAGTATTCAAATATAAATCTAAAGTCACACATTTCAGTAACTGATTTCCATAACAAACATAACTCACTATTTTGACCCATTATCCACTCACCTAACCCACTTGACCCGCCCATTTTTTCACCTCTAGCTACAAGTTTTACCTGAAGTAGTTGGCAACATCGTCTTCGGTGAAGGTGCTTTCCGCTGGAAAAGTTAAATAAATTTGCTTTGACCCACTAACAATCGGGCCCGGACTTGGAATATTACGATCATAGCGGTTTTCTGTGTACCTTGATACATCATCAGCTAAAACTACTGAATGTTGCCCATGAGGCCTGCAACTTAAATACATCACAAAGTTTACTTAAAACTATAATAAATCACAAAAGATGAGAACTTTACAGGCTAAAGATTCAAGCAAACCTGTCATCAGCTAAAACTACTGAATGTTGCCCATGGGCATTATTTTAAGTGGGCTGATGATGTATCAAGTGGGCTGATGATGTATCAAGTGGGCATTATTTTAAGGAAAGAACTTCTCCTTCATAACCCAATCCGACCCCTTTCAAGCTCCGATCCAGAAATGGGTATGATTGACCCGAAAAAAAGTCTAACCTATTGAAGTCAAACCTAGTGTTCTTGAAATGCATAATAGTAATAATTTTTATTACAAGATTAGCAACAAGAAAACCAAAATCAGATTCAATTTACATAGTACATACAAGATCAAAGGCTTAAAGCTTCAAATGACTATACATCCAAAATCAAAGCTTTAAAACATATACATTCAAAATCAATCACTATATTTGTTACATTTTCTCACTATATGATAAAAAGAGTTTAATTTATACATCTAGTCAAAACAAATTTAGCATATTAGTTCTTTATCTAACTCTTGAAGGAGAATATAAAAGGGTCTTACAGCCCTCTTTTATAACAGAACTTAATTCACACTCTTGAAGAATACACACAAATACAGTTTTATCAATCACCAAAACCCTATAAATAAAACAAAAAAGTAAATTATAAAAGTTAAACTTTCGAAGATGATGAAGGTCGGTTATGTACCTGCAATGTGAAACTCCGGTAGCAACATAACATCAAAAATTCACAATCTTGAAGAATACACATAAATAATATCCTCGATGGCCTGAGCTTCACCATCTAGATCGGCTTCTCCAAGTAAGCCCATCGCATCTTTGTCATGTACATTAACATCATTAACCAAAAACATTAAAACAACAACAAAACTAAGTTAGGGTTTATAAATCAATTTAATTTGCAAATATTGTGAACCTGGTTCTTGTTTCTTGTATCAATGCTTAAAATAACAACATAACTGTAGTTAAGTTTGCCAAAGATCTTTGATATTAAAAATAAGTTAATAAATCTCAAAGCTTCTTCAAGAATTCCAGTATGATACGTTGCAGATTAATTGCAAATTTCCCTTTTGCAAAATTTCAAGCTATAGTTGCATAATTGTCCATTTTTCACCATTACAGATGTTGGTCAGTATAGATTTCAATCACAAATAAATTATAACTTTCAGTCAGTTATCACTATCGAATAATATTTTAAAATTTTCAAAAGCAACATAGTGTAAGATTATGAATTCTAACAAAACCTTTTAGATATTTAACTGGTAACAAAGAGTCTAACCTTTCTGCCATCTCCCCATAGGAGCCTTGAGGCTGTGACCAAGATAGTTTTCTCTATACTTATCAACCTTCACATCATCCCAGCTAAACTCTGCACACAGTAAACATATATTATGTTAATAAGCAGTTTATTTTATTCATGTTCTACCATGTGATACTCCATATTTCACACAAGAGTTGCAAATCTGCAACTATAAATCTACAAGAATATAATGGTAACTAATAATTAGCCGAATACCAATAAAGCCACTGCTGATAACTATGTTCCAATTACGCAGATATGCACTACTTATAGATATACATCAGAAGTAAAATAACAGCAAATAAAACATAATAAGGTGTAAACATTACAGACCACAACACAAAGTACCAAAAGGATTATGACAGCATGCCACATAGCATAAAGCAAAAGCATTCAGAACCATAAAACACAAAGATATTAAGGCTTCATGATACAAGAACCCATCAACCACAACTATAAACCAATTAGTTGTATTAAACCAAGTCTTCAAATCACTGCATACAGGATATATGCAAGCCAATCAAAACAAAATAAAAAGGAGAGTATGAATACTACAGATGTACAACAACAAGTAACCAATCCGATATTCCAAAAATGAGACACAAACTTAATTACTCTGCACCATGTTAGCAAGATGAACATCTCAATTAAATACTTTCTCACCACTGCAACAATGGAGATTACTATATCACATATTTGACATACTTCATATCTCGATTTAATGACCTTATTTCACAAAACATGATGTAAACAATTTCGCAATAACCTTCTGTAAACTGTTGCTTACTCAAAAAAACCCAATTCCCCAAACATCAGTCCCAAATTAAGCATCTTATACATCAAATCACCTAAAGAAACAATCACCATCCAGTTTTCCAGATACAAATCTGCAAAATTTGCAGTTATAAATACACAAAGATAAGAAATATACATATATACGTGTGTTACGAATCTCAAAACCCTAGAAAGCAAAGATGAGATTTGAACTTACGGTCTCGACCACCACGAACATAGAAGCTAATCACAATCTTCAACCTAGTTTGTAGTTTCCAAAAGCAATTCAAAGTACTAATTACAAAAACACAACAACGGAAAACATTCAAAATTCTAGTTACAAAAGCAAAAGTCTAAATAGAACAACAAACCAAAAAACTGCAAAATAAACGCCGCCGCATCGCCAGTGTTCTCATCCAACAACCCTAGCGGCGACGGCGGTGGCGGACCGTCGATAAACGCCACCGCCTTACCCTTCCCTGAAGTATTGTTGATACGTCGATAGGGTTTCCGAACGTGTTGTTAGCCTCTGTTGTGTGGTGTACATTGGTACGAAAGCATATGTTTGGGGTCGCCGGAACCCTAACTGCTCGATTTCTCTTCTACTCTTGTTGTTAATCGATTCACAGGGAGAGAGAGTAAGCCAAGCGGTTTGAATTTTGAAATGGCAATCGATCGAATCTTGATGTTTTTAGTGTGTGTGTGAGGAGATTCAAAGCTTGATGAGTCGCTTTTCAGATGTGCAGAAGAAAAGAAGGTTGCAGACCTTCTTCTTTTGTACACTCCTTTTGCAGCTCTCTCCGAAAGAAAGCAAGTCAGATAGATAGAAAGCAAGTCTTCTTCTCTTGAGTTGTAACTTATGCTTTAAAAGATGTACATCTCTTAAAATTAAGAGATTTGGGTGAAAAGACTTTTTTGCCCTTGTCATTTGCTTATTATATGTAGTATAGATATACCAAGCCATTTTCATTGCCACAATATGGTCAACATGGAGAGCTAGAAGTGAACTACAAAACCAATCACAACAACAAAGAAATTAAAGTCAACACGTGTGTATGTAGATCAAAACAAATTAAGCTCAAACAAGTTGGATTTGTTCTCTTTGAAGTAGCAACGTGTTATAATTTTAATAACATTTAATATCTGATTCTTACATAAGTTAAATTTGTTTTTACTTCCGGAGTTTCGAAACAAATAATCATACCTTTAAAAGATTAAAACATCATTTATCTTCGTTAAAATATATAATTTGTTCTTATTCTAAAAGTTTTATTAAATATGTTGTTTTTTTAATTTCAGTTCAATTTACCTTTAAATGATAAAACTTTTATACCAGAATTATAACAATTAATAAAACGTTTCTAAATTAATATTTTGGAACTTAGCAAATAGTTAATTTTTATCAAAATACAAAAAAGAAAAAAAAATTATAGTTAGCTCTTCTTATTTTATACTTCGTTCTTTTGTAAAATTTTGCCGCGGTTAAATAAAAAAAAGAAAGTTAGCGAAGATATTTTGAGCAAATATTCGCAAGTGAAAACCAATGGAAGCCTTTTAACGTATGAAATTGAGATGGGGAACCAGTGGCCTAGAGCTTATGCCACCCAAAATTTACACAAAACCAACTCTGTTTATCATCACCATTTTTCGTTGATGAATCTTGTCTCTCATGGGTCTGGGTTTCAGGCTCAATTTGAAATGGGGTCTCTCAATTCAGCCTCCAATGTCCTCCAATTGCTCATCTTTGCCCTCCTCCACACACGCATCCTGTAAGTAGTATCATCTCATTGTTCACTCCAATTCCCACATCAGAATCACCAATTCAGTTGCGTTTATGGGTTCCAATCAGAATCTTGTTAGTGTCATCAGTCGATCAACGATCTAGATTGAATTGGGTTTGTGGGTTTGTTGGATTTCGATTCGTTCATGTGTTCAAAAGATGATACCTTGTGTTTGCACTTGTTTGATTTGAAACTCAATTGATGGTTATTGGGTTTAATATGCTGATTAATACTCTAGTTTTTATGTTATTGGCACTTAATTTGTTCGGTAACCTTTGAATTTATTGACAGTTAAAAGCAAGGCTGTCAATTATGATATGGCGAGGGTATCTCTCCCAATGGAAGGAGATTCTTCTTACAATGATCATGTTAATGGGAGTACATGTTCATCTACTTCCAGAATATTGGACATTGATTACTTGGAAGCCAATAACATCAAGGTGTTTCTTGTTTGTGTTTTGTTGCATTGATTCATAGCGCAAGAATAAGTGGCATATGTTCAATTTGAGGTCAAACATAGTACCAATTAAAGTCTAAATTGTTACTCATTTGGAAATTAATTTGTGCCAGCATGTTTCTATAGGTAGTAAACTTGAAGCTTAATGTGATTAATGTAGTACTTGTGACGTTATCAACAATGTCGTGTGGATTTTTGATATTGAATTTAGTATGTTTAACCTCAATGTTCTTTTTACATATTTGTTTTTTGTGCTGACTTGTTGGTTTTAATCAGAGGAGTGTTCGCAGCTTGTTACAAGATGATAAATTAACATTCCTTACAAGCTTACAAGCGAAGAAGATATCACAATATAGGTTACTCCTGGAAAATCTTGTCGTATTGGAAGATACATTTGCTGATTCAGATGTGGTAACACTAGAACATGACATACTGGTTCAATTAGAAAAGATTGGAGCTTTGAAGTTTATGCGTACGTCTTTTTCTGAAACTACTACACAACCATTTTCAAAGAACCCTATAAATAAAGAAACCAACAAGCCTATCGTGCCTTCTACAAGAAAGGTTGAAAGAAAGTCAAGAAGAGAACGAACATCAAAGAAGGTCAATGAAGTTTGTACTGTGGAATTTCACTCACAAGCTGTCAACCACAAGAATTCTAGACGAGTCAACTCTTCTTCAAGAAGATTGTCAAATTTAAAAAGTAAAGGACTCAAAATCACTAGGAACGAGGCAGAGCTGTCACGAGGGTTAAGGTTCCATACCTCCATCTTCTCACTTTTAACAAATACTCGAATTCTTCTTATTCAATCCTTAAGATGACAAAAAAATAATCCAGGTTTGACTATTCAGGATGTTTGATGTGCCTTTTGAGAGTGATTTTATGATCCTGAATCATGGAATAAGATAAAAATTTGTGTTAGACCGGCTATATGTGATAGTGTTTGCTTGTGCTTATGATGTTTGAAATTGTAATAATAATATTTTTAGTTGTGAGATATGAAATAATGTCTTGATGATAATAAAGTTTCTTAAATAGGGTTAAAAGAAGGGGTAATTAGGTAATATCATTTTACCATTTGATAATCACTTTTTGTGGCAGCTAGTATGTACGTGATTACTAAACCCCTAATGATCAGAAAGAAAATGGAATTATCCAAACATGAAAACCTAATTACAGTGACTACAATTTGCAATACTTAGAAACAACAATTTTAGGAGGCCATCCCAAACACCCCCAAGTGCCAGTACATTAATTTTCACCTTCACATTTTAAATTTTAAATATTTTTATATGTATCATTTCTCATGTATTTGCCAATTATGTAGATGGTTGCTAATTTGGAGAGGATTAGGAAGATGTTAGAAGAAGAAACGGGCCCCATGGTTAGTTTTAGTAATTGGGCAGCAGCTGCTGGAGTAGACAAGAAAGTGCTGCTTGAAAACTTGCAATTTGGTTGGCGTTGCAGGGATGAGCTTTTAAGAAGTACACGATCGTTGGTTATATACCTTGCAAAGAACTACAATGGTCAAGGAATAGCCTTCAAAGACTTAATCCAGGTTTGCTTTAATTAAAACTTGTAATTTTCAACATTTGCATGTTTCTATAAACAAAACATTTGAATTGTGCACTAATGAGGGGTTGCCAAGTGTGTGTGTATGATGGGTTGGTTGGGTAACATATCAAAACAATTACTTTTGATAGAGAAAACAATTACTTTTAGAGATAAAGCATAATTCAAACTAACCGGTTCACGGGTTCAATTTGACGCCTCTAACTCTAACCACTACATGTTAAACGTGTGAATCTAATGACAACATGTGACTAAATGCAAAAGCACACTAGATACGTTCTAGCAAATTATATGTGCAAGCACACTTTAAAGCAAAATAATATATTTCTAAATGATCTTTTAGGCATGTGTTGAGTCCTTTGGTAGATGATGCTGACCTTTTTGGTAGGTATGAAAAAAAGTGAAAATACAAAATTTTCTACCTAAGGAAAACTGATAGACAAAAGAGCGGTATTATAACTACAGATGGACGTTACGAATTATAACTACAGAAATCCTCTAAATTTTTGGCACTTAAAGATGGACGTTACAACTTAGAAATTGCAAAATGCTCTAAGATAAACCAACAGCGCCTTTACATGCGAGAGCTCAGCTTGTCATGCATTTGAAGCTTGATTTTTTATGCTTGAGCTAAAGCTCGAGCACAAGCTTTATATAAGCTCAAGTTACTATAAACAAGCTCCGTATGTTTGTAGCCCTGGTTTACATGTTCTCATTGTTTCATAAATAGCTGAGCCACTGTAGATCAATAAAGATTGACCATGGTGCACCAGGGCATTGTATGCAATCTCTCTTTTTTTTTTCCTTTTTTTTTTTTTGAAAGAAAAGAGTAACTATGTGTGGCTTCGATCTTATAACCAAAATTGTTGACCATGAGAATGGGGATATGGGAGGGGATATCTGTTGTCTTTTATGGAAAACTGTAGGAATGAATATTCAAAAAATCAAGACTAAAATTTCCTAAAATTTACAGGCAGGAAATGTTGGTGTTCTTCAAGGCGCAGAAAGGTTTGACCGCAATAGAGGATACAAATTTTCAACCTATGTACAGTATTGGATAAAAAAATCATTGCTAATGTTGCTGTCCCGACATTCTAGAGAGATACGAATTCCTGTATGTACTTGCTTTCTGCCCGAGCAACTTATTAAGTCATTTTGTTATCATTTTTATGCCATTATGATTTCTTTTTTGTTTCATTCATGAATTTATGTAGTTTACATTGAGCAAGGCTATAAGTAAGATACAAAAAGCCCGAAAAGCGCTAGATAAAGGTGATGGAAGATGCCCAAATGATTGTGAGATTGCCAATTTCAGTGGTCTTTCATTGGCTAAAATTGAATCAGCTACCAAATGCCTTAGAGTTGTCGGTTCTATCAATCAGACGAATGCAAAGTTTTGGGTATGTTTCCTAACTCCATAGAATAGAAAAGCCTTGAAAAAGATGAAGACTCACAGTCTCTCTTGATATAAAAAGTAGAATGTGTTTATCCAAACAGTAGCATCCGATTAACATGAGTTCAAAACAGAATAATCTACTCACCAGTCCCATAACACAAATCCAAACGCCCTGTTCATGTCTAAAACTGATTCATTTAAGGCTAGCCTGTTTCTGTAATCATGTGACTTGGTAGGTCTTAACACCTAAAACCTTCAAGGGGGTGATGTAGTGGTAAGTACTTAATTCCCTCTTGTGGATATTCCACATTCAAATATTGCTTACAATGGTTTCTGCCTTTAACCCCTAGAAGGCCACTGACCTAGTACAAGGTGTGTTTTATCTGATTTCATTGGTTAGTAGGGTATTAGTTGGGTCCCGTGAGTTTTTAGGTGAAGGTTCAACTACTAACAAACTCATGACATGCCTTGAACGATACCTATTTGATCTAGCTCATTACATCACGTGCGTTTTTGTGTTTCTAATTATTGTGTAGGAATGTACACCTGATCCAACAATGGTGACTCCTGAAGAAGCTCTTATGAAGGAACATATGATCAATGAAATGTACAACCGAATGAAAGAGTTGGATGCACGGGAGATGAAAGTGCTGACTTTAAGATTCGGGCTCCAAGGTTATCAAAGGAAAACACTTGAGGAAATCGGGAGATTTTATGGTGTGAGCAAAGAATGGATTCGCCGAATAGAAAGGCGCGCGTTAACAAAACTAAAAATTGATGACGAAGAAACCTTGCGAAGTTTTAGAGAATACATGTACATATGATTATATGAAGGATAATCGGGCTTTCGAATGTAATGTTATATAAATTGTAATATATGATGTAATAACTATTCTTTCTTTATATTTTGTCCTATAGGATTAAAAAGATGAGAATGCCATTTCTTGTCCCACAAAGTATGGAAGTGTCAAGCATTCTTGTCTTTTAACCAGCAGGACAAAAACAATAAAGGTCATAACGTTTTTTTGTAGCAGATGGGTGCCATCTATATTTTCTAAAACATATCTAATATTCATTTATATATTAATTCAGAAATTTTGCATCTTTAGACTTTTTTAAAGCATCTAGCTACGTCTCTTTTGTATTCTCAAAACTAACTAGAGAATATTTCTTTTAATATGTGTATGAGCATGTTCTTTTTAGAACCGGTGATATGTTAAGAACCATATAATGTGCTTATGCATTGTGCATGAAAAAAAATTGAGTAATGGGAGGGAGAAACAGAGGCGATTGCTTTACTGTCTTGTGTATCACATTTAAAACACTACGTACAAATACATTATCTGATTTTCTTGGTTCTCTAACATTTATTGGGCTCCGAAATGAGCAATCCCTGTATATACATATAGGTTTACCATGAATACTATGTTCCTTTCATCTACTTTCACAGTTTCACATACTATTATTGTTCATGAGCTTCTTTTTGGATATAAGCTCTCATACATTACATTGTTGACTAAATTTTAAATAAGTTACAATTCCAAACCATACTTTGTTTGCTTAGAAATGAATTAAGATTACAAGTTTCTTGATAGAAAGTTAATAACAAAAAAAATATTCTATATATTCTGTTGAATATGATTTGTTTTCTGTTCATATATCAAATTAAATGATTTATGATTTATGAATTAAGCTATACATTGAGTGAAAAGTTGTACTGCTAATCCAAATACTAACTTAGATTTTAATCTTGATGTATTTAAAATGCTGATAAAGAGAGAACACAAGATATTTGCATTGAACATGATTAAAAAGATGTTCAAACACCTAATAACAACCACAAGAGTTAGGGTAATAGGTAATTAAAATTGAAAGAAAATCTATCATGATGACGACTATGATAGTGATTTCATTGTTGATGGGTACCACAATATAGATGAAGTGGATGTAAACACTGAGGAATTTTAAGTAAATAGACTATGATGTTGAATGGGTTGATTTAAATAATAACGAATAATTTAAAGTAAATCTTAAGACTAATAAACGACAATGTACAGAGAGAGAAGAAAGGTATAAGAAGTCGTAAGATTAAATAAGCCAAATTATCCTCATGTAACGGTCTTTTTACCATTCAAAAGTAACATTGTTTGAAAGATGGAATAACATGTTACACGTGCATACCAGGTAAGCCATTTATGTAATAAATGGCTATAAAACCATCAGGGTTTGTTATGTAACTTACTCGTAACACACAATTTTATTAAAAAAGAATCATAAATATTTAACTTAGTTTTTTTTTATTTTATAAACGAAAAATATTTAATTAGCTGACAAACCAAAAGTGTGACAAACTCGGTCAATATAATAAATGAAGTTCAGGGACAAATCCCTAACTTTAACAAACAATAGGATGAAATGTGTATTTTAGTCGAATAAAAATTACATGGAACCCAAAACGAATGGGTTTGAAGGTCTTGGAGATACTTGATTACGTACACTTGGAAACAATCTCTTCCAACTGGGAGTTGAAACTGCAGTACACCATAAACTCAAAACAGTTAAGCCACGTGTCAAGCATTCAATGGATTAGATGTTGATTTTTCAAGCCTATGTATCATAAATTCAGAATCTAAAATAAATAAAAGTGACCGAATGTTTAACATAAATGCCATGTAACATGCTACACAAGGAACTCTCAATAAACTTTCTGATAGACTGCTAATGACTAATGAGGTAGTCATGTTGTTAGAAATGGCATTTTCAACTTCACTAATGATGGGCCGATATAGGTTTTGAGACTTTCTGATAGACTGCTAATGACTAATGAGGCAGTCATGTTGTTAGAAATGGCATTTTCAACTTTACTAATGATGGGCCGATATAGGTTTTGTTTTAATTCACCACGTCACCTTCTAACTTGTTTTATTCAATTATTCAGATTATTATGGTAACATTGTAACAATATAGGGTACTACAGAATAAAATCCAAAATAGTTTACAGGTCAACTCAACCTGACCTGAAAATTACCCATTTTGACCCATTTCCCACCCTCTACTTTTCCACCTTTATTGTTGGGAGATGTAAACTACAGTTAATATATAGTTAAAATTTGAACCATTACCCTGACCCAAATGTTAAAATCATGAAAGCTAGCGACATAAGATACGCCAAACACCTATATTAATCACAATGAATCATCCCGCTATTAAAATTGAGAAAATACAAGAGGCGTACGAATAATCATCAGACACGGTAGTAACTCAACATAAATCTCACAAACAACATTATAACTTTAAACTCTGATTATTTTAATTATATATAGCTCCACATGCTATGCAGCTAGGATATTTTAAATTTTAGTTAGTAAAAAAGAAAATACACACAATGAATAAAAGATCTAAACCAAGAAACTGACCTTTAAAGTGCCATTTCTGCCTGCAATGCAGCAAGTTTATCTTCCTCGGCGGTGTTCTTGCGAGGAGCTGGACGTGATGGTTGGCTTCCAGCTGGCACATACACTGGTGCTGCAGGTGCAGTTGTGGCAGGCTGCAGAAGCTGCTCCTCCAACTCAGCTCCTTCTAACTCTTCAAGTTCAGCCTCCAACTCATCCTGCATTTTCATAGTTTCAAATCAATAAATTCCACCCAAGTCCAATAGCGGACGTCCATTCACCTTTCTAAACTAAGCCTATTACTTCATAACCCTTTCACTCATTTTCTACAACTTTTGAACATTAATTACAATGCAAAAATAAGTTTTGTACAATTTTTGAAGATTTGATTATGATGATAATTCGTATGTGAGGTCACTCTTGATGTTCCTTGAGCTACACAGGGACTACTTGTGAGAAAACAATGGGAATTTTACATAAATATAGAACACCATTTGCTTCTTAACCAACGATGAAGTCCAAACTATTTATTTATCGTTTTGAACAGCAACACCTAAAGGTTTTTTAGGATGATTTCTGTCTTGCGCAAGGCTAGAACCCATAACCTCTTGGTCATGGGACTCACCTCTTACCACGAGGCCCAACAACCCACCCATCAAACTATTTATTATTAAATAACAAAAAGTTAAAAGAGTTCATGCCTCATCAAAATCAGCAGCTGCACCAATAGGAGCTGATAATGCTTCCTGAATTTGTTTCATGTTCTCTGTTTGCTCATTTATCTCATCCATTGTCTTATCGACATCGTCAATATTCCTGTATTGCAGTTATACATTTAACCATAAAAAATTGCATAATAGAGCATGATCAGGGAATATGAACTGCAATAAGGTCAACTACTACAACAATGCTTAGCATATTCTTCTTATCATGTGCTTCTGTTTATAAAATCAGTCATCTTGTTGGTCTCATTTATCTTTAAAAGAATGACTCACATGTATTTTAAATTTAAAAACATATTAACTTGGAACAGACCTGTGATGTTCAAAATCAACATTTCATTTTGCCATATAAATTATGGAAATATTAAATTATCAAAAAAGAGGACAGACGGAAAATTACATTTATAACATTAGCCTGGTTACGTAAGAATAAGCAAGCCCAGTGGCGCATTTTGAGTGATTCAATAATTAGAGATGGCAAAATGGCAGGTCATGCCAAAAGGGGTTAGTATTGGTCAAAACATATCTTTTTATGCTGGTCAAATAGGTTAACCTGCTATTTATTTTATTTTAAACAACTGTGTAATATGATTATAGTAAACAAAGTATTAAGACAACTTCAAGTTTGTTTAGAGAAACTGATTTAAGAGGTAAAAAACATACGATTATACGAATAACACTAGTGACTTTCAACCCACTCGACACTTTTGATCAGTTTCATTTCAGGTGAATTTTTAAATTTAACCATTTGACCTCTAGGAAAAAAAATCTACAAGAAATTGATCAATTTTCAAGTAAGTGTACTGAAACTCCTGCATTAATAAAAAATTTAAACTTACACTGCCTTTTGCATTGCCTTCATTGCTTTAGCTCCAGTTCTCAAGGCATCCACTGTCTCTGTCGTAGCTTTTGCACCTTCAAGCATTATCATCTAGTGTCCATGGACGCATATATAGATTAGTTAGTATAACTGTTTGTGCAAATAAAACTTACTTTTATGTTTTTGTTTAATAATACAAAAACTTAAAGGCACCTGATCATGAATACGCAACTGAAAATTGCCAAGCTGTTCAATTTGCTGTTCATAAAGTCTTTTTCGCTTTAAACACTGTATCGCCGCTGAATAAATTCCATATTTTGAGGGAAAAAAACATCAAATTAGAATATAACATTAGAAGAATAAAGTTTATAAAGAAAAACTTATATACAAGGTATATGCACTTACAAATACACACTGGCAGATATGCATGCATACATGTATGCACATATATATATGTGTGTGTGCGCATTGATATATGCATGGTGTATGCTCATGTATATGTAAGTACCTATGTTTAATATATGCATGGTGTATGCTCATGTATATGTAAGTATCTATGTTTATATAAGTCTGTATTTTTGTGTGTATATATAGATGTATGTATGTGTCACTGAGCATGTAAGCTTGTGTGTTCACTAAATATACTTGTATTCAAATTCCCATTATAGTGCAAGGATTTGAAGTAATGTCAGTTACAATGAGTAGTTGTTGGCCATCCATTTGACAAAGATATAGGGCGTTAAAAAACGGTTAGGGTAGATCCTGAAACTCCCAAAGCTGATCAGTATAATGTATTAAGACACACACAGCACACACGCGCGCACAAACAAATACACACAAATCAGTTTATCTTCTAGCCTTCTAGGACTGGCCTTTTACAGCATTTTAGTTCTAAATTTTTGTTCCTCGTCCTATTTTCATACAAAAATGGAATTACTTTGTTTCCAGATTATGTTTCACAAAATGGAATTAATTCATCAACACTAAGCCTTGAAACATACCATCAAGCCTTTAAATTAGACTAAAATTTCATGGAACATGCATAGCAAACATATTACATACTTTTGCAAATAGATAGCTTATGTTATGCTTCTATGAGAAAAAAGAAGATTCTAAAATAATTGCTCACATTGAAACATACAATTTTCAGTTGTGTATTCATGATCAGGTGCCTTAAAATTAAGCTTATGTTATCCTTTTTGAGTATTAATAAAAAAACTCAGATAACAAATTTATATCGCAAGTGTGCATGACAAAAAATCTTCAAATTTCAGTATATACCCCGTTTATTTTTGCTCTAGTGAATTCCTTTGCCCTTTCCACCTCTGCAGCAGCTTTCTTCAAAAGTACCTTTTCTTTCTTCTCTAGCATTTCTAGTGTCTGCACAAATTATTAATCATTCACTACAAGCAGAAAATGGAATAACATATAAAGGCCATTACATGCATTAAAAGCATTCCTCCCCAATAAAAAAATTACTAATTCGTAGATCTGGTGACCATATATATTCACTATAAGTGCAAGCCAATGAAATTATCAAACAAAGAAAAGACTAATGTACAACAATTTGCAAGTTCATATTCACCTCAGGGCAAGAAATTAGAACCAACTGGTAAGAGAATGGCCAAAAGAACTGGTAAGAGATTGGCTTATAGAGTATCACTGAAACACCCTAAAACCAAACTCTCAAAAATAGCACAGCATACACCTCCATGGCTCCATTATAAAGATTCTATAGTCATGTTAAAAAAAATTATACAAGAAACTAATTAAAAATGTGGAAAATCAGGAAATAAACGCAGGATGAACCCTAAAAACATTTGTTTTTTATTAGCCAACTAGAACTCAATTTAAAAATCCCATAAAAACCAATCCTTGCAATCAACAACATGCAGCAACTTCATCAGTTGAGATTGAAGGTTATTAGTGTTAATTTGATTTCCACACAATCATGTAAGCCATAGTTGGAGTCTTGGAGAATTGCTTACGAAATTGTGTGAACTGGATATTATCATTCCTTCATGTGTGATTAAGCTACAGACTTACAGTGAAGTGCAGTATACTCTCTCAAATGGTCTTGCACGCACGCACTCCATCTTAGCTACCGGCATGTCACTAATTCCCACGTGTGAGAGACTGATTTTCACTTGAGTTACACTACCCAAGTAAAGACTCGAGCCCTCCACATGTGAGACTAATTTCCACTGATTATACAATGAAAAAGAATTGCAGGTATTGTATTCAAACCAGAGTTCACCCTATCTAAAACTCCCATACTAAAAAAACAAACTTTCCTTTCCAATTATTGCAGCCAGACAGAATTCATCATGCCATAACACATCCAACCACATGATTAGCAACCTTTGTCGTTGCAATGTTCATAATACCTTTCAAAACTCCTCTAACCAGATCACCTGTGGGCCGTAACTCTACAACTACTCCCTATTGTATGTAAAACCAGAATTCATAACCTTCTTTAATGAATCTTTCTATCACTGTAGTTACACGAGGACCTGAAGCCTCTAACAAGGTTAAATCCACCATGAACTTGTCATTACCAAAAGATCTTTAAAATTCCCAAGCCTTTGAAAACCATCCTGAAAGCTAGACAACCACAGAAGGTTCTACTACTGCCACTAAGCCCGGTAAACCATCAAGAACACCATGTTAAAGAGCTCTATTGATGTAAATAGGAGTGCCTTGTTCATGATTGCAATGGCTCACCACTCACCTCTAGCATCTGAAATTTGCTTTCTTGCCACAAACTTAGAATCCCTCAAGCCATTTATTTATTTCTTATAATGCAACCTATATATCTACAACTAAAGTCTAAAAATTATATCTCCTCTATACTTCTCCGTCTTCTGTGTTATCCAAGTCATAAACATTTTGAGGTGGTGTGTGTTCACTAGCAAGATCCACTAACAAATCATTTGTGATCACCATAAACATATTGACATTCTAACTCTATGATTAATTTTTTTATGAGCATACATAACCCCTATCTACTCTTGTTATGTTGTAGCTCACAAAACATAGCTGATCACATGTTTTCATTCCAGAGTTAATGTAAACATTGCCTAGACCATATTTAATCATCTAAACAACAGTAGTATCATGTCTTAAACAGGCTCCTACCTTGATCGTGCTACGTAATAAAGTTGCATTAAACATGCTTTCCTTCAATTTCGATTTTTGACCAAAAGTCAAGACCCGAGTGCCTTTAAAGTTTCAACAAAAGACAGATCATTACTAGGCTGCCATGTTCTCATCTTTGGTCAAAGAATCAACAACATTCCTATGTTCTTCAAAGGATGTTTAATATCTTCTTCATCGTCTTCGCTTGCAATTGGAATTTAAATCTGTCAATAGCTTTAGCATTCTCTGATACACTACTATCCCATTGTCCATCATAGCTATCTTCATCAACTTCCTATGACAATTAAACATCTTGCATCCAACCAGTGTCGACATCATTTCAGATTTTAGGATTTATTTCTTCTCAAGTGTCCGTTATATATAATAAAACACCTTGAGCTCATTGTAAGCTATTCATAATTTCACCTGTTCATCATAATACGTGTATGCTATCACTAATAACTCTTCTTAGCTCAAGAATGATCATTCCACCTTTACCCCATACCAATGCCTCAACAATTTTGGAACTAATTCATTCTCCACTTGAGCTAAATGGTCATTCATCCTTTCGTTCTTCTAATAATTTTGATTCCAACAGTTTATTATCCTTTTCATATTCAACTCCTTCAAAATCAATAGTTTTTAATGTAATTCCATTTGTCCTATTAGGAATGTATCCATCCACGAGTACTTTATCAAAACTAATTTCATCTGAATTCCTTTTCAGCATTTCTACAAACCATGTGAGCAACTCTAAGGGGCTGTTTGGCAGCATCTGAATCAACCTCTTAATGGTTCAGATGTCTGAATGGTTCAGCACTTAATGGTTCAGACTGTTTGTTTCGCAAGCAAATGTCTAAATGGTTCAGACATTTGCCTCTAAATGGTTAACCTTTATATTAATGCTGAATGGTTAAGAGGTCTAATACTGAATGGTTAAGAACTCTTATCTGAATTGGTTAGACATTTGCCTTTGAATAGTTAAACGATATACTACCTCTTAATGGTTCAGACCTCTTAATGGTTCATCAATTAATGATTCAGATCTCTTATTGGATAGCACTTAATGGTTCAGAAATTGCCAAACAGCCCCTAAATCTTTCCATCTTAAAGCAAGAGTCATGACTTTGATCTCCTAAATAAGTGTTGCATCATCCGGTTTTACGGATTCTCTTCAATGCTAAACAGAACTGCTTCTTTATTCCCACACCTAATTTGATCTATTTGCATGTAGATTTCGACCAGGCATTTCTTTATCTTATAGTGCTTTAATATTCTCAAAAGTTGTTATATATTGTTGATGAGTTCTGCATTCAATTCTTGCCTTGACATCTTCTAGAACAGATTTAAGCATTACCTTTAACCATTTGTTTAGTTGAGCTAGGACCCAAGGACTTCATTCATGATTAATTAAGTTACAGTAAGCTGTCATGTGTTGTATAATCACTCACACTCTTGGTTTTAAAAAGCGCGAAGCGCACAT
This sequence comes from Flaveria linearis, assembly GCA_024085815.1. NCBI lineage: Eukaryota > Viridiplantae > Streptophyta > Magnoliopsida > Asterales > Asteraceae > Flaveria > Flaveria linearis. Next base: position 30,572,362 of record CM044017.1, on the reverse strand, counting down.
AAGCGACATAGTCTAAAACAGAGGCGCAAAGCACAAAAGCGCGTCGCTTTTCGTACGCGAGGCGCAAGATGGGTATATAAATATTTTAATATATATAAACTAATAGATACAATTTAATAATATAATTAACATTTATGTACAACCTAAAACACTATAAATACAACTTAAAGAAGCACATAATATGTTGATACACTCATTGTACAACAAACAAAGCATGATGTACAAGAAACAAGAAAGAAAAACAAATTAGAAAAGGTTGTGGGGAAACTTTAATAATAATTATTCTTCAAGGGTAACAAATGTAATTAATTTAAACTAAAAAAAGAAGTCCAGTGACTTATATTAGGGTTTAGGAGACTCCAGCCGTCATCCACATTCCTTCTTCATCTAAAGAACCTGGACTCCTCCATTGACAAGGTCTCCTCCATCAATCGAATCCCTTTTTCATCACCCATTTGCAGGTAAATCTTGGAACCCATTTCATCTCCATTGCTAAGTCGTGTTCCCGTACAAGAAGCGCGACATCAACATCATTTTTTTGCTTCAGAAACGCGCTTCACCCGCGCTTCACGTACACTGCTCGCCTTAGGTTCACAAAAGCGAAAGGGGTCGCTCCTGAGGCCGCTTTGCGCCTAGGCGCGCCTCAGGCGCACTTTTTAAAACCAAGCTCACACTTACAACGGTCTTGCACACACTCTATCTCAGCAACGAAAGTGTCACTAACCTCCAGTTTATAGTTACACTACACAAGTAAAGACTCAAGCTGCTCTTATTCTACTTATGCTAAAGTCTCTTCACTAACATATAAACATGTATTACAACAGATAGAAGACAAGAACTAACAACACAGAAAATGGGGCGGTTCGCGTTCAAGGGTTGGTGGGTCGACACTGAAAAGTATACACAAACTCGAAAACCGTGTCATACACATTAAACCGAACACAACAAGCTTATTCATGTTTGACAAGAGTAAGAAAAAACGCATATTAAACTATAAAATCTTTAGGTAATACTCTTAAGATTAATACTCTAAAATTACAAATTTACAACGAAAAAATGCACATGTATAAAGTTTAAAAAATGCACAAGAAGATCATGCTCAAGCTTAAAAGATCACAAGATGAGCCTCTGAAGATCGGGGGAGGAGATGATGATGGGGATGATGATGAGGATGAGGATGATGATGATGAGGAGGATGACAGTGATGATGATGATGAGGAGGGTGACGGTGACACAAGAGGTAGGCAGGATGACGATGATAACGATAAAGGAGATGCAGCTGCATCTGTCTCTGCTCAAGGTCAAGAGCAAAGGACAAAGAAGAAACAAGACCAAGGAGCATCATGATCTGCCCCGCCTACCTCACCATCAGCTGAAGACACAGAGAGGATTCAAGACAAAAGTAAAGTTTAGATATTATATTTTGTTCAGCTTTTGTACTTGAAATCATCAATTGATGGTATAAAATTAATGTATATATTTATTATTCAGTGTTTGATTATCTTGATTACATACTAACTATTGTTGTGTTACATGTTTAAATCAAGCAGATCCAGCATTTCAGCAAGATGAGTACGATGTTGCTCCCTTACAGCAGATCAAGTCTCAACTGACTATGATACTTGATCTGCAAGGGATCGTCAGGAGGTCAGTGAGTTATACTCCTAAAGAAGGAGAAATAATTCACGACCTCACTGAGGAGCAACTTGCTGAAATGTTCCAGCTGAATCCAGATGAGATAGTGAAGGATGCTCCTACCTTCGATGTGGATAGTGACGAGGAGCTAAACGATATAGACGAGATAAAGATAGAGGACGTCACTGCTCAGCATTATCTAGAGTATACTGACCGAGAGGGAAATGTGTTTTCTGATCTGGGTAGTACTCTCGGCAGCGATAATTTGGAGAAGCTGAGTCAGAAGGAAAAGGAAGCAGAAGCATCTACAAGCCAAGCCCCAGCCTCGGACGCCGATGTAGATATCAGAAAGGCTGAATGGGCGGCTTGTTCCTCAGAGATCCGAGCCCAGCGCGCTGCAGCTAAGCAAAGTACCTACACCAAGATCTACAAAGTGAAGAAGCATCTGAAGGTGTCAGGGAACATTATATCATGGGCTTATTTTGAGGATCTTAACGTTTACGCAGTAAAAAGGGAGAGGGGAATCGAGTACTTTAGATTCTCACATGATCTAAAGACTCTCCCTGGTTTTGAGCTCAACCAGCTGGCACGACTAAAGCTGTTGTATGCTGACACGAAGAAAATGTCAGGCTGGTTTGAGGCTACGTTGAAATGAGAGTATCTTACCAGATGGGTGAACTTCAAACCTCAACAGGCTACGAGGTACATCAGAAGATCTGAGGTAAACCCCATTACTGGTAGACCAAAGATTGTCTTGAAATGGCACCCTCCGCGTACAATGTCACGTATTCCATTGAGGGAGATGCCACAAGATTTTGCACCCCATTTCAAATGGTGGTATTATGACTGGCGTACTGGAGAGGCCGTCATAGTTTTGGATAGGGAGGGGACGGTAAAGGCAATAAGGATTTTTGATCCAATGTGGCTAACAAACTTGTCCACTTCTGATGTCTACATATTGTACAAGTGGCCATTATTTTTTGATACGCAGGATATAGTGCAAGCACTTCAGTTCCAACATGTCATACGCTTATGTTTTGCACTTAATATCCATGCTGGTGTTTCTAAAGAAGAACGAGCTAAGAGGTTTGAAGAGTTTAAAAAGAAAGTCAAAGATTAGATAGAACTAGGTCCAAGGGGGAGTTTGTTGGTACACATGTCCCTAGTTCTATTTCTAGTGAGCTCAAATGTAATTGACTTTCATTTTGTAACACTTATGTAATGTTTGATATATGAAATAAAAAACTCTTCTTTGAATGTTCATTGGTTGTTGAATGTTACATCTATTAATATGATTTATTGTTACACGCGTATATGAACATGTTATATAGGTTTACAGTTGTTAGACATAGTTTTGTATCGTTAAAGGTTCAGGAATATGTTTAACTAAGTCTCATGATTCAGTCGCACGACTGGACCATGCGAATGGGCCAGTCGCACGACTGAACCAGGTGATTGAATCAATCGCACGATACGAATGAATCAATCGTATGACTCAGTCGCACGACTGAGCCATACGCATGGCTCAGTCGTACGAATGAGAACTGTAACCTATAAATACCACTTAATTCGTGAAAAAACGTAACACTTCGAGAATTATTAACCCTAGCCGTTCCTGTTCGTCCAGAGAGTCCCTTCCAACTTCATAGAACGATTCTGATCGATTCTAATCAATTCTTAACGTATTCTTATCGTTAGTTTTGATCGGATTAACGTTCTCCCTGATTGGATCGCCAATCAAATAGGATTCCGCACTATTTGATCTGGTTACACGTTGAATCAGTTAGTAATCCGTCCGTACACGGTCCTAACAAGAACTATAAAATCCATAGGCCCTTTTCTATTTCATATTTTAAGTTTTGACATAAGAAAACTTTCATTTGAATTAATAAGAAAACAAGTCCACCCTCAAGGTCAGCTCAAACATGTTCCCCCAAAACAAACCCGAACTCATTTAGACTAAACGCGCAACAAATTTCATTTTATTAGGTTACATCTCATCATTCACAGTTTCACACCCACCCCTCCAAGAAGCTACACAGATTTCAGCAACAAATTAAGTTTATAGTCAAATTCTCTAAGTTCCAACAGCAAAACACAAACATCAACTTAATCTCAGAGAATACCTCATTTAACTTGTCTAACGTCGTTACAGTGTTAGCTTCAGGCTTAGGTTTACCAAACATTCGCGAAAACATCGTAACCCTTCTTTTCCTCGAAACCCCACGATCTGATCCGATCAAAAGCAACAAACTTTAATTACGAAATCCCACAAATCGTTTGATGGTATGTAACAAGCAGATGTGCAACAAAAGTCAAAGTAAGAAAAATAATCGAATACCTGAAGATTAACAAGCGGGGGTGATTATCGTGGGGATCAAAGGGTAGTTGGTAACCTGTGTACCTAAGGGTTGTGAGACATAATAGTAAGGGATCGTAATTGAATGCAAGATTAAGGTAAAACTGAAAGGGGGTTTTGATTATGGGGCTTTCCGGTGCGTGACGTGGGTTGATTTTATTTAAGGGTTTGGATATTGGACATGCCTATTTTAAATTAACACCCGTCCGCTTTATAATTTATAATTGACGTATCCATCCATACACCGAGTATATGGTAAAAAACATTCTCTGACAGCGATCTATCAGATAAGGTGTTATTTTGATGTCAGCGGAGGATATACGCGGCGTATGGACCCATACGTCACGTATGACTTATTTTTTTAGGTTCTTAACTCAGCTATACGCATGTGACACCTATACGCCGCGTATAGACCCATGCACGACGTATAGGTTAAGGGTCCTTAACTTTATTTTTATTTTTTGTTATTTTTACATCTATTTTTGTTATAAATAAACTAATAAATTTGCGTCAACTAGTTTTATGTTATGTTATTATTTTTTTGTAATTTGCTTAACCGACGAATATATAAATAATTTTACATCGAATAGTTTTATTTTATTTTTACGTCTTTTTTTATTTTTACTTGTTTTTGTAATTTAACTAACCAATAAAACATATAATACAAACATTCATTTAACTGAACAATCGAGATAACACAAACATTAACATAAAAAGATAATATAAATAATAAAGTTTTAAATACATAAACAAACATACCCAGTATGTCCCACTGAGAGTAGAGTCTGGGAGGGGTAGGTGGTGGCCAGTCTTTCATATATCTTGGGAGACAGAGAGACCGTTTCTAAAGAGACCTCCGGCTCAACAGCGATAACAGCCAAATTATAGTGCATATATCTCATAAGCATACATCACAATAGAGTTTTGTATATGCATATGCATGTCCATAAACAAAATAACCAGATTATATTGCATACATCACATACCTCACATAAACAATAGCATACTCATAACAATCAGAACAATAATGCATACCTCACATAAGCAATTAAGTATACATCACAAAAGCAAACACAACATCATTGAAACAAGTTTGAGGCAGATAAATTTTACTACGATATTAGGCAAGGAATAAGATAGATAATTCTAATAAAGTTTTGGATACATAACAAAATAAAAGTTACAATTCTAATAATAATATAAAAACTACGGCGAGTCTAGGTAATGTCGAGGCGGTGGCAATTCCGAATGATCAATACCAGAGGCACGTGTTTGCGGAATCTCGAGCTGAACATGCCAATCCATAAGATCCTTTACCCGATTCAGCCGACGACCTACTCCCGTAAACTCGCAGCAACCTCGTGCATAAATGTCTCCATACGTGTAGGCAACCTCATATCTCTTTAAATGTGTCGAGGAAACTACGGCTAAGGTGGCGGCTGATGTGCTGGCGGCTAGTCGTGCGGCGGATGATCATGTGAGGATGCTCCTGCTGCTGTTACGAATCATCAACGCCGACCTTCTGAACGAGTGCCGGCTGCAAGATCTTCCCGGGTCGAATAGAGAATCGTATGCCGCCCGGAAACTGGCGTTTAATAAACATGTCGAACAACGTACGACGATCTAATTTCACTAGCTCAATCGAACCTACACCCTTAACCTATACGTAGCGTACAGGTGTCGGTGGACCTACACCTTAACCTATACGCCACAGGGCTATACGCGGTGTATGGGACCATACGACGCGTTATAGCCGTGCTGAATGATTTATTAGACTTAGTCTATTTTTGTCATCTGAAAAAGTTATACGCGGCATATGGGGCTATACGAGGAGTATAAACACCACGAAATGACTGATGCGACATGAAATGTCAGACATTAATTGTAGATACCTATACGTTGCATATGGACCCATACGCAACGTATAGGGGGTGTCGATTTATCAGGGTGAGTGTCCTTATATTAGGACCCTTTATTTGAGTTTGAATTTTTTTATGCTGATAAGTTTTAGATCAATTGGTCCGGAAGTAATCGTTTCATAATTTTTAATATAAGGGTTATGAGTTTGACTCTTACTTTGTGAAATATGCTTTAGGTGGATTAAGGGTTTTATCATAGTGAGTCATTGGGCGGTGGGTTTCCCGTGAAGTTGTGAGTTTGTGGGGTCACCAGCGTTGTCTGTGTTCGCATAGTGTAAAATGACATTTTGTCAATAAGCTTACTCGGATGACCAGACTTAAAATATTCATTAATGTTAATTATTTATTTTTATATAAGTTAATAACACAAATAATCTATGAGCAAAGTACCAACTTTAAGTAGTAAGAAAAAAAGAGAAACATGTATAATTGTGGGAAATGACATTTAAGGTTTAACACTAAAACCCATTAATTTTTTATATTAAATTTATATGAAATGAAAGGTTTACACTTTAACTATTATTAGTGGTTAACCCACGCGTTGCGGTGGGTGAACAATTTACAAGTCTATACTTGCTATGTTTTACTTAATTTATCATTTTTTTTGTTTATGGTTTAAATCTATTATACAGCTTATGATTATTATCATATGTTAGAGTTAACACATTGTACAAAACTAATTAACATTAACAATAATAGTTGAATGACTCAACTTTTAAGTAAACATAACTGTTGAGATGTGAGAGTTAAGATCGTTCACAGCCACATAACGTTATTATTAAATCTAAATATATTATTCATAAGTTTCAAAGGTAATATTACAAACATAAGTCTCAAATAAAGATAATATCATGATATAAAAGTTAAATGTGACAAGTTCATCCTTTTATTTCTCTAGGTCCAATCCTAGATGTGATAAGCTTCAAAGTAGTAATCATACTTGAGTATTTCCTGAAACATGTTAAAAATAAAAGGTTAACAATAATGTTGGTGAGATTTCCATAGTTTTCAATACATAAGTATATAAAAGATGGCAATTCATATTGTAAGTTAGAGAACAAAGTAACTAGGGATGTAAGACAGAATGCACAATCAAACCTTGACATATTTTTACAAGTCTCAAACGTTTACAAGTATATACGATTAGCTAAGTGTACTTGGATTAACCAAGCGGACTTGTCAGGCCCATAGATTTATAACGTCGCCAGGCTAGCAATAATTAATGATTGTACATATAATCGACATTACATGGTAGCTACAAAGATCAATTAACCACAACATACAAGTGAATTGCCATAAGTTTACAAGAATCAAACGTTTTACAAGTGCAATGGTTATAAGTAACGTGTTTCACCCCAAAGTGTAAAAATATGAAAAATGGGCATAGAAATACTCCCATGATATAAACAAGATGATAGTAAGAAATTAACGAGGCTCCAACGATTCATTTTACAAGATACCTAACGTATATACATACCAAGGTTAAGTTTAAATGTAAGATTAACGAATAACCGTGATCTAGGGTTTCGATTGGAGTTTGGGGGTTTTTAATAACTAAATCTAATAAAATAAAGCACTCAATTATATTTTAGTTAAATAAGGATGAAATAAACCAATAATTAAGATTAAGAAGAAATATGTGATTAAACACTTTAATTTATATTAATTGTTATGATAAAGATAAAATATAAAATTTGAAAAGAAATAATTAATTTAATAACTATTTATCCATTTAAACGATTTATAAGAATAATAATTTAGAATGATTTGAAACGAGTTATAAGATTTATTTATGACTTAAAAAATTATAAGGTTAATACTATAGAGAAAAATGTATAAGAGTTTGTTTTGATAATAATATGTACAATAATAAATTTTTAATAATTAGTAATTATATTAAACAAAATAATTAATTTTACACATTTAATTATTAATGTAGAAATCAAAGTAAGTAATCAATTATAAATATCGATTAAAATGATATTATAAATTGATTTCAAGGTGATTTATAAAGTATTAAAATTTGTAATAAATTTTACAAACAAATTATACTTGCAAAATCATTAAAATATAATTTTATTAAATTATGTCTAAGAATCTAATAAATAAATTCTAAAAGTGTTTTATTAATTAAAATGATTTTTATTTAAGTATAGTGTTATTCTATAATTTTTTTCTGAAATAAAAAAATGATTTTAAGCTAAAAAAATTAAATGGGGGTGCCCGGGGTCGAACCCGGGACCTCCAAGTTCAAATGTGGTGAGTGAACCGGTGAACCAAGGCTATCAGCCGCGGTATAACTCCGGTTCCAAATTGTTTTAACCTCAATCCGTAAAACGCCCTCAAATCCAAGAACCCTAGAATCGGGTGGATCCAAATCAACCTAAATTTGTTGTTGATCATGAAAGCATACATGGGGCTTTTGTTCCTTAGATGAAACCGAGTGTGTGGGTGTGTGAAACTTACGTGATTGAGCTTGGATTCGATGAAGATGATGGTAAGAAAAGTCTCGACGATGTGAATGTTGATTCGAAGTGCAAATGTTATTGTTAATCAAATTAACGTTGCAGATAGATTACAAGGTTGTTAATAAGCGAAAGCCCTCTGTCAATTGTGATTAATATAGCTTCGAACATGGATCACGATTAAGATGTAGGTCGCGAATGAAGATGATGATCGTATGCGATGTGTGTGTATGTTTCAGATGTGATTAGGAGTTCAAATAGTTTAAGAGTATGGTTTTGATGATTTGCCCTCGATCATAAATGCAGGATTTGATCCGTTTCGAGTTGAACGAGTTCTTGCTTTGATTGCAGGTTTCGGTTTCTAGTGCACAGCCTTAACAACCGTATTAATTCGATTAAAACTGACTTTATGTTCGAAACGGGTAGGCGACACGAAGGTGGGGGTTTTATTGGAATTAAACCGATAGATTCGGGTGTTGAGTGGCCACCGGAGTGCGGCCGGAGAGGTGGCCGGAAACTGCGGCCGACGGGGAAGGTCCGCGGTGGAATTTGGGTTTTATAACCCATTTACACTTTGACCCCCTGTGGTTTTTGAGAGTTATTATTTGTTGTAAAATCTTTTATTTAAAGTTTTATGATTTGCAAATTAAACCCCAAACTTTATAAAACCAAAACTCAAATAATTATTTATTTATAAATAAATTATAAAAATTTATGAACTTGTTAAATGCTTGTTATTTAATTATTAAGATAGTTAAAATCTTGTAATAGTCTTTATATATCCTTATAAATTTTATGGAGATTGTAAAGTCTAATTGTTATTGTTTTTATATTCTAATTAAAACTTAAAAATATGTTTTATAAAGCCTCTTAAGTTTATAAATTTATTAAATGGGAGATCATTTTCAAAAAATTAATTAAATAACACATTTATTGTTTTAAAATCACCAAAATGAAAGAAATAGTTTGAATGATGTGCTTAATTTATATAACCAACAAAAACGGGTTCGGGTCCATAATTTTAAAATTGGCAGATGTTACAGTCTCCCCTACTTTAAGAAATTTCGTCCCGAAATTTAATCATGAGAAATTAATTTCAAGGTTATGAGGAGACTTAGATTTCATTTCGTGTTCACAAGTGAACTCTTGGGAATGTTTAAATTCAATAAGTTTGACTATGATTCTTCAGTTTGTTAAGTTTCACAGTTCATGATTTTATGTGTTCCTTGACAAAGTGTGCAAGTCATTACCTTGAAACTTTTAGTTGATAAACGTTTGTATTTTAAACGGTTCAATACGGTTAGAAAGGTTTTGTCATGAGTGAAACACCATACATTAGATCGATACGGGACTCGGCTTAACGAACATGAGAAATAAGTTCAAGATGTTTTTGGATGGGATATGGAATTCATAAAAGCTTCTCAAGCAAATAACTTTAACGGGCTTCTAGGTGATCGATTCTTGTTTACTCATGCATTGAGGGTTCAAAGTGTTATTAGTGTAACGTTGATAGAAGTATCGTGTTTGTTAAGATTAAAGATTCACTTTAGTATGAGAAAATCATTGTAATGGGTTTTCAGAATACGTGCGGTTTTAAGGGAAAGACATTCAGAAAGATTATTAGAGGTTGTTATGAGGATTGGATTATGAGTCTTAAGATCCACGCAATGACGCAATAACAGGAATTGCATTGATCAATGAAGGTATCGTTCATGATCGGACTAAAATTTGATTAATTCAGAATATCGACGATAAAGGCAATCATAAATAGCTTTCCAAGTACGGCTTGCACACGCGGTTCATCAAACCCATGAACACAACCGTACATTGCTATGACAAAAAAAACATGACATAGATTTATGAGGATTTTATATTGTACGAAAGATCGTTTTAGTAGAGTTATCATCGTGCAATTAAGTGTTGATGATAACTCGAAGAAAAATCGATAAGTAAGAAGTAAAAGGTTCCATAAAGCTAGATCAAACGACAAATTGAAACATAACAGCGTGAGAAAAGAAATCGATTTAAAATTTAAATGTTCCAGGATTGAAACTAAGATTACTCTAAGGTGACAAAGACCTCTTTTGAGTTCAGGAATCATGCTTTAGCTTGACTGGTTGGAACACTATCATCGATAAATCAGTTAATGGTGTTCACCCTTCAAGTTATTACATTTTTCTTGTCAATTTAAGTCTTAAAACCTTCGTAAGTTTGAGATCAAGGAATGGGATTAGTCACCAAGATGTGGTTATCACTCCTAGCTTGCTGGTGTATTTCCCAATGTATGACTCTTAACTACCAAGCGAGAGCTTGATCCGAACTCATCGTTAAGGATCCACAAGAATAAAGTGAGGCAACTTACTACTAAGGTAAGAATTATCACTCCTATTTAACGGTGAAGTTTTATAGAAACAAAATGTAGCAACATGAAAGACTTCATCAAAATACAGAATTCACTCCTACTTTGATGAGGTCATTTCATTTAAAGAAAAACCATCCATAAAATTTTAAACAAGTGAAATTATTATCAAGGTATGGATTTCATGCTTATCTTGATGATTGAATTTCATAATAACAAGAAAACAATCGAGAATTGACATTGGTCACCAAAGTACGGGATGCAATCCTATTTTGATGATGTCATTTCATTCGTGAAATTCCAAAGGAAAATGATTGAAATCTATCCTCAAAACAAGGAAATCACCCCGATTCAGAGGATGAGATTTCATAAAACACACAATAGAAAAATTGAAAACCATCATCGAGATACGAAATCTTACTCCTATTTCAAGGAGGTAATTCCACTGACAAAATACGAATTCATAAGAACAAGAAGGAGAAATGGTCATCAAGGTAAGAGGTTCACTTCTGTCTTGATGATGAAATTTCATAAGAACAATAATCGCGAATAGGAAGTCATCACCAAAGTAAGGGAGTCACCCCTATTTTGATGAGATAGAATCATCTAGGTGATACGAGTGTCCTTAGTCATAAGTTGACTTGCGGACTCTTGCATTGCCTACGACGCAAAACGGTTAGAAGATTTTACAAAGCCCAGCTTAGCTGTAACGACCCGAATTTCGTATTATGTAATTAAAATACAATTAATGTATCATGTGTTAAATATTGTAAATATTTAAGACTTAACTAGAAGATTTACTAGTTAGTTAATAGTGGTGGAAACATGAAAAATGATACTAGAGGGGTGGATCTTGCCAATTGATGAAACCTAAACATGGATATGTATGGCTTGCCATACATTTGGTGAGCATTGTCTTACTCACCCACGTTTCACACAAGAGAAGAGGAGAAAAAGGGTTTTTGTCATCTCATTTCTCAAATTGTTGGTGATTCAAGTGCAAGATCCGAAATTGAACCCTAGAAATCATTCTTCATCTTGTCAAGAGCTACAAGTAAGTGTTATTTGATGTTCTTGAGGTGGTAAAATCGTCACCCACATGATGGGTGTAGAAATTGATGGTTTAAACATGAAACCCTAGTGTTATAGTGCTAGATGATCATGTGTATGTGTGTATTATGGTAACTAGATGTGTAATTGCTCCTTAATTGAAGATTTACATGAACCATGGAAATGGGTTTAGTTACTAGAAGGTTAAACTAAGGATTCCTCATGTAAACTAGTTGCTAGTTGTAGAATCCATGTTCATTCTTGTAGAAATGTGATTATGTGCCTAACATTTGGTGGAAATTGATGAATCACATGTGTGATATGTGATTTAGGTGTAAAACTAGCTTGATGATGTTTAAAAGCTAGTAAATAACCAATATGTTAAGTTATGCACATAAGGTGTTTGATGAAATGCCTAAATTAGATGAAAAACATGAATGAACTACTTATTTGCAAGAAATGTGCAATGTGAAAGCCTAGATTGTAGGTTAAATGTGACAAATGGTCAAATAGACCATATGTGTGATTAAATGAATGTTATGTGTTAAATGGGTTCTTAAAATGGTAATAGGAAGTGGTGTGGCAAGCGGATCCAAGGGAACCGGCAAGGAACACGTTTGATTGACCACTTAAACCTTCCGGACTCAAGGTAAGACATTCTTTAAATTGAGCATAACAAAGTAAAGGCATGAGTCACAATGTGTGTGTGACCATGTGCTCATAAGCTCAAACAAAATGAAAACCACGTTTAAAAAGGATAAATAGTTGACTTGCACCGTATGTGAGCTTCTATGACAAATGATTCACGACGTGCGTGAACATAAGGAAAATAACACTTTAGTGTTATACCACATGGTTGTGGAACAGAACGAGTCATGACGTGCGTGACCGTCCCATGGAAATGGGAAGAAGGACAAACCCGAATTAAGGTGATTCACATCGTGTGTGAACGCTAGGGTAAAGGGTTATCCTTGCGATTTGCAACGTGTGTGGACGTTGGGTAACGCCAAGGAAAGCGGTCGTTCGCAAAAGAATGGCAAACCGCTCATTAAAATGGGATTTGACCCTATAAGGGGCAAGTTCGGTATAAAAGGAAAATTTGCGTTATGATAAGCAAATGGGATGGGTTGGGTCTAAGAACTCGCCAAACATATGTAATATGTTATAATAGACCGGTTCCATGGTTGTCGGGACGGTCGGGAACTTTAAAGAACAAACGAACCATAAATGGGTTAAATAAGGAATTAAATACCGAAAAAAAATAGAAAAATTTTGGTATATTGCCAAGAGTCGGGTTAGACTCGTTGAAACTCCGTGGGAATCACGTATAGTATAAAATATGTTATTTCCAGGTGTTTGGAACAATCGGGATCGAAAGGGGTGGCTCGGAAACGCGAAACGACCCTTAACGGGTCAAAAATAATGTTTTTGCTGCAGGGTCCACCGTAGCTTACGGTGGCACCGTAAGTTACGGTAGGTCCCTGGGTGAAATGGGCTATCGTAAGCCAGTGTAGTACCACCGTAGCAAAATTGAAGCCACCGTAACTTACGGTGGTACCGTAAGTTACGGTAGGGACCCATTTCCCAGATTTTGTCGATTATCGTTTTAATGCGTTCCGAGTCCGTTTAAACCCCCGTAAAGACCCGAAATGAATGTTAGAATGTACTTACTTAGTTCCTATGAACTAATGGATGTCTAAACGTGTGTTTTCAGGTGTTACGGGACCGGAAGGCTAAAGTGATCGATAGTGCAAACAAGGATCGAACGGGACTTGCATACACGTTTCTTTTGTAGAAACTAACGCGTTAACATTATTTTGAAACTTCCTATCACGTGTGTATGTAAATGGATTGTTAAACTTCATTTTTGAGTGTCGGTTGACACGAAATACATATTTTGGGAGTTAAATGTTAATGAAATTTTCTGGGACCAAATTCCGCATGTTTATTTAACTTAAACGGACTCTTTGGAGGTCCGGGTCTTACATTAGCAAACGAAGAGAATATCGGCTAGAAAGTCAGAAACTTCAAATTACATCAATGTAACATTAACAGGAAGAGAGAATCATGCTTGCTAGGATTAAGGTTAAAGTGCGGGATAACAGGGTTAATTGTGTTAGGTTCTCAAATCTTGAATGGTTTAACTCAAGAAAACAAGATCGATGACGGAAATAATTTAACACAACAATGAGATGTAAACGTTCGGTTCAAAATAAGAGAACACCCATCTCAAAGTGTTACGTCAACCACAACCTTACGGAAGACACGCGTACCTATAAGAGAACACCCATCTCATGAGTTCCAGGTCAGATAAACGGATCCAACGGTCGAATCAGATTTATGTGTATACCTTGCCTAGACAAGGTATCCCGAGATGCAGGTATTCCACCTTTGGGCATTGCATGATTTCAGTTATGGGACACACTTTAAGGACATTTGAAAACCCTAAGTAACAATTTTAAGTTTTGAAAACCATTCGGTTTAGACGACCAATATCTTTGGATATATTAAGATCCATGTACACGTTGGTTAAGGTATAAAGGTAGTTACATAAGGCGCACAACGTATAACGATGTTTAAACGTAGGAATTGAGGAGTATAACGAGTTCAATATTAACGGGAACATCCTGTAAGATAGGAATGAGAAGATATTAGAGTTTCGATGATAAACCAGTCCAAGGAATCAAGGATTTTTGACATTGTAAATATAAACCGGATGGTTCCATTTGGTAACACATTACCATTTGAAAACGTTGACACGTCAAGGTAAATTGACCCATTTGCCTTAGAAACTTGTGTATGCTGACCATAGTTTATCACTCATCCCAGAAATTCCCAGGTAAGCATAACTGGTCTCGCAATGAGATTTATACGATATGCTTGCCTTAGCCTGAAGGCCTTTTGCCAGGAAATCTAGAATACAGGTGTCCATATGTCACACAAATCTCTTAGGTTGATGAAATCAAAACCTTGATGAGATTTTCAAAGATTAGACATAGAGTCTAAGGAATTAAACCCACGATAATAAGTGTAGATTCCACATGTCGTCGAGAATAAGTTTAGGAAGTTTCATTTGTCGGGGAGAATCAAAGTGTCAAGGATAATACAGGATCGACTATGGGTGGTTTTTCTCTCAACTCATGTGAATAACACTCAGCAAGTAGTCTATGAAGAGTTGATCACAATATACCAAGTAGCAAGCAGTAAGAAAATAAACACAGCAAGTAATTTTCAAGGTACTTTTATATATTGCCTCTCAACTCAAAGGATTACAAGACTCTTGGGCTCAAATCGCTTATCTAATGAGTTACATGGAGAAGATATATATAATACTACCTACAGCCGGATATACTTTGATACCAGCTGGACACCTCTAACCTTACATCTATACTACAAGACTCTAGGTGAGGTCTTTCAGACATTTTGCCTGAGAGTTGGTAGTCAGGACATGTCCCTAACTTACCTTTTGTCACCAACTAAAGTTGGTAACATGTACTATCATAAAAAGGTGAACAGTAGAATAAAGTATGGTCAACAACATGGCTCTTTAGGAAGATGCCATGCTGTATCAGAGGTCTGCAGTGGACTGTCAGGGACCATACTTTTATCTGCTGGTCATAGCAATGTCTTCCGAAGGATAAAGTACTTTGGAAGAATAACTTCTTCCGAAGCCACTTATACTTCGGAAGACTGCTTCTTCCGAGGCTTGGATTCTTGTTGTCTTCGGAAGCAGACTTTGTCTTCAGCTCTTTCATCAGACTTTCGGAAGATCTCTTGCTCAGCTTCGGAAGCCTTTGAATGTAGTACCAAAAATGACTATGTGAAGTAGTTTTGGTTGCACCAGCCTCATCATGATCCAACAAACTCCCCCTAGGCTGATGCTACCAAAACTTCATTTCCCTCTTCTTCTCAAAGCTCTCAGCACTATGGAAAGTAAGTGTTTATCAGTGTCTTCATTCTTTCCTGATGTGGTGCTGAGAATCTTGTACAGATCATTGGTAGACAAAACCTCCACTCTGTCACCTTGGATTATGTGTACCCTTTGTTGTGTCCTTCTGAAAAGAGTTAGTTGATGGGAACTATAGTCATATTCCCATCTAACTATTGGTTCCAATTCAGGACCTTCCACTATCTGTAGAAAGGCTGTGCCTTTGGTGGTTGGCCTTTCCTTGTCTTCCACTCTTTTCAGCTTCAACTCTTCTTCAATCTTGGCTCTTCTACTTTGTTCAGCCAAGTGGAGACCGCTGATATGATTTCTGATGTGTGCAGCAGTCTCAGAGTTGGAGGGATTGGAGAATGGCTTCTCTGCAAGCTCAGTAAGGTCGAATCTGCTGAGATGCAATAGAGATGTGGCATTAAGCCTGTTGGTTTCGCCATTCTCCCTTTCCACAACAAAGTTGTGAGAAGGTTCATCGAACCTCCACTGGATTATAGCATTCCTAGGTCCAGGAGATTGACTAGAAATCCTGTCCTCTTTCCTGGTATCCAGCAGAGTCACCAGTCTCCTTCTTAGTCTCTTCTCCTCAGCATTGAGGGTATCGGAGTTGAGACCAAGAAGTCTTACAGCCTGGCCCAAAGTATGTCTAGGCAACTCAAGAAATTGGCCTAGAGTGAGGGAGCTTGAAGTGTTATCAACATAGGTGATGTTGATAAGCTCTCCCTTAAAGGAGATGCTGCTTAAAGTGGTACAGTTAATGAGCCTTGTCTTGAACTCCTTTATTTCCTCAAAGGAGAGATGTTGAGGAGGCTGAGGGGATGATCTTGGTTTTTGTTGGGTAGGCTTAGGTTTAGTGGTTTTGGGTTGTGTCTTGGGTTTTAGGATGGGGAGTGTGGGTGGTTGAGGTGATGTGGTAGGTTTGGGTAGAGTTGTGGGTTGAGGGGTGAAGGTTTCATCAGTGGGTTCGGTTTTGATGGGAAAAGGGGTTGGTTCTGGTGTGAGTTGTGGTTTAGGGGTTGGCTGTGGTTGAGTGGCTGGGGTGAAGACCATTCCCTGTCCTCTCCTGTACATCTCCTTCCTTTTCCCCAAACGGATGTTAGCTTTGATTTCACTGACTATCCGCTGGAGTGTCCTTTCGGACATAGGTCCCACCTGCCTACCAGAGAAGCCATGAGCCCGGAGATAGTCTTTCATCTAGGCTTTGTCATTGGACTTCTTGGTGGTAGTGACCCACTTCTCTTCTTCCTTCCTCTTCTTCTCCCTCAACTTCTCCCTAGCAGCCTTCTTCCTTTCCTTCTCCATTTGATCCTGCTCTTTGTTGTGGAGCAGCAGGATCATGTCATCATCATGTGGAGACATTTCAGGAAGACTGAAGCCTCTTGAGAGTAGGAATTTGATCCTGTCCTCTCTCAGCTTCAGGGCTGCCTCCCTTCGCTCTTCTTCTTCCCTCTCCAAGGCCAACCTGGCTTCTTTTTCTTGTCTTAGCCTGGTTGACCTCTCCAAAGTCACCAACTCTTCTAGTGGTAGTAGGAGTATCTCCTCATTGGCAGCTCCTAAGCTGATGAGCTGGTCAATGAGTGCTGTCCTTCTCTTTTGGTTGGTCTCTTCCTGATTGGCTGCAGCTGCCTTAGAACTAGCAGCTAGCAGCTTTTCAGTAGGAAACCTACCTTTCTTTTTGAGCTTCTCAATCCTCTCCTCCTCCTGAATGTCTGCCGCAGTCAATTTTCTTTTTCCTTTGTCTTTGGCAGTGCTTGACTGTGGTGGTTCTTGGATGGAGGTTTGTGATTGAGAGAGAAGTTCAGCTGGTGTTTGGGTTGGAGGAATGTCAGAAATGTCCTCCCTGCTCACCTCAGATGCTATTTCAGCAATAACATCTGTGATGGTCAGTTCCTCGGACATCTGGAATAAGCCTTCCGCGGCTTCTATTTCGGCCTCGGAAGACTTTTCTTGTTCTTCCGAGGCTTCCATGTCAGCTTCAGAAGCTTCAGCTTGAGCTTCGGAAGATAGGACTACTGCAATTTCTGTCCCATCTGTTTCAGTTGCTGGGCTATCAGTCCCCATTTCCCATTCGAAGCTAATCTCAGGTTCCATGTGGACCTTAGGTTGACCAACTTCTTCCACAGTGGTAGAAGGTGCAGTTAGTCTTTGAAACTCCTCAGCCCCAAAATATATAAGTGTGGTGTCGGGGCTGGGCCGTTCTAGGGAGGATCTCAATACAAACTTTGTGAAAAGTCTGTGGAGATCTTGAAGCATTCTTGAGTCAAACTCTAGAAAAGATTGAGATGACTCAGGTAGTGTGATGAGTTGGGAAGTAAGGGATTGGGTCTGTGGTTCCTCAATTGTTTGTCTCTAAACTTTCTCCCCCTTTTTGGTAGCATCATCTTGAGAGCTAGATAAGCTAGAGGAAGAAGTCAGTGAGACCTGAATTGGTACATGCCTAACAGACCTCTCTGTCTGTTTCTCAGCTAGTTTAGCCTTGAGGTTGTTAATCTCAAGTTGCTGAGTGGCAGTCCTTGATTCTAAGATCCTCACCTGTGATTCCAGGTTGGAGACCTTAGAAAGCAAGTACTGAAGTGTTAGTTGCATACTTCCCTCATCTTCATGAGAAGAATCACGGGGAGATGAGATAACATACCTAGTATGCTCAGTCTCACCATCAGATATGGCTTCTTGGCACCCTGGTTTCCTTTGCTCAGAGTCATCTCTTTCAGAGATGTCTATGGGCAAAGTTGCCGTAGACTCAGTCCTAATTATGTTACCACTGTCCCGAGAGCTCAATGAGAGACTCTGAGTAGTGGCAGTTGAGCCTACATATGTCCCCTCCACATCAGTGGGACCCACCTCAGTAATTGGCTGCTGATGGGGGCTAGAGACAAGGGATCCCTCTTGGCTCTGTTGATCTTTCAGAGGGTGTTGTAGATCAACTTCATGGCCATGGAGAGATGTAATCTCTTCATCAGTGCGGAGTAAAAGGTCAGTGAAAGATAGGGAAGTTAAACCTACTGACCCGGGACCTAGATCAATGTCTACAGGCATTGAGCCTTTGGTGGGGCTGTCCCTAGAAGGCTGCACAGGGGAGTGTAGAGACTCACCCTGTGGGCTTAAGGCTTGGGGTTCGGGCTCAGGGGTTTGAGATTGAGGAGGCTCAAAACCCACATTGAGGTCGAATGTGAAGGATGGTGTGACCTCGGACTGAGTGGGAGCCCATGAGTCCACTCTAGCCCTTTTGGTTTGAACTGAAGGAGCTTGTTCAATCAGAGTAGATTGAACTAGGGTTCGTTTGGGTCGTCTCTGGTATGTAGCTTTGATAGGTAAAGAAGATTTTGGCATTGTGGTGGAGGTTGCTGGTGTGGGTTCATCACCTGTGGGGATAACAGGGATGTCACCAGGAGCTATGCGCTCAGTCATCTCTGGAGGTAATGGAGTGTACCTTCCAGTGAAGTTGATGGAAACCTTCCTCAGTATTTTGAAGATGGTAGGCCTCATTTGTGGAACAGTAAGAGCAGCTGCGCAGACAAGCTTGCTTGGTTCCAGCTCACAGTTGATTATGTGTTGAATAAATCTGGGATACATGAAGAATGTATCCCTGCTCAGATTGCTGATAAGGTTGGTCAACACAAATCGTGAGTAGTTGAATCGGAGACCTCTCACCAACCCATGAACTAGGCATCCTAGTTCATATGGGATTTGATCCCAACCCCCTGATTTGTTGGAGAGGCAGTGCAGGATAATGTGCAGCAGGAACTTCCAATGGTAAGAGAAGTTAAACTTGGAGACAGTAGACCTGCTTACATCCCCTCCATATCCCATGAGGATATAGGTGCCTTCCAAGTCTTCTTTGGGGAACTCAGTAGGAGCCCCATCATCATGGAGCTCGAGATGCTCCCTGATGAGCTGTTCATGATGACCAACTCTTGGTCACAAATGCGGGTTCTCAGGACTTGAACCCCATTCAGAACTGCAGTTTGACGTTGCTCCAGAATTCGGACATATGGTTGGAGTATACGGTGGGGTTAACTGTAAGTGCAGTGAGGTATATGGATTCGGTAAGAAAGGTGATGATTTGGGTGAAGTCGGCATCCCTTAACGAATCAAGTAATGCGACTTGGTTGTGCTGAGGGTTTAGTGCCATTAAAGAAAAGATAAGCTTGAAATTTGGGTGAAATTGCAGGTTTTACAGAGAAGGGAATAGTTAGGGCAGTAAATTGGTAAAAGAAGATGAAATTGATCAGTCAAGATTATTTAAAAGGGGATGAATTGTGGTAGTGGCGGTAATAGGGTAACTGTTTGGGGTTACTGTGGGTGGTATGGTGGTTTACGACGGAGAAATGATAGTGGCGGCAAAGGATTATTTTAAATAATCCGAGCATCATGAACAAAATCTTTACTTTTTACAGAGTGGGGCCCAAAAGATATCCGTTACATATAAAAACCTTTACTTCCGAATGTAAAACATTTCCGAAGGTAATTTTCTTCCGAAGGCAATTTCTCTTCCGAAGCAAGTCATTGCTTCCGAAGGTAAAATTGTCCTTTGAAGGTACTTTCTCTTCCGAAGCAAGGCATTGCTTCCGAAGGTAAAGTTGCCTTTCCGAATGGAGAGCTTTACAAGCTTCGGAAGTAGATCTGATGTGAAATCAATCGCTTCTTCCGAGACCAAGAACTCTTCCGAGAAGAAAATTTCCATTGAGGAATTTTGGCTTCGAAGATATTCAAGAATATCTTCCGAGAGTTAATTCCTCTTCGGAAGGAATTTACACTTAGAATAATTTAAAGATCTTTTGTAACAGGGCTTAAATTGTATTGACCCAAGACATTACACATTTAAAAAGCTTTTTCAAAAGAGGTAGTTAATCAATATTTATCATCCCAATAGCTGATATG
Organism: Flaveria linearis; assembly: GCA_024085815.1. NCBI lineage: Eukaryota > Viridiplantae > Streptophyta > Magnoliopsida > Asterales > Asteraceae > Flaveria > Flaveria linearis. Next base: position 30,551,757 of record CM044017.1, on the reverse strand, counting down.
AGATACTTAAATCTTTGTTCATCAAATGCCTTTTTGAACAAATCAGCATATTGTTCATTTGAGTCAACTTTGATTAACTTGATCAGATGTTTCTCATGAATATCTCTAATGAAATGATACCTGATATCGATGTGCTTTGTCTTGGAGTGCTTCACCGGATTCTCAGTAATGGAGATAGCACTATTGTTGTCAATATGGATAGGAGTAGTCATGAAGTTGAATCCATAGTCTAACATCTGATTTTGAATCCATAGCAGTTGAGCACAGCAGCTAGCAGCAGCAATGTATTCAGCTTCAGCAGTTGATGTAGAGACACAGGATTGTTTCTTGCATTGCCATGAGATAATCCTTCCACCAAGAAATTGACATCCTTCTGATGTTGATTTCTTGCCAATGTTGCAGCCACCATAGTCACTGTTAGAGTATCCATAGAGATTGAAATCACTATTTCTTGGATACCAGAGACCTAGTTTAGGTGCTCCTTTGAGGTATCTGAGGATTCTCTTTACAGCAGCTAGGTGAGACACCTTTGGAGCAGCCTTATATCTTGCATAAATGCATGTGGCAAACATGATATCTGGTCTACTAGCAGTGAGAAACATCAGAGAACCAATGACTGCTCTATACTGATGTTGATCAGTATCCTCCCCCTCAAGGTCAGGGCAAAGATTATTGTTTCTGGGTATGGGTGTCTTGGCTGTTTACAATCCTTCATTTCAAATCTATCTAAGATGTCTGAGACATACTTAGATTGACTTATGAAGACCCTTCCTTCATCTGTTTCACCTGAATTCCAAGGAAAAAGTCCATTTTTTCCCATGAAACTCATCTCAAACTTCTGCTTCATATGCTTTCAAAGTCCTTGCACATTTGGTCGTTTGAAAACCAATATGATGTCATCAACATAGACTTGTACAAGCAAATGTCTTCTCCACTCTTTCTAATGAAAAGAGTCTTGTCAATGGTACCTCTAGTGTATCCATTCTTCAGGAGAAACTGAGACAAGGTCTCATACCACAGCCTAGGTGCTTGGTGCAGCCCATATAGAGCTTTATCCAGTTTGCACACATAGTTGGGGTGCTGTGGGTCTTCAAATCCTGGAGGTTAACATACATAGATTTCCCTATCTATATCCCCATATAGAAAAGCACACTTGACATCAAGTTGGTAGACTGTGAAGTTCTTGGATGCAGCATAAGCTAGGAAGATCCTAACTGCCTCAAGTCTTGCAACAGGTACAAAGACATCAGTATAATCGATTCCTTCCTCCTGGGTGTATCCTTGAACTACTAGTCTTGCCTTGTTCTTGATAATCAATCCTCTATCATCTTTCTTGTTCCTGAATACCCATTTAGTGCCTATGGGTACTTGACCAGATGGTAGTGGGCATAGATTCCAGACCTTTTGTCTTCTGATTGAAGCAGCTCCTCCTGCATCGATTCAACCCAACTACTATCCTTTAAGGCATCTTATACCTTCTTTGGTTCCATCTGAGACAAGAAGCATGAGTACAAGCAGACATTCCCATGATGAGTTTGTCCTCTTGTTCTCACACCCTCAGAGACATTTCCTATGATGTTCTCAGTTAGATGAGTGTTGAATCCTAAGACGAGGAATCACTTCCAGTTGTAGAGATAAGTCTAGGTTAGACATATTCTGATCAGGAACTGGATTACTCTGTCCAACTGCTGTTTCAAAGTCATTCAATGAGGACTGATTGAATGATTGAGAAACATCATCAATGGTTGGTTGTGAAGTAGGATTAACAGTTGCCTATTCCTTTAGAATACTACTTCCCTCAACCTGGTGTTGTAATTGATCACCTGAAGAACTTTAAGGTTGATCAAGTGATTCACTTGTTGAAGCTTCACTATTCCTGGAGATAGTTACACTATCAGATCTGTGAATGGTTGAAGCTTGTTGCCTTTCAGCTCTTGGAGAATTTGGACGAGGTCTAGGAAGCTCAAATAATTGACCTGCATCAGCATCAGCATCATCTTGAGCAATTGTCCCAGCTGAAACATTCTCACAAGATGGTTTAGAATAGTTTGGAAACAATTCTAAATCAAGATATACTCAGGTTCCATTCCCCCTAACACAAGGAGTGTGCTCATTAACAACTATATTGGATGATTCCTCAAATTGTGATTCTTGATATTGTTTACTCTTGAGGAGTTCTGGGAGCACTATATTGTCTGGCAATCCCTTTTGAGTCACAGAATGAGTCAAGAACAAAGTTCTTAAACTCAGTCCCTTGATCACTTCTAATGATCTTAACCTTGTGATCAGTTTGATATTCTATTTTAAGAATAAAGATTTTAAAGTTTTAGCAGTTTCATCTTTACTTCTTAAAAAGAATACCCATGTAAATCTAGTAAAATCATCAACTATCACAAGGCAGTATGATTTCCTTCCAATGCTCATTATACTTGTGGGACCAAAGAGATCCATGTGCAATAAGTGTAATGGAGTAGTGATAGAGTTAACACATTTGGATTTATGAGATGATCTGTGTTGTTTCCTTTTCAGGCATGCAACACAGTTATCTTTGCAGAAAAATTCCTTTTTAGGCAAACCATGTACCAAGTTATTTTTAGCCAATTTATTCATTGTTTTAAAATTCACATGACACATGCGTTTATGACATAGTGTTGACTTATCACTATCAGCTTTGGAAAGAAAGCATGATACTTCACCCATAGGAGAAGCATTGTTCATATCCAGCTTGTACATATCCCCTTTCCTGGAGATCTAAGAAGCACCAATTCCGGAGGAATTGTCATCCCTAGTTTGAGGATAATGCACTCATGTTCTATGAAAAGCATCTGATGCTTCTGGTCACAGAATTGAGAAACACTTAGCAGATTGTGTTCAAGCTGTTTGACAAAGTGAACTTTGTCAATGTTTATTCTGCCATTGGATATACTTCCTCTGCCAGAAATATATCCTCCGGCCTCACCTCCAAATTGGACAGGCCCTCCATCAAAGTTCTGGAATTGTTGAAGGAGAGATCTGTTCCCTGTCATGTGCCTGGAGCATCCACTATCTGCAATCCAGACATTGTTGTTCTTGTCAAATGGACGTCCCTGCACATAAGATGAGATGGTTAGTTTTGTTTGGAAGCCCAAGCCTTACTGGTCTTGGCTGTTCCAAATATAGTGACATATTGAACCAAAAGATATGCATTGGGGTTCAATAGAGGTCGTTGTTGAAGAAGAGGTTTGGGCTGCAGCATCTTCCTTGATCTTCCAATCCATCCCTTGGTTGATCTTTGAGGATGAGCTTGTTGAAGCTTTTGCAGCATGGTCTTCTTCCGAAGCTTCCTTTTCGGAAGAAGCCTTCACCACCTTTTCTTCCGAAGTAGTCTTCTTCTGAGATGGTTTCAAGGGAGCCTTCTTGTTCTTCCGAACCTTAGAAGGTTTGGCTTCCGAAGCCATTTTCCCTTCGAAAGAAGTGGTTTCTTCCGAAAGCAACTTGGCTTTCGAGACCAACTTGCCCTTTTTCATCATTTGAACCTTTTGAAGTGGCCTAACTGAGAAACCTTCTCTGACTCCTTCTTTTCTAACATTATTTGCATAATGTGTGCTTGCTGGATTGTAGTAACAATCTTTAGCCATGTGGTTATGCAGACCACACATTATGCAGGCAATGTTAGTCTTCTGGGAACTTGCAGGTTGCTGTTTCTTGGGTTTCTTCTCTTCATCAGCAACTTTCCCTTTCAACTTCTGATCCTTTGGTAGGACAGGAGTGCTGGTACTATACTCCTTTCCTGAATCAGGAGTACCTACCACTTGAAATCCGACAGAAATGAAGACACCCTTTTGCTTTGGGTCGATCTTAAGCTTGGACTCTGCAACCTTCTTGGCAGTCCTTCTAGCAGCTTTAGCTCTGCTTCTTCTTGCCTTGGTGGTTAGGATTTGGTCTTCACAGGTGGAGATGAGTGTATCCTCCTGTTTCTCCCCTGTGGTGGCCACTATTGTTGCCTCATCCTCTAGTTCCAATGGAGAAGGGTCAGCAGTTGGAACCTTTTGCTCTTCAGTACCACATCTAGGTAGTCTAATAGACTCATAAGAGTGTGGTGGAGCTATTTTATTGGTTCCCAACCCTTTTTTGTTTTGATAAAACATTTTGGAGTGAGAGGTTGATGCAAGAATAGTTTGGAAGCTTTGCTCAGCAATAGCTTGCTTCCTGGCCTGAGCCTCAGCTGTGACCAACTGGGCTTGAACTTCAGATAGTTTGGATATCAGATCTTTGATTTGAGTCTTATAGTTGGTCTTTTCATGTTTTAAAGAGACACAGTTTTCTCTAACTCTTCAATTTTCTTTTGATAGTCAGATTCAGCTCTCTTAAAATCAAATTTTAGCACATTTTAAGACTCAACCTCAGATCTGATTTCCAAAATGTAATCCTTATAGAGTTTAACTTTAGCAATACAGGCAGCAATACAAAGATGTTCATATACCTGATCATCATCTGTTCCGGCCATGAGTGCTTGAGCGGGAGTCACATCCTGTACCATGAAGCTCCAGTCAACTTCTTGAGCAACAGCAGCTGTTTCAGTTGACTTCTCTTCATGCTTTGGAGCAGTGGGATGTGTGGAGGCCTGTGGGGTTCCCGGGTTGTTCTTGGGAGCCTTGCATTCCCTAGCAAAGTGACCAAGTTGGTTGCAGTTGTAACACTTTGCTTTGCTCTTATCAAATCTAAACTTGCTGTTGACTGGGTTTTGAGGGAATTGCCTTCCAGTTCTCTTGAAGAACTTCTTCGCTCTGTAAGTTAAAAGAGCCATCTGCTGGACAATGTCCACATACTCCACATCATCTGGACTGAAGCACTCCAGATGATCAAAGCAGTATTGAAATCACCAGAGTGTCCACTTCCAGAGACAAAGGCACAACTATCCTGAAAGGAGTTGTATTGAACCTTTTGAGACTGTGGAGTCTCAGGTAGAGTAATGTAGGGTCCACTGTGTGAGTTGTCAGGGTAACATAGCACTGATGTTGTGGTTCTATGATTTCCCTTTCAACCACATGAAGGGCTGAACTCAGTTGGTTATTGGAGTGACCAGAGGAGTTCTGCATGTTCATCTCCATCTGGAATGCACTTAGGATACCATACAACTCTGTCAGAGTAAGAGTCTTAAGGTCCGAAGTTCTCTTGATTACAACACAGTAATGTATCCATAGTTTAGGAAGTGAAGACATGAACTTCCTAACTATGTCTCTGTTCTCAAGAGCTACTCCAATATCCTCCAGAGTATCTACTAGCTCAACATACCTGAAGTATTGTTGAGTCAAGGTCTCACCGGCCTTGAAAGTAAAGTTCTCAAACTGCTGCTTCAAGAGATCCTTCTTGTTCTCTTGGGTTTCCTTGGATCCTTCATACATCAACTTCAAAGCATCCCATAAATCTTTAGCATTTTGCACTTCTTGAAGCGTCTGTAGACGGAGTTGGGGAAAGCAGTTTGGAGAGAAGTCATAGCCCTTTGATCTAGCTCTATTCTCTTCCTATCTTCTTCTGAGTAATCATCAACATCTTTTGGAATGATGCGATTACCAGTGGCAGAAGTGGTGCTTGGTATGAAAGGACCATTGACAATGGAGTCCCACATCCTTGAATCTTGACACTTGATGAAGCCTTCCATTCTGATACACCATGTGTCAAAGTCTTCAGGGGTGATCAGTGGGGACTTGGTCATGGTACCGGTTTCCATATCAGCCTTGGAGAGAGCGGCCATTTGAGTGAGTGGTTTGAAGTGAGGAGTGAAAAACAGGTTGGTTTGGATGGTAAGATCTCACAATCAAGAGCCTGGAGCTCTGATACCAATTGCAGGATCGACTATGGGTGGTTTTTCTCTCACTCACTGTGAATAACACTCAGCAAGTAGTCTATAAAGAGTTGATCACAATATACCAAGTAGCAAGCAGTAAAAATAAACACAACAAGTAAATTTTCAAGGTACTTTTATATATTGCCTCTCAACTCAAAGGATTACAAGACTCTTGGACTCAAATCGCTTATCTAATGAGTTACATGGAGAAGATATATATAATACTACCTACAGCCGGATATACTTTGATACTAGCTGGACACCTCTAACCTTAAATCTATACTACAAGACTCTAGGTGAGGTCTTTCAGACATTTTGCCTGAGAGTTGGTAGTCAGGACATGTCCCTGACTTACCTTTGTCACCAACTAAAGTTGGTAACATGTACTATCATAAAAAGGTGAACAGTAGAATAAAGTATGGTCAACAACATGGCTCTTTAGGAAGATGTCATGCTGTATCAGAGGTCTGCAGCGGACTGTCAAGGACCATACTTTTATCTGCTGGTCATAGCAATGTCTTCCGAAGGATAAAGTACTTCGGAAGAATAACTTCTTCCGAAGCCACTTATACTTCGGAAGACTGCTTCTTCCGAGGATTGGATTCTTCTTTGTCTTCGGAAGCAGACTTTGTCTTCAGCTTTTTCATCAGACTTTCGGAAGATCTCTTGCTCAGCTTCGGAAGCCTTTGAATGTAGTACCAAAAAATGACTATGTGAAGCAGTTTGGTTGCACCAGCCTCATCATGATCCAATAGATAAGTATAGGGAAGACAAGTAACAAAATTTAAGCATTTACAAGGCAATCCTATGCTAAGGCATCAAGTTGCACATAAGAAGGCATAGCATTATGTAGCATGCAAACGATATACTTTTACAAGAATATAGATATTATTCTACAAGGTTTATGCATAAGCTATAGTCTAGGGCACCATTTCTAATAACCTATGTCCCTATAGTTATGGGCTCTGATACCAATCTGTCACACCCCAACCTTGATGGCCGAAACGTCGAGATGTGAGAGTTAAGATCGTTCACAGCCACATAATGCTATTATTAAATCCAAATATATTATTCATAAGTTTCAAAGGTAACATTACAAACATAAGTCTCAAACAACGATAATATCATGATATAAAAGTAAAATGTGACAAGTTCATCCTTTTATTTCTTTAGGTCCAATCCTAGATGTGATAAGCTTCAAAGTAGTAATCATACTTGAGTATTGCCATAAGTTTTATTAATTAAAATGATTTTTATTTAAGTATAGTGTTATTCTATAATTTTTTCTGAAATAAAAAAATGATTTTAAGCTAAAAAATTAAATGGGGGTGCCGGGTTCGAACCCGGGACCTCCAAGTTGAAATGTGATGAGTGAACCGGTGAACCAAGGCTATCACCGCGGTATAACTCCGGTACCATATTGTTTTAACCTCAATCCGTAAAATGCCCCCAAATCCAAGAACCCTAGAATCGGGTGGATCCAAATCAACCCAAATTTGTTATTGATCATGAAAGCAAACATGGGGCTTTTGTTCCTTAGATGAAACCGAGTGTGTGGGTGTGTGAAACTTACGTGATTGAGTTTGGATTCGATGAAGATGATGGTAAGAAAAGTCTCGACGATGTGAATGTTGATTCGAAGTGCAAATGTTGTTGTTAATCAAATTAACCTTGCAGATAGATTGCAAGGTTGATAATAAGCGAAAGCCCTCTGTCAATTGTGATTAATATAGCTTCGAACATGGATCACGATTAAGATGCAGGTCACGAATGAAGATGATGATCGTATGCGATGTGTGTGTATGTTTCAGATGTGATTAGGAGTTCAAATAGTTTAAGAGTGTGGTTTTGATGATTTGCCCTCAATCATAAATGCAGGATTTGATCCGTTTCGAGTTGAACGAGTTCTTGCTTTGATTGCAGGTTTCGGTTTCTAGTGCACAACCTTAACAACCGTATTAATTCGATTAAAACTGACTTTATGTTCGAAACGGGTAGGCGACACGAAGGTGGGGGTTTAATTGGAATTAAACCGATAGATTCGGGTGTTGAGTGGCCACCGGAGTGCGGCCGGAGAGGTGGCCGGAAACTGCGGCCGACGGGGAAGGTCCACGGTGGAATTTGGGTTTTATAACCCATTTACACTTTGACCCCCTGTGGTTTTTGAGAGTTATTATTTCTTGTAAAATCTTTTATTTAAAGTTTTATGATTTGCAAATTAAATCCTAAACTTTATAAAACCAAAACTCAAATAATTATTTATTTAGAAATAAATTATAAAAATTTATGAACTTGTTAAATGCTTGTTATTTAATTATTAAGATAGTTAAAATCTAGTAATAGTCTTTATATATCCTTATAAATTTTATGAAGATTGTAAAGTCTAATTGTTATTGTTTTTATATTCTAATTAAAACTTAAAAATATGTTATATAAAGCCTCTTATGTTTATAAACTTATTAAATGGGAGATCAATTTCATAAAATTAATTAAATAACACATTTATTGTTTTAAAATCACCAAAATAAAAGAAATAGTTTGAAAGATGTGCTTAATTTATATAACCAACAAAAACGGGTTCGGGTCCATAATTTCAAAAATGGCAGATGTTACATGGTGTAATTTCAATTTTAAAGAATTAGAGTAGTCAGTGTGTTTGGTTTTGTACATTGTATTATTCTTTAGCGTTCTATAAATTTTTAGGTTTTCTAGCATCTTGCTAGAGGCTCAGGTGATAAAAGTCCTTGTTGTTCAACAAAATATATATAATTATTAAAATAATTAAATTAACTCATAAAAACCTTGTGAATAATGTTTATAAAATCATATCGTACCGTGAACTCGTCTTCTTATTGGTTTATTGGTAGATCGGGTGACCAGATTTAACAAACAAAATATATTATATGTAATATTCTATATACATGTACACAAAATTTAATATATAATGCCCGTTAAAAATTTAAAACACTTTACTATTAATAAGAAGATTATTTGATTATAATTACCATATAACTTTATTCATATTAATGAAATTTATAGTTTTATTTCTATTTAATATAATTTATAGTTGTAATCCATTATACTTGTAAATAGAAGTAGGGTGAGCAAATAACTAACTTACCAGAACCATAACCGAATAAACCGCATTAATCGAATGAAATTAATTGAACCAAACAATTAACTGACTGACCGGTCAAGGTATAAGAGAATTAACCTCACATTACGGTTCGGTTTCGGTTTTTTTGTACAAATTAACTGCACCGAACCGAATGCCATTAGTTTACAATAAATTTACAACACTCCTTGTGATTTTACTAGAATTTCATAAATTCATCTTTTTAATTCACATTTATAAATACGCAAAAGTAATAGTAGATTCTGTTATGTATAGAAGGAACGTCATAAACAAGTAGAAGTAATGCAAAATACGTGCACACATTGTTATATGCATAACCTGACTTCGTTTTGGTTTTGGTGAGAGCTTAAAAACGAACCGTATCGTGGACACCCTTATAAAATTTGTCTAAACCTAGCATAACAATAACTTATTAGTTAATATAAGTTAGATATATTGGTTGATCAACCAAAATTAACCATAACCGAAGGTTAACCGAATTGTCAATTGCAGTTAAGATGGTATTATCCGAACTAGCAGTTTCGGTTACGAAAATGATCTTAACCGTATCAAACTGCAACATGCACACCTCTAAGTAAAAGTTTATCATTATAAAGTCATACTCACATTCATCTATGAGTTTTTAATTCACTTCATCTTTCCTTCAATTTTTTTTGAATAACCATCTTTCCTTCATTTCTCTAAAAATATTCTCGGATTCTCTTTCTTCTCCACTGTTGCCACTTCTCATATTTCACTGTCTACTTCACAGCACCACCACCTACGTTATCATTTGCGTCGTTTCTCCATCTAATGCTGTGAATCAAAGTTTCATGGTGTAGATTTGACAAAAACTAGTTTTTTGTTTCAACCCGCAACTCGCTTCCAACCATCCGGTTTTGTCGATGCAAAGAATGTGACTTTTTCCAAGCCAATTATAAAACTATTTGGTAAGAAGAACCAAAGATCTAGTGTAGCAAGACCATTATCAAATTATGATAATCCTTTATCTGAATAGTTTAATGGGATTACTGTTATCTTGTTCTTCTTTTAGAGCAAGCTTCTAATAATAAGGCGAGTGATCCATATTTTTTCATTGATTCTTCTAATGTTTTAGCTTCTGAGAGTTGATAATCCAAACAAGACAACAAAGGGATTTATTCATGATCTTGTGTCGCTTGTAACGTGAACGTTCTGACTGTAGGAACCGTTCATATAAAAATTAAACAAAACTAGTTGATATTAATATAAGAAATACAAAGGAATATAAATCAAAAGTTACAATGCTCGTTACAATTGTACATAATTAGATTCAAAAGAACAATGATAAAGGCTGAGAATCGTGTTAGGCACGGGGCCCTTAAAATAAATTCCAAGCCTCCTAGGAGAACTCGTTTTGTTTCCCAGGGTACAACAGTCGAAGAAGTTACTACTGTCAGGATTGATCGAGAACACGAATTAGATTGTAGAAGAGAAACCAGAGATAGAGGACACTTAAAGAACCTGTTTGCTGCAGGTTTTCGAGTTGTGTGAGTGTGACTTATCCACTAGGTACACATGCCAACGCTGCGCGAGTGCGAGTTAAGGAATTGGTAAGAAATAGTATAATCAAGAGGTTATAGAATATAAACCACTTTACATTCTATCTTTCCTCCAATGTGGGATAATTTACCACACCATTAATTCCTAATACCAATCCCAACTTATGAGCATTTATATCACATTCAACACATTAGTATTATTGAACAAATATTAATAATCATATTAATATTAATAATATCAATAAATTTTCAACAATGACCTTCAATCTTTGGGTAATATTCGAAGAACATAATATACTTCTCTTCATTTTTTTACTATTTTATCCTGTTTTAGGGAATTGGTAAGAAAACAAAATCTATTTTAGAGTTGATCTAGAGATTCATCAGGAAGTGTTTTGAGTGATCTGTAATCATTCAAGCACTCAGTGATCCAATTCTTTTTTATCCTAGTTTGCTGTGCTAAATCACATGAATCTACATATTGAAAGATGTTGTTAGAATAGCCATAATGAGTAGAGATTTAGTTTTCTCATTAACTTTTTCTTCTTTCAACTCTTCTGCACTCCAAATTTTAATTGGTTTTAGTTTTATTGAGGCAGGTGTTGTGGAGTCAGCTGTTGCTAGAACTACTGGTACGTTGACCATTAGGATGTTAGATCTATTTCACATGGATTCATATTACGCTCAATCTATTCCATTAAGGAAGTTAATCACATGAATCTTCCATTATGGATACACCTCTTTGACTAACATGAGAGGCTTGCTTGTGGAATGTTGATAGTTCATTATGTAGTAAGCTTTTTTAAAAAGTTGGAATAATGACAAAATCTAAGTGTAGACTTGAATTGCAGAAAAATAGATCTTTGTTTAGAAAATAGAGTAATTGTGAGATTTGGATATTGAGTTTCTAACTCTCTCTAATACTGACTATTGTTCCAATGTTAATGATCGCGACAAATGATAAATAGTTCGTGTAAGATAAGAGATCAATACAATTAAACAAAGGACGAATAGTTTTAAATATAATATAGAGTTTATATTGAATATCATAATATGTTTACACCAACAAGCAATTTCGTGTGACTTTATATTATATTCAGGATACTCAAGATTTACATGAAAGTATTTGGAAGGGGTTTCCACACACTTGATTTGAAAGTGTCGAGCAAGATTGACTTCTATAGGGGAACCATCTTGAGCAAGTTATGTTTGAGCAACAACTCTAGTTGGTAGGTTTATCTATTGCGGTTCAGAGGCAAACTTATCTTCTTAATATTCTCGGCTGCAATCAGCCTGGTTGCTTAGTTATCATGTCAGAGTCTTCTTGATGATTTAACGTCACAAGCCACACCCATTTTTGAGTGTTTGGTAAGTTGGTGTAGCTCGGATCCTTTGCTTTTTAGCTGGAGAAGACCAAGTCCTGGAAAGTTTAGAAGTTCACCCAATACTTCTGAGTTAGGTATTTAAATGTCCTTCTAAAGTATTCTGTTGAACTTAATGATACAGGTAAAATATGTCATTTAGGTACTTTTCTTAAATACTTGTACATTACTTGGTGGTCGCAAAAGATAAATCCTAACATACATATTTTGATAAGTGGTTAATTTTTTAGGAATGATCTTTAGTCACTAGGAGATTGGTGTAAATAAGCGTAGGGATCGGGTGTATGATGGAGTTAAATGTTAATCTTTAGGGGTATGATGAAGATAAACGTAAGTCACTAGCTGTTTGGTGTAATTATATGTAAGTCACCAGGGGTATGGTGTAAAGGAAAGTAAGTCACCAATGGTATTGTGTATTTATACGTTAATCACCGGGGGTATGGTGCAACTATACAAGCCAAGTACCTGAGGAGAAAGAATCACAATTGCGTGTGTGATCTTTAAATAAATCATCATGGTGTTTATTAACCACAACTATTAAACGAATCTTAAAACCAATCCATAATGGTGTTTTTGATCTTAAATTAAATCACAATGGTTTGTGATAAATAATCATAATAGTGAAGTATGATATAAAATGATTAATGGATGATACTAGGGTAAAAACTTGATGTAATGGGGATATAAAACTTTAAGTTAGTGATAAATGATATATGGGGTTTATCACGTGTGTTGGTAGATGTAAACTCATTTAGCACATGCTTTCAAGTAAGGTGTTTCATGTTGACAGTTGACTAGTCTCGGAGTATATCAAACACCGCATTTTTAAAAGTTAAGGTGTCAAACTAAGTTAGTATCAAAATTAAATAATTTGGCGTATGTTTAAGATATGAATATGTAATACTAATGTTTTCAAGCTCGGATCAGACTGGCCGGTCCAACCGGTCCGATCGGTATACAGTGCTGTCAGCGGTCCGATCCACCCTAGTTCATTTTTCCGTTTGTAAAACCGGCCGATCTGAAGCGATTTGGTGGTCGAACTGGATTTGGTGAACTGGTTGGCTCGGATCTGAAAATAAAATCTCGTAATTTAATATCTGAACGGAAAAGGTAGGATCTGCTATAACAATGGCGGATTTGCTACAACAAGCAGAACCTAACTTAATTTTTTAGTAATAGGGGCATACTGGTAGGATCTGCTATAACAATGCTGGATTTTCTGCAGCAAGCAGAACCTAACTTAACATTTTTAGTAATAGGAGCATACTACTTCATCTCCTCTTTCTTGTTTGACCCTAAATTATGGTTGATAGCAAAGTTGAGATGAAAAGAGTAAAATTTGTATAACCAAATATTCTTTTTTCTCCAATCACTAGTGGTTGCTGAGTGTAACGCCTAGAAAATTCGAGAAAACGGAGGCAGAAGAAGTTCTCGCGCGAATATAACTTCTAGCGCGAAAGGTAGGGTTCTCGCGCTAAAAGAAAGTTCTTGTGCGAGAAGTCTACGAAAAGTACAACTGGATATAAAAAGCCGCGAACACCCATGCCTGGCACTCACTTATGCGAAAAGTGTTGCTGCTAGAGAGAGGGAACGACTGCGTAGAGAGAGAAAGTGAAGAATGAAGTGTTAAGGTATGTAACCGTATAGTAACTTGTATTATGTACTAAGGAACAATTATTGATGAATACAATACGTGGTTATGTAGTTTTTCGTTCGATAAAAGCTTCGGGGAGGTCGTGTTTGTGCTAATACTTTACAAGGTGAGTTTCTAGACCCCTCTTTTACGCGTTTTCCATGTTTTGGGGCTAATATGCATACCTAAATGAATGTTTTGATAAAGTATGATGATATAAACTATTATAGCACGTTATAGAGGTTAAAGTAGTTAAGGGATCGATATCTTGCAGATAAAGATGGCGCAACAGAAAAGTTCTCGCGCGGGGAGCGAGTTCTCGCATGAAAGATAGGTCTTTCGTGCCTAACGGTTACTTTTTGAAGTTCTCACATGAATGAGGAAACTTGTCCAGCAAGCTATTACATCAGGGGAGTTCTCGCGTGAATGATGTTGTTTTCACGCGAATGAGGAGTTCTCGCATGAAAGGTAGAGTTCTCGCGCGAATGATATTGTTCTCGCGCAAAAACTTGAATGTTTACATGTAATGTTACCCCGTATGACGAACGATAAAGATAAATAAATGATGAACTTAATGCTAAGGAGTTAAAGTATGTAGATATATAAATATTATATACCATTACAGTTAAAGTGGTTAAAGAACAATGATAAAGTCACATGTGAACGTTAAAGAACTTGAATAATAATTTAGGAAAAGTTACCCGATAAAGCACAGCTATGAGAACATTAAAGCGTGCTAAAGAAGTCTTGCAAGCACCGATAGAAGCTACACTTTGGTGTGTCCAAACTGATAGGAGATATGCTTCGTGCATTCTTGATAGGAGCTACACTTTGGTGTGCTCAAAATGATAGGAGATACGTTTCGTGCATTCTCGATAGGAGCTACACTTTGTTGTGCTCAAACTGATAGGAGATACGCTTCATGCATTCTTGATAGGAGCTATAATTTGGTGTGCTCAAATTGATAAGAGACATGCTTCGTGCATTCTCGAAGGAGCTACACTTTGGTTTGCTCAAACTGATAGGAGATATGGCTCGTGCATTCTTGATAGGAGGTATACCTTGGGTATGCTCACCTGTTACTGGAGAATGGCATTGGTTACATTCTCACCTGTTACAGGAACTAAGCTGTGTGCTAAGTTTAGTGATAGAGTAAACAAATAAAGCTATGCTAAAGATAAAGTAAAGGTAAGGTATGGGTAACTTGATGATAAAGTAATGGTTAAAGCGATAATGAAAGTATAGTAATAGAACGAGTTCTATAACTGATAAAGTAATCTTGCTTTAATGTAAGCAAGAAGGTTAAGGTATATGAGATAGCTATAGTATGATAAAGAAAGCTAAAGTTTATGCGAGGTTAAAGTATGATAAAGTTTATGTGTATGATAAAGTTCCGTTAGAGTAAACCTAGAACTCACTCAGCGTTGCTGACTTTTTGTATGCATATTAGATTGACAGCCATGCTATACGGTTTGGAGTAAGCTTGGCATGGATAGAGGAGCTAATTGGCATATAATCAAAACTAGCATGCTGGCATAGATTTTTGGATTAAATAACACAGCTATCTTTTGATGTAAATGTCTAAATGAATTTTTATATGTTCCGCTGCGTATATTAATGAAATTTGAGGTTCGAGAACTTGTGTTTCTGATGTCCAAATCTAACTGTGAGGCTGCCCGGGAATAGGGCCATACAAGTTGGTATTAGAGCCATAGTTTGAGAGATTTAGACACTCCGATGTCTGAACTCGAACTGAGAACAGTATCATTTAAGGGATGCTAGTGCCAGTAGCTCCATGCAAGGAAGGTTATGATAAAGATTATGACCAATAGAATTCTTTAGGGACTATTGTACAGATGTGAGAAAGAGATCTAATGTAACTCAGAATAGGGAACGTTTGGGGCATGAAAAGTAAAGTAAGTAGTTAATTACATCTGGCTATTGTCATTAGAAACTTACATTTCTCTACATGAATTGAACCATTACCTGGAATAAATTACGTTAGTTTTCTATATTTTATAGAAAGTTATGGCTGGAAGAAGGAAAGCTACTCGAGGGGGGGGGGGGCTCGTGGTAGGGGTGGACCATCAGTCACAAGGAGCAGAAGGTGGACGACTGAAGAGCTGCCTGTAGACTCTGTTCACACTGCCAGCGAGGAAAACTCTCATCACTCTGAGAAGAGGATTACCTTGGAACCTGTTGTTAGGGAAGCCATCGCTGAAAAAACCACAAGATTCTTCATGAGGTGTTCATACCGCATCTTCAAAGGATGCAACCCTCCTCACTGGATGGTAAGGGTGGTGCTATTGCCACTCTTCAGTGGGTGTCGGAGGTGGAGGCAGTGATCGAGATCAGTGAATGTAAGGCTGATCAGGCTGTGAAGTTTGCAGCCCACTTGTTTGTTGACGAGGCTATTCACTGGTGGAACACCATCAAGTAGACTAAAGACCCTTAGGATTTCAGGAACTTGAAGTGGAATGACCTGAAGGAGCTGTTAATGAGGAAGTTCTGCCCACAGAATGAGATGGCCAGGTTGGTGCCTCACCTGGTAAGTACCAAAGAGGGAAGGATGAAGTGCTACATGCAAGTTTTCCCTTCAAAGGTCAGGACATTTTTTAAGGTAAGCGGGCCGAAGACCTTTGAGTCTTTGGTAGAGCTGAGTAGGATAGTGTATGATGACGTGGTGGCTGATGAGCCCGTTGAGGAGTCGAAGAAGAAGAGTTGGTCAGAGAAGGTGAAGCGAGAGAGCAATGATAGGTCTGCTACCCAGGCTAAAAAGATGAAGATGGAGTCGTTCGATGATTGCTGGAAGTGCGGGAGGAAGCATACTGGTGAATGCAGACTCGCTTCGAGCCCTGTGTTTTAGATGTGGGATAACATGGCACTTCTCTAAGTATTGCCCTAATATGGGAAAGTGCTACAATTATGGCAAGTGGGAGCACTACAGCCGGGATTGCAAGGATGTGAAAGTGGTTGACTTGGTTAGAGGAAAGGAGACTGAGAAAGAAACGAAGGCTAGTGACAAGCCAAGGGCAAGGGCTAGAGCTTTCACGATGATAAGAGAGGAAGCCGGGGCGGAACCTGATGTTGTGTCAGGTATGTTTCTAGTTAACGACATACTTGCTTCTGTTCTTTTTTATTCTGGTGCAAGTAGGAGTTTCATATCTGCTACCTTCTATGATACGATGAATGCTAAGGCTAAAGAAATAGATCATGTGTTTAAAGTAGAAACTATGATTGGAAAGACAACTAAGATAACCGAGGCCTTAGAGGATTGTAACATAGAATTGGAAGGTCATAGATTCCCTGCTAGGTTGTTTGTTATGACCCTAGGAGGATTTGATGTTGTGTTAGGTATGGATTGGTTAGCCGTTTACGAGGCTAATATCGTTTATCGAAGGAAGATGATTTGAGTGAAAACGCCTCATCGTAACATAGTAACGATTTACGGCGATAGAGTCTGCGAAGTTCCAAAGATGATATCCATGATAAAGGCAAAAAAGTTTATGAGGTGCAGATGTGGAGCATTCTTGGCATACGTTAAAGATGCTAAAGCTGAAACTGTAAAGTTGTCAGATGTGCCCGTGGTGTGTGCTTTCTCGGATGTGTTCCCCGAGGTCTTGACGGAGGTACCACCCGATAGGTAGATAGAGTTTTAGATCGACATAGTGCAAGGAACTCAGCCCGTTGCTAAAGTGCTGTATTGCTTGGCTCCATCAGAGCTGAATGATTTGTACACCCAACTACAAGACTTCATTGATAAAGGATTTATCAAACTGAGCATTTTGCCTTGGGGTGCTCCGGTGCTGTTCGTGAAGAAGAAAGATGGTAGCATTTTGCCTTGGGGTGCTCCGGTGCTGTTCGTGAACAGATACTCATTATCTCGGAGTGACGATCTGTTTGACCATTTGCAAGGTGCAAGTTGGTTCTTGAGGACCGATCTTTGGTCGGGTTATCCCCAGCTGAAGGTTAAGGAGCAGGATATCCCGAAGACTGCATTTCGGGTGCGATATCGGCATTATGAATTTCTCATGATGTCGTCTAGTCTAACCAATGTTCATGCAGCATTCATGGATCTGATGAATATGGTTTGTCAACTGATGCTCGACAAATCAGTGATAGTATTCATAGATGATTCCTGATCTGTTCAAAGAATGAGGGGGACCACGTCTGTCACATTTGTGAGGTGTTGGAAACTCTAAGGAGGGAGAAGTTGTATGCGAAATTGTCTAAATGCACGTTATGGTTACGCGAAGTACAGTTTCTGGGTCATGTGATCAACCCAGAAGGGATCACGACCGATCTTGCTAAAGTGGAAGCGGTGGTGAAGCGAAATTCGCCAAAGACGCCGACGGAAGTTCGAAGCTTCCTCGGATGGCGGGTTACTACTGGAGGTTCATTCAAGACTTTTCCAAGATTGCCTTACCGCTGACCAAGTTGACGAGGAAAGACGTGAAGTTTGAATGGAGCGATAACCAAGAGAATGCGTTCCTAGAGCTAAAGAGAAGGTTGACACAAGCTCCGGTGTTAA
Source organism: Flaveria linearis (assembly GCA_024085815.1). Classification (NCBI taxonomy): domain Eukaryota; kingdom Viridiplantae; phylum Streptophyta; class Magnoliopsida; order Asterales; family Asteraceae; genus Flaveria; species Flaveria linearis. The sequence continues at coordinate 30,533,728 of CM044017.1, read as the reverse complement.
CATTGCTAGTAGGGAACGAAGACTTGGTCGTCTATTCCTATGCTTCTTATCAAGGGCTAGGGTGCGTACTAATGTAGCGAGGCAAAGTCACAACGTATGCATCCTGATAGTTAAAGATTCACAAAGTGAACTACCCTACCCATGATTTGGAGCTGGCTACTGTGGTATTCACATTAAAGATCTGGAGACACTAGTTGTATGGTGTCAAGTGTACGATCTTTACGGACCACAAAAGCTTAAAGTATTTCTTCAAGCAGAAAGATCTCAATATGAGACAGAGGCGATGGTTGGAGCTTATAAAAACTACGATTGTGAGATTCATTACCATCCGGGCAAGGCCAAAGTTGTGGCTGATGCCCTTAGCCGAAAAGAGAGACCGAGCCGATTCGGGTGAAGGCTTATCTGTTGGTTATGACTGCTGACATGATGAAACAAGTCAAGGAGTTTCAGGATGAGGCGTTGAAAGAAGATCGGATTAATTCCGAGCTTATGAAGGGTTCAGTCACAGAATTGGGTGAGAACACTCTCGAGGTTAGAACTCGATCTGGACGGATATGGATACCTTGTTATGGGGATCTAAGAGGGAATATCATGGATGAGGCTCATAAGACTCAATACTCTATTCATCCCGGTGCCATGAAGATGTATCAAGACATGAAGAAAGATTATTGGTGTCCGGGAATGAAGCGCGACGTAGCCGAGTATGTGAGTAAGTGTCTTACTTGCTTGCAAGTGAAGGCAGAGCATCAAAAGCCATACGGGAAGATCCAACCTTTGGCTATATCCGAGTGGAAATGGGAACACGTCACCATGGACTTCATAACGAAGTTGCCGCATACGGCAAGGGGTTACGATCCCATATGGGTGATAATTGATCGTTTGACGAAGAGTGCTCACTTTCTGCCGATCCGTGAAACGTACTCGTCTAGAGATTAGAGGATCTGTTTATCATTGAGATTGTAACTCGTCATGGGTTACAGGTTCCTATCGTGTCTAACCGCAACACTCGATTTTTTCAACGCCTCATCTTGAAATCCTTGACTTACGTCATCACGTCCGAGGTCATAACCAACTGATAAGACTTCACCTGAATCGACTCGGGCCCCTCCTTTCAGCTAAAGGCATTGGCCACAACATTGGACTTACCTGGATGATAATGGATCTCACAGTCATAATCTTTGAGAGCTTTAACCATCTTCGCTGTCTCATGTTGAGATCCTTTTGCTCGAAGAAGTACTTCAAGCTTTTATGGTCAGTGAAGATGGTGCACTTCGTCCCGTATAAGTAGTGTCTCCAAATCTTCAATGCAAATACCACAGCCGCTAGCTCCAAATCATGGGTAGGGTAGTTGACCTCGTGGGTTTTCAGCTGTCGGGATGCGTAGGTTATTACCCTTCCACGTTGCATTAACCTAGCCCCAAATAAGAAGCATCCGCATATACTACTAAGTCTTCACTCCTGAAAGGATCTCAGATGTAGTTTGGTCAATTAGGTTATGATTTGTAGTGGAATAGTGTTAGAATTAGACAAAATTCAAGCAAGAACAAGATGAATATTTAATCAAACAGTGACGGTTATAGAGAGAGAAAGTTTTCTGCAAAAGAGAATGTTTTCATTCATTCATATGCTTCGGCACCATTACAATTAGGTCAACTTTCCTTTTATAGGAAAAGATGACGTCAGCAGATGTCACCTGATAGTGACATCTAACCAATTACACAAAACAACTGAAAATAACTAAAACTACTGAAGATGTCCACAACAGCTGAGGACATCTTCTTACAATAAACGCTTAAGTGTTAACTAATACTACAACTACTGAAAAAAATCTACTGAACTATGATTACAAACTACTGAAAATATAAAGACAACTACTGAAAGTAAACTATCACAAATACTGAAGAGTACTACTTCAGCTGTTGTGACAACCTCTGAATACTTGGTCTTCAGACTTTGTCTTTAAACTCTGTCTTCAGACTTTGTCTTCAATCTTTGTCTTCAGACTTTGTCTTCAGCTTTTGTCTTCAGACTTTATCTTCAGACTTTGTCTTCAGCTGATGAAGTCTTCTTCAATTGTTGTGATGTCTGTGGGACTTAAAGGTTTTTCTGATCTGGCTCATTGGTTCTTTTGGTCCAAAAAACTCCCCCTGTACGTACGTACATATGAACCAATGCAGCCAAAACCTTTAAGTTTATTGGTGTCCCACTTATTAGGCAAAAATTATTGTCTTTTCTTCTGGATCAGCTCAGAAATGACCAAATTTAAGCACATGCCTAGGAAGAGGTTTCAGAAGATTTGATTGGCAAGGGATGGATGGGAACTCTGTCTTGGGGAATTGGACACAGAGTTGTTGCCCCATCCATGAGACCTACTTCCCTATAATGAGTCAGTAAGACTCTCAAACATAGGCCTCAAGGAAGACAATCTGTTCTTCCAGGGTGAGTTCTTCAGCTTCTCCTTCAAAGAAGAACTCTGGCCCATAGTACTCAGATAAGTACTTGACCTGTTTCCCATTCTTTAGCTCCACAGTTGTTATTTCTCTGTAGGCGAACTCATCAGGATGATTACCTTCAAGTAACAACTGGAGCTCATTGCTTCTAACTTCTTTAAGCCTCTTATAGATCAACCCCTTTTCACTATTTTGTTTTCCAGCAGTGTTTATAGGGTAAGATTAGACTTGTAGGCTCTTCTGAAGTCTTAGGATTTTCCAGGGCGATACTACAATGGCCAGCATTATTACTGCATCTACAATCTTCTTTACTTGACCATTGTATCTTCTTGGGATGTTCTTCTTGTGAATTCTATCACTCACCCTGGGATCAGGCCAAATTCTAACTCGGTCTTTCTGATATTGAAATGTAAATCTGAAAGCATACAATCTCTGAGCATGTTTCCTCATAGATTGTATTGATGTAGATTGAGGAAACTCTTTATCAACCAGATTCAACAGCTGCTCATCATGTTGTTTGTGCTTTTCTTCTTCTTCAAGCTTTACTTTTACAGTTTGCATCTGGATGGCAGGAGTGATTGTTGTTGGTTGACTCTTGGCAATTATCTTTAATGAATCAGGCATCTTCCCTTTTGATTTAACAACAGTTGAAATGGGCAGCCTATCTTCCTCATCATCATCATCTTCTTCTTCTTCTTGAAGCCTCAACACCCTTCTCTTCCTCTTGGGTGCATCATCGGCAGATTTTTATGTTGGCTTCTTGGGTAAAGGAGTTAGTTTTATGGGTTGTGATTTTCGTTGCTCTGGTGTGGGAGATTGTACAGGCTGCTCTAGCATTTTATTTGCAAGTGTAGCTTTGGAGCACTTTGCCAGATCAGTCCTCCTCCCGCACCAGCTTCATCAAGGGCTTCTATGATTAATCCTTTGGTGAATACTTCAGACGAACAGATTTTGTTGGTTATGTCCAAAATACTACCCCTGGTCCATGATTTACTTCGATGATTGTCCTTCCCAAATACTTTGATATAAATCTAACCATAGCTTCCAGCCTTTCATTTTCTTCTCACTATAGCTGGCCCATCTGTGCTCAATCTCTTGTATTTCTAGCTTTCTGATCTCAGTGTCAAATTTGGCAGTGTCAAATCCTTGTCTGAAGAGCTGATCAATAATTTTATCCATTGATCTGCTATGTTTCTCATCAGCCTCTTTGATCAGTTCTTCTAACTTCTTCTCAAGAGGAGTCTTTTCATCACCTTTCCTTTTCTTGTAAGTAACATGGAAATCTTTTTCTTTCTCATTCTCCTTTCTTTCTCCTTTTCCTTTTCTTTCTCATTCTCCTTTTCTTTCTCCTTCTCCTTTTCTTTCTCCTTCTCCTTTCTTTCTCCTTCTCCTTTTCTTTCTCCTTTTCCTCTTCAACTCTCTTCCTCTTGTCTACTTTCACTAACTTAGACTCCCCCTTTTGGTTGCATTAGGTTTAGGGGTGTGAATGTTAGAAAGTCTTTTAGTGACTGCATCATCAACTAAGGTTTGTATATTGGAGGAAAGCCTCTCATCAAGAGCTTGATGGACAATGTTAGTGATGATGGGAGTGATGAGAGGCAGGGAAGATGTAAAGACAACAACCATTGCTCAGAGGGGTTCTGTCCCTGAGAAGTGGTGCCAAAATCAGAGGTTGGAGGCTGATTTGTTGTGAGTGGCTCAGTGTGTGGGAGACCTTCAGAAGAAGGTGCCATCTGTGGGTCAATTTGGGCAGATGGACTTGATTCTTGAGACATTTTGGCAAGCAGTTCTTGTAGTCTGCATACCTCAGCCTCAAGAATGGTGTTATGGGCTAGAACATCATAGAAAAAGCCCAGGTCATCATCAGTGGGTGCTGAATCATCTGACCTCCTGATTACATCAGGATGAACATGTGCTGAGTATAGATCAGTGTTCACATATGCACTTGTTCTTGGTACTGGGGACTTCCTGCCTCAGGATTATGCCCTTCATCGGCAGTTGCCTCTGGTGAGGACTTAGAAATGTTACCAACTTCATCCTATTCATGTGCTGAAGCAGGAGAAGTGGCAGCCTCACCAGAAGTTCTGATCTGCTCCTCCATACGGGGAGATAGAACTGTGTAATCCCTGTGCTGTGGGTTATCAGCAACACTATAGTCCTCCCCCTCAACTGTTGAGGTTTTCCCAGTTGTAATAGGTTTCTAGGGAGGGGGTGGAGTGTTTAACTGACTCAGCACTTTTGCAATGATATAAGTTGGGCTTTGTAGGGTGGTTTCAGTAGGAGATAGGTGTGAAGCAGATTGTACCTGGGGTGAGCGGTGCTCTTCAATGGCAACCTTCTCAAATGAGAGAGGTTCTAGTAATGTGGCATCCCAGAAATGGTTGCTTCTAGATCCTGTGGAGAGAATACCTGAGAGGTTAAGGTTGGTTGAGTCTGTGTAACTATTGGGGGATTACTACTAGCAGTTTCTTCCTACCTTGGTGCTGCAGGGGCATCCTCAGGGGACTCAAATCCCTGAGTAACCTTTTTGGGCTTTTTAGATTTGGCTTAGAGGGGACTTGGATCTGGAGGATGAGGCTGTGGGTTCCCGCTGCTTGGGTTTTAGCAGCTTGGCAGCCTCTTGAGTTGTGTGTTCAAGTTGTGCCTGGAGTATACTTCAGGCAGAACTGCCACAGCAGGGACTCTTAGGCCAACAAGGCCTTCAGTTTTTAGTTGGTTTTCAATAATGGCCATAACAAACCTTGGATATAATATCCATCTGTTAGCCACAGGTTTCAAGGCCAGATCTTTTAATTCTAAAAATATAATTTCTGAAATATTTAAGTTTTGGCGTTCAAAGATTGAATACAATACTTGTTGCCACCTTGAAGACATTTGATCCATGAGGAGGTCTTGGGAGCAAGGTAGACGTTGACCATGTGGAAGATTAGGCGTTCAGGGTCATGGAAGTGCTTCTTCAAAATTGTGGTAGCACTTAGGTCGCCTTCATACTCATTGTTGGTGAAGGATAAGTCGGTTGTACCCTTAGGATATTGGTGACGAAGTTGGTATCATTCAGATTTAGGATTCTCCGAATAATATCAGAAGTGATGACCACCTTCTTCTGATTGACAAACGACTAGAGAGCAATCTCGCCATCATTCTCACCAGTTGTGAGTGTTACGTTTGTCCAGAATTGTTGTAGGGTTTCTACGTATATGGTTGGGTTCAAAAGAAAGGCTGTGTGGTATTGAGATTCAACCATCAGATCGATGGCGTCATCAAACTTGTTCCAGAAGGCCGATTTGGTGAGGTAAGCTACACAGTTATGGCGGGGTTTGAGTTGCATGGTCGCCATTATGCAGGAGGGAAGTTCTGAGAATTTGAATAATGAAGTTCTTGGGGTGAAAAGTTCTGAAGTTAGGGTTTGGTATTTATAGGTTATGAAACGGCTGATAGAAAATAACTGAAGGTTTTAGTGTTAGTCATCAGTTGTTTGAAATGATGAAGACATGGTTTTAACCTTCAGTTGTTGTAAACAACTGAAGACTTGGTTTTAACCATCAGCAGTTTGAAACTACTAAAGACTTAGTTTTGGCTTCAGTTGTTTTGAAATGAAACAGCAGTTGTTTGGAACAGCTGGAGAGTAAAGTTACTCATCAGTTGTGTTGTCAATTCACAGGTTTCAGTTGTTTCATTCTGACCTCAACAATTACTCATCAGACTTTGTTTGATTTTCAGACGTTTAATTGTCATCAGTTCTTTTGAATATTTATGCATCAGCTCTTCTGAACATCTGTGCATTAGAGCTTTTGAAACAAATTATTCTCAGAACGTGTGAACAAATTTTGTCTTCAGTACTTATGCTCAAGATTACACATCAGTACTTTTGGACAAATTTGTTCTTCAATACTTATCTGTTAGAAATAGGCATCAGTAATTATAACTACATCGGTAGTCATAACTACATCAGTTATTTTCAACAAATACTGTACTTCAGTACTTTTAAGTAATTTAGTCTTCAGTCTTTTTAACACTTCAGTAGTTAAAAAAATATTGAAGATAAAATAACTCATCAGTACTTATTTTTGACTTTTGTATACTAATGCTCATCAGTACTTATGATCTGAGAGAATCAGTATTAGTCAATTTATTCTAGCTGCAGCATACCAAGCCTTAGCATAAGATTTTGAAAAGTTGCACTGTCCAAAGGCTTAGTAAATATATCTGCAAGCTCATCAGTACTAGGAACAAACTTTGGATCAATCAGACCTTTTTCATAACAATCCTGATAAAATGATGTCTGATCTCAATGTGTTTGGTCTTAGAATGCTGGACTGGATTCTTAACAATACAAAGAGCTGAAGCACTGTCCATCAGTAATGGACTCTTAGTCTTTGTAATGCCATAATCCAGTAATTGATTCTGAAGCCAGAGTACCTGAGATGTACAACTTGCAGCAGCAATATACTCTGCTTCAGCAGTTGATGTAGCAATTGAAGTTTGTTTTTTTACTCTGCCAAGAAACCAAACAATTGCCTAGATATTGGCATCCACCAGAAGTTGATTTTCTGGTACTTTACACCCTGCATAGTCACTATCAGAGAAAGCAACCAATTTGCAAGAGTGCCCGGTGGAATACTAAAGTCCTAGAGATATAGTTCCTTGCAAGTATCTAAAGATCCTTTTGACTGCAATCAAATGGGATTCTTTAGGTGCAGCCTGAAATCTAGCACAGACATAAGTTGCAAACATAATGTCTGGTCTAGAAGCTGTAAGGTACATCAAGGAACCAATCATACATCTGTAAAGGGTTTCATCAACTGCTTTACCTTTCTGATCAGCATCCAGTTGTGTGGTGGTGCTCATGGGAGTAGAACAGGGCTTACAATTTTGTAAATCAAACTTTTTCAGAAGATCCTGTGTATATTTTGACTGATGAATGAAAGTGCCATCAGCTCTTTGTTTGATTTTCAAACCCAGAAAGAACTGTAATTCTCCCATGGCACTCATTTCAAACTTTTGTCGCATCAATTTTGTAAGCTAAGAACAATCTGATTGCCTCCAGTCTGGCTACAGGGGCAAATGTTTCATCATAATCAATACCTTCTTCTTGTGAAAACCCCTGTACAACCAGTCTGGCCTTGTTCTTGACAATTTGACCTTTTTCATCAGTTTTATTCCTAAACACCCATTTAGTGCCTATTGCACACTTACCATGGGGTAGAGGAACCAGCTCCCACACTTGCTGCTTTTTAAACTGAAAAAGTTCAAGTTGCATGGCTTCAACCCATCCATTGTCTCTTAATGCAACATCATAGTTCTTTGGCTCTTGCTGACTTATAAAGAGAGCATAGAAGCAGAAATTGGACAATTGACTTCTGATTGAAACTCCAGCATGAATATCACCAATGATTTGAGACGTTAGGTGATTCTTCAGCTCTTGAGAGACAATAAGATCTGTGCAAGTGTTTGCAAGAGATTCAGCAGCAACAGATGTTGATTCAGACTCTTGAAACCATGAAGGAGATGGCAATTCAAACGAAGTAGATGATTCAGAGATCTCATCAGCATTTGTTGTGGATGGAGCTGCTGAAGCTACAGGAGTATCAGGTTTAGATGACTCAGGAAGTTGATCACTAAACCTAAAAAGGTGAGTACTGTTAGCATCATCATCATCAGTACCACCAGATGAATAACTGTTTGCAGGAGGTGATGGATTTTCAGGAACTGCAACAGCTGGAGACTGATAAGGAACATATTGCAGTATGTCCAAATCAAATAACTCCACAGGGTTTTGTGGGATTTTGTCCTTTGAATATTTATTAAACTTCACATGCAAGGTCTCTTCAATTATCTTTGTTCTGCAGTTAAAAACTCTGTATGCCTTGCAAGTAGATGAGTACCTAACAAAGTACCTTGCATCAACATTTGATTCAAACCTCTGAAGTGGATTCTTTGTGTTGAGAATGTAACAGGGACACCCAAATGCTCTAAAAAATGAAATCAGAAGAGCCAAATGATGTAACACTTCATAAGGAGTCTTCATCAGCCTCTGATTTACTAAGACTCTATTCGCACATAGCATGCTGTGTTGACAGCTTCTACCCAAAAGGTCAGTGGCAAACCAGAATCAGCCAACATTGACCTGGCGGCTTCAATAAGTATCCTGTTCTTTTTTTCTACCACTCCATTTTGTTTAGGAGTTCTTGGAATGCTATACTGCCTCTTGATTCCCTTAGACAAGTAGAATTCATCAAGTGTGTGGTTTCTAAATTCTGTGCCATTATCACTCCTCATACACTTGACTGGAAGGGAGTACTGTTTTTCCACATACAACACAAAGTATATTATGGTTTTTGCAGCTTCATCTTTGGAATGCAAGAAGAAAGTCCATACAAATCTGGAGTAATCATCCACAATCACCAGACAGTATTTCTTCTTTGCCATGCTCATCACTCTTACTGGACCTAAAAGATCCATATGAGTAATTGCAAGCAGGTAGTAGACTTTGGCTCTTCTATTAGAGGAAATGATACCTTGTGTTGCTTCCCTTTTAAACAAGCAGAGCAGTTGTCATCACATTTGAATTCCTTCATTGGCAGTCCTCTCACTAAACCATGATGGATTAGCTGGTTCATGTTTTTAAGATTCACATGACCAAGCCTTCTGTGCCATAGTTTAGATTCCTGAGGAGAAGCCTTGGAGAACAGGCAAGAATGGCCTTTAGATCAATTTTCTTTGATAAATCCAAGGCATATACTCTTCCTGTCCTGTTGGCCTTCAGGAGAGTATGTTCATCCAGTACCTTATCAATCAAACTCAGAACTTTGGAAGACATAATCCTGCAGTTCTGGCTGGTGAAAAGGGCAACATGACCTTTATCACACATCTGACTGACACTCAAGAGGTTGTACTTAAGATTCTCCACATGGTTGACATCATCAAACCTTATTTCACCATTGGAAACAAAACCTTTACCGATGATGTAACCTTTAGCATCATTACCAAATGAAACAAATCCCTTCTTTCCTTGAGAGTAGTCATTAAGAAGAGAGCTGCTCCCTGTCATATGCATGGATCCTCCACTATCCACATACCAAATGCTTCTTTGGCATGCTGAACAACCCTGCATTTGTCAAAAGAAACTAGTTAGTTTTTGAGACCCAAACCATTTTGGTTTTGGGTCTGTTCTCATCAATAGATTTTACACTAACTGGTTTGTCATGATTAACAGCCTGTGAAGATGGAGATGGTGTTGAAAAGGATTCCTTTAATTTTGGCTTGGTTTTCCTTTTTTGTGGTTTAATCACAGGTACATCTATTTGGTTGACTCTCCCCAACAGATGTTGAACCATCATAATAAGTTGTGTCTGATTGTTTGCTAAAGCCTTTAGTTCATCAGACACATCAGTTCTTGTTTTGATTGGTTCCTGTGTTTCACCATTTTCTCATTTTTGGAAGACACAGACTTAGTCTGGTGTTTTGGTATTCCATGAGGAATCCATTGAACATCTTCAGCTGTTTCCCGATAAACCCCTTCCTTCTTTGTGGATTTCTTTAAGGATTTTGGGTTTTCAGGTTGAGATGCCTCTGGTAAAAACTTGGTTTCAAATTCATCTTTCATTTATTAATTTTCTTTTGGTGTTCTTATCTTTGTTGAATTTGGAACCCTTTCTGTACTAGCAGTCATCGGTGAGATGATTGAATAAGCCACATATTTCACATGGCTTTTTCTTCATCTTCAGTTGATCAACCACCGAAGAAGATGAAACTACTGAAGGTTTGTTCTTCAGTAATTTCTTCCTTTCAGTACTTATGTTAAGTACTAAGGGATTCTTAACTACTGAAGATTTGTTCTTCAGAAGTTTTCTATCAGTACTTTTGGACTTCCGATAGACTCTTCAGCAGTTTTCAAACCCTTTTTGTTTTCAGTGGTTTTGGTTTGTCCTTCAGGTGTTGTGACTTTCCCTTCAGTACTTTGAGTACTTTATGAGACAACACCTGATTCTACAAGTTTTGGATTAATTTTCTCAAAAACTTTTCACCTTCATTTATCTCGGTCAAATCAACACCCTCAGCTGTTTCTCCTTGGATGACATTTGTGCATCCAACGGTATGAGAATATGTTTCCATATCAGCTGATTGATTTTCTGAGTTGCTAGTACTGACTTCATCTTCTGATTTTGGTTCATTATCAGAGGGTGAGACACATGATGATGTGGATTGGTAATTGCTTTCTCCTTCAGATTCTACTTCTAACTTGGGAGTAAAATCTGTAGGAGGAGCAGTGTGATTATAACCAATCCCAAACTTCATATTTGAAGCTGTTTGTTTGTTGAGAAGCATTTCAAACCCTTTGCATGATGTTACCCAGTGTTCACACTCTACCTGGGTAGCTACAAGTGTTTGTTTGAGGTCCTTGTGTTTCTCTAAGATGACCTCTACCTTTGCCTTTTCATCAGTGATTTGACATTTTAATTTGTAAATCTCATCATCTTTTTCATTTAAAATAGACTCAAACTTAGCTTTTCTTTTGGAAATCACTTTCTCTAGCTCAAGATTTTTATTGATTAAAGCTACATTTGTTTCTCTAATTGAGGCAAATGTAGCTATGCATGACTCAGAACACAAATTGGCCTTAGCCTCTGAAGATACCTGTGACACCTGTGATGTTGAAGCATTTGAGCATGAACCATCAGTAGCCTCCAGGGCCATAAGAGCAAGATTTCTAAAAGGGTTTTCACCACCATGTTGACCAGCACCAGGAAACAGTTGTTCATGATAACCAGAAAGATCATCTGGTAAACTGCTCCAGTCAACAACTCCAGAGGTGAAAAAGCTTTGTTGTGGTTGAGATTGAGATTGTTGATTTGATTGAGATAGTTGAGGCTCAGGTAGGGCAGTTGGTCGTTGAGCTGTGGGTACTTGAACCTGACTAGACTGAGGCATGTAAAAACAGGGGTAAGGATATGGCATAGGACCTTAAGGGACAAAATATGCAGGAGATGATTGAGCTTGTGAAGGATGACCAGAACTGGTGGAATGTTGCCCTTTGTTTTATGAGCTATTGCTTGGGAAGGGCACAAAGGGTGCAGATGAGTTAGATCCAGATGATCTACACTCTCTTGCAAAGTGTCCAAGTCTATGGCACTTGTGACACCTCAACTTGCTCTTGTCAAAACCAACCTTGGTTTTTCTAGAGAGACCTGGGAATTTCCGACCAGTCCTTTTGTAAAACTTTTAAGATCTGATATTGATCATTGCCATTTGACTCAAAATATCCATCTCTTCCAGATCATCATTTAGAATTCCTTTCAAATCATCCATCAAAAAGCACAAATTATCACTACTACCACCTGAATTACTATCAACACCAACAAAAGCATGTTCTCCACTGTTTGTAGAGAAATCTATATGCTCATCATAGGAACCTTCTGATGTAGCATACTCTGACTCCTGACCGACCAGTGCAGTGTTTTCTGGTACAAAGTCATCAGTGAGCTTCCCAGATGAAGACAGTTTCCTTTTCTGTTCTATCTCTCGTACAAATGTTAATAGTTTCCTATGAAGTTGGGTGAGAGATAGAGTGTCCAGATTTGCACTGGAGCGTAGGACAATAGTATATGTGTCCCATCTCTCAGGCAGGGATCTGAGGAATCTGTTGTTCATCTGGCTGTTTGAATATTCCTATTTAACCATTTTCAACTCAGACATCGAACAAGAAAATCGCTCAAACTGCTGGGTCAGAGACTCACCTTTTCTATGAGAGAATGTCTCATATTGCTGGGCAAGGATCTCTCTAGTGTTTGCTAAAACCTCATCAGTTCCTCCAAATTGTTCCTTCAGAGCAACCCAGAGGTCATGTGCAGTTTCATAATGCATAAGCCCTGAATAGATTTCATTTGGCAGTGCCATGGCTAGAATTCCATGGGCTTTAGCATCAATTTCAAACAGTTTTAGATCTTCATCCGAATACTGCTCTGGTTTCTTTGGAACCATCTCATTCTTTTCCGGAAGACTCACCATAAGCTTGTATGGTCCATGCACCACAGATTTCCAACATCTTATGCTATTGATAGACAGGTGATGGAGCATACGTCGTTGCCATATGTTATACTCACTCCTAACAAGCATCAGAGGCTTTGTTGAGGAGCCAGTATTGTGAGGATCATTTGTTGGTGTAGCCATTTTCACAGATTCAAACAAATTCAATGTAATTTTAACAAATCTAGCTCAAAAACTCAACAACTCTGTTTTAAACACGTAGAACCTCAAATTAATTCACCGGAAGCAACAGAAACTCAAACTCTATAACCAGTTCTTGCAAATTTGCTAATTCGATCAAACTTAGATATCAAAAGAGCAGTTTCAATGATCAATTGTTAAATCGATCAATGATTAACCAGCTCTGATACCATTTGAAAGGATCTCAGATCTAGTTTGATCAATTAGGTTATGATTTGCAGCGGAATAGTGTTAGAATTAGACAAAATTCAAGCAAGAACAAGATGAATATTCAATCAAACAGTGACGGTTATAGAGAAAGAAAGTTTTCTGCAAAAGGGAATGTTTTCATTCATTCATATGCTTCAGCACCATTACAATTAGGTCAACTTTCTTTTATAGGAAAAGATGACGTCAGCAGATGTCACCTGATAGTGACATCTAACCGATTACACAAAACAACTGAAAATAACTAAAACTACTGAAGATGTCCACAACAGCTGAGGACATCTTCTTACAATAAAGGCTTAAGTGTTAACTAATACTACAACTACTTAAAAACAATCTACTGAACTATTGATTACAAACTATTGAAAATATAAAGACAACTACTGAAAGTAAACCATCACAACTACTGAAGAGTACTACTTCAGCTGTTGTGACAACCTCTGAATACTTGGTCTTCAGACTTTGTCTTCAAACTCTGTCTTCAAACTCTGTCTTCAGACTTTGTCTTCAGACTTTGTCTTCAGCTTTTGTCTTCATACTTTGTCTTCAGCCTTTATCTTCAGACTTTGTCTTCAGCTGATGAAGTGTTCTTCAGTTGTTATGATGTCTGTGGGACTTAAAGGTTTTCCTGATCTGGCTCATTGGTTCTTTTGGTCCAACAACTCCCTTCGGGTAATGTCAAGACAGGAGCTTGAGTTAATCTCGTCTTTAACTCCTTGAAAACATCCTCCTGTTCTCGGCCCCACATAAATTTCACATCCTTGCGAGTCAACTTAGTCAAAGGTGAGGCTATCTTGGAAAAGTCTTGGATGAATCTCCTGTAATATCCCGCCAAACCCAAGAAACTATGAATCTTAGATGGAGTGTTTGGAGACTTCCATTGCATCACCGCCTCATCCTTCACCGGGTCTACCATAATTCCCTCGGCATTTATCACGTGTCCTAAAAATTGAACCTCGCACAACCAAAAAGCTCACTTAGAGAATTTAGCATACAACTTTTCTCTTCTAATTGTCTCCAATACTTCACGTATGTGGCCGGCGTGTTCTTCCTTGCTCTTCGAATAAATCAAGATATCATCAATAAACACAATCACTGTTTTATCTAACATGGGCCGGCACACTCAGTTCATTAAATCCATAAAGGCAGCTGGCTTGTTAGTCAAACCAAAAGACATAATGAGGAACTCATAGTGTCCATAACACGTGCGAAAAGCTGTCTTAAGAATATCTCGCTCCTTTACCTTGAACTGATGGTAACCAGTTCGAAGATCTATCCTTGAGAACCAACTGGCACCTTGAAGCTGATCAAACAAGTCGTCAATCCTCAGTAATGGATAACGATTCTTCACCGTCAACTTATTCAGTTCCCAGTAGTTGATTCAAATTCGCATACTACCGTCTTTCTTCTTCACAAATAATATCAGAGCACCCCAGGAGAGATACTCGGTAGTGTGAACCCTTTATCCATCAACTCCTGCAGTTGAGCCATTAGCTCCTTCATCTCGGTAAGAGCTAATCGATACGGTGCTTTGGCAACGGCTTGAGCACCGGGAATCAGATCAATCTGAAACTCAATCTCATGATCTGATGGCACACCCGACAAGTCTTCTGGGAATACATCCGGAAAGTCATGCACAACTGGCATATCAGACAATTGTGACGCATCCACATCTTCTACGTAGGCTAGGTAGGCACTGCATCCACGTCTCATGTACTTTCCAGCCACCGCCATCGAAATCACCTTCAGAACGATAGTGATTCGATCGCCGTAAACTGTCACTGAACTTCTATCGGGCGTAATTAATCGAATCATCTTCTTGCGACACACGATGTTAGCCTCATAGGTTGCTAACCAATCCATCCCTAGTACTACATCGAATCAGCCTAGGGGCATCACATGTAATTTAGGAGTAAACCTATGACCTTCTAGTTCTATGGTACAATCCTCTATTATATCAGTAATTCTAGTAGACTTACCAATAGCAGTTTCTATGTCAAAAGGTTCATTGATACTTCTACTACTGACAAGCAGCTTAGCATGGAAAGCAGTAGAAATAAAACTCCTACTAGCACCAGAATCAAATAACACAGAGGCACAAATTTGGTTTACGAGAAACATACCTGACCCGACGTCGGGATCTGCTCTAGTAGTTGCCCTCTGTCCTCCTTCCTCTGGCTTCTTCTTCATCCCTGAACCCTCAGCTCGTGGCTTCTTGCGGTCCCTACTCACATGGCCTTCTTCTCCATAGTTATAACACCGGATACTCCACACATCTTCACCACATGATCGGGCCTTCCAACTTGAAGCACACACTTATTCCCCACTTGCATTCATCAGTGTGCTCCCTCCCATATCTATCACAATTCGTCATTCCTGAGCTTGATGAAACCTCCCGACGGTCATCCACCTTCCTCTTTTATTGTTTGAAGTGAAACCACCACGTCCAAACCGTTTCCTGCCCCAGTTTTTGTCACCACCACCCGTCTTCTTCACCTCAACCACCACCAACTCCTCTATTTCATCGTATAGCCTACCCGCCAGGTCTACTACTGACCGAAAGGTACCTGGGGGGCAACAATCAGATGCCTGCGGGTGTCAGCTGGCAATCCTTGGATGTACTTCTTGATCTTCCTTGACACCGGCTACACCTGATTTGGCACCAACCTTGCCATCTCATTAAACATGGTGGTGTATTGTTGTGTGTCATGGTGTCCGCCTCAAGCTGTTGGAACTCCCTCTCAATTTTGTCCAACTCCCGGTGAGGACAAAACTCCTCAATCACTAACTTCTTCAGTTCTGGCCACCTCATCTTTCCAATGGCCCTGCTACCCTCGGCCTGGACAATGTTGTCTGACCAGCATAAGGCCGAGTCCACAAACGAGTGGGTGGCAAACTTCACCTTCTGATCTTCTCGGCACTCACTGATATCAAGCACTGCCTCCATCTCCGTAGCAGTAGCATTGCCGTTTCCATCAAACATTGGGGGCTTGCATATTTGAAACACCCATAGTTGTAACCACGTGCAGTTTCCTGCACCGCTTCTTCCTCCTCCTCACTCGAGACAATCGTCTCGGTCTTCGATCGTTCCCTTTCCTCCCTTCCTGTTGTCCTTCTCATCTCTTTCTTCTTATCCTCCCTTACAGCTTTGATCACTTCAGTCACTACAAATGGTAGAATTGTCTACATGACTTGATGGACTTCCTCTACCACCGCCTCTTTTATCGAGGCCCTTAAGTTCGCACTGTCATCACCACCTTCCTGGTGATGCTCCGCGGGCTCTTCACGGGCCCTCTTAGTAGTCTTTGCCTTATTCCTAGTAACACGTGATTTAGTACCACATCCTCCATGAACTCCACCCCTAGAGGCCTTAGATGATCTACCTCCAGCCATTCTCTAATCACTATAAGATTCAAACACTAACACGGTCATTCAAGGAATAGCTCAATTTATGTTAAGTATAGTAAGTCCCTAATTATAGTGGCGAGTTATGATTAGCCACTTACTTTACTCTTCACACCCCAAGCATTTCCTATCCTGACTAGATCAGTATCTAAATCTACTATAAGCACATAATCAAATAGCATACGCACATAACTCCAATTATCATTGGAAAAAGAAATACCTGATGTCATATAGCTACTCGGCTGGCATCCCTTTCCTTTAGTCCCATTCCTGGGTACCTCACAGCTGGACAATCACCACATCATTACATATATAATGCATATTTCATAAATTAAGCAGTGAAAATAGGTTATCAAAAACAATTCATTTCATTGATAAATACTGTTGTTAAGCAATACAACATTGTTAAATTACAAAAGCCTCATTCAATTGTATTATAAAACAACAATATTGTTATGCGTGAATGGATGCCAGTCTTGCCCTGCCGAGTAGCCTCCCCCACGTGCCATCCTCAGCAATATTACCTGCCAACTAAAACATGCATAAAAGTAAGCGTTGTTGAGTGAGTTCTAGTTTTAAAGTGTTAAAGTACTTTATATAGTTCATATATGAAAATACTCTTTTCATAAAAATACTTTCTTTACTTTCGTATGTGATGATTCATCGTACATACAACAAGGTGTAACCTTATTCATCATTCATTATCGCACGTATTCATTCGTTTCATACTTTATCATTTTATTTGTTTCATACTTGATCATTTTATTCGTTTCATACTTTATCATTTCGTTCGTTTCGTACTTTATCATTTCATTCGTTTCGTACTTGATCATTTCATTCGTTTCGTACTGATTCTAGAACCTGTCAAGATTTCCCCCCATCATGGCCCGAAGCCACCATTCCGCACAATGCCTCATTACTATCTGGCACAAAGCCCGTGACCCGAAGCCACCATTCTGGACACAAAGCCTCATCGTTTCTTGGCATAAAGCCTGTGGCCCGAAGCCACCATTCCGGGCACAAAGCCTCATCATTTCCAGGGTAGAATGACAAGGATCCTGTTTTGTACTATGGGCCAGTCACCAAGACTGACCCCCCTGTGTGTGAACCCTCATGGGTTAGCCAAAATCGCACGCTATAATACACACAATTGCGCTAACAACTCTCAATGAGTTGTGATCCTCCTTTCAATCTGCTTGCAAGCCTTTTCTTTCTTTCGTTCTTTATGTTCTACTTTATTATCATAAATCTTATCTCTTTCTTTAATGATAATACTTTACGTTTATGATCATAAACTCACCACATAAAGTCACACATCAAAATATAATAAAGAACATAAGAACAGATCATAATCATGCATAAAATAAGCATATACAAGACACAAGTCAAGCTAGGGGCAAAACCCTAAAATCTCAAACTACCTAAAATTTCAGAAAATACAACTAAGTGTTCTGGGCGCATGGGAACTATGCAGGTGCATGAGCCCTGCTTAGGCGTATTATCACTATTCGGGCACATGGCCCTACATTTAGTTGTTTTCACTAACTCCTGGGCACATAACTGTTCAGGCGCATGAGCCTACACTTAGGCACCTGAGCAAAAACTTGGGCGCATGGGCACTATTGGGGTGCATCACCCCTAATATATGTACTTAGTATTTCTAAGGCATTTTCTAGGCGCATGGGCTACTGTTTAGATGCATTAGCCTATACTTAGTATTCTCAGACCACATTTTGGGCGCATGAGGGTACTGTTTGGGTCCATGAGCCTTACTTAGGCTTTCTAAGTCAATTTCTTAGGCGCATGGGCCCTGTTTGGGCACATAACCACCTACATAACACATTTCTAAGTCGTTTTCAGTCCCAAACATTATTTTAGCCTGTTCTAAGCTTGTTACTATCATTCTAAAAATCAAACAAGCATTTACAACCGTAACACACTCAAACACGTGCACATATACATACGCTTACATACATAACATTTATAAAATGTTTTACATGCATTTTCAACCCTGAAAACTTTTAAAAATATATAAAAACTGGGGTCTAGAAACTCACCTTTTCTGCTTCCAAGCTCAACTTCTTGAATTTGAACTCTCCAAAAGTTTCTAACACTATTCATGTCAAAAACACATACCCGAACACATGTACACACATAAGAACATGTAGAAATCGGTTTCATGGTCAAAAATCCATAAAAACGAACCAATTATGCTAAAATTTGCTTACCTTGGCAAATTCAGCTACTTTCTCCCTCTAAAGCCGAAGATCTTTCTGCTTTCTTTCTCTAAAATGTCGAGGAGTTGACGTGATTAGAGAAGTGGGCGGCCATGCCCACTTTAAACAAAATAATAATATTATTTTGTCCTTTTTATATTTTAGCCCCTCCACTTTGGCTCTCTTTTCTTTTCTTAGAAAAATACTTTTCTTTTTTCCTTTTTCTTGTTTCTTTTCTTTTCTTTTAACTGACAAAATTTCTGAGTGTTACATTCTCGAGTGAAAATTAATGTTCTCGCGCGAATGAGGAGTTCTTGCGCGAAAGCTTGAATGTTTACGTGTAATGTTACCTCGTATAACGAACAATAAAGATAAATAAATGATACTTAATGCTAAAGAATTAAAGTAGTAGATATATAAATATTATATATCATTACAGTTACAGTGGCTAAAGAACGATGATAAAGTCACATTTGAACGTTAAAGAACTTGAATAATAATTTAGGATTAGTTACCCGATAAATCATAGTTGTGAGAACGTTAAAGTGTGCTAAAGAAATCTTACAATCACAGATAGGAGCTACACCTTGGTGTGCTCAAACTTATAGGAGATACGCGTCTTGCATTCTTGATAGGAGCTACACTTTGGTGTGCTCAAACTGATAGGCGATATGCTTCGTGCATTCTCGATAGGAGCTACACTTTGGTGTGCTCAAACTGATAGGAGAAACTCTTCATGCATTATCGATAGGAGCTACACTTTGGTGTGCTCAAACTGATAAGAGATACGCTTCGTGCATTCTCGATAGGAGCTACACTTTGGTGTGCTCAAACTGATAGGAGATATGGCTCGTGCATTCTCGATAGGAGGTATACCTTGGGTATGCTCACCCGTTACAGGAACTAAGCTGTGTGCTAAGTTCAGTGATAAAGTAAACGAATAAAGCTATGGTAAAGATAAAGTAAAGGTAAAGTATAGGTAACTTGACAATAAAGTAACGGTTAAAGAGATAGTGAAAGTATAGTTATAGAACGAGTTCTATAATTGATAAAGTAATCTTGCTTTAATGTAAGCAAGCAGGTTAAGGTATATGAGATAGCTATAGTATGATAAAGAAAGCTAAAGTTTATGCGAGGTTAAAGTATGATAAAGTTTATTTGTATGATAAAGTTTCGTTAAAGTAAACCTATAACTCACTCAGTGTCGCTGACTTTTTATATGCATATTAGATTGATAGGTATGCTAAAAAAAAAGTGTGTAGGTTTTTGACTCTTGATTTTGAAGCCATACGTTGAATTTTCCCCGTTTTCACAGAGCCTTGCAGTAGGAAGGTGTTCGTTGCTGGGACGGGTTCAAACTGGACTGAAGGGAATGAAAACCTTACTTACTCCCCTATACCTGAAGGACATATCAAAGAGGATATAACCGTAAGAAGGAATACGTCACCTGCTAGCTCTGCCCGCCACGGGTTAGCGACATAAAGTGCGAATAAAGGTTCATCGGGACATTTTCTTCAACAACTGAATTTTGGAGTGAGCTTCGCATGGATAGAGGAGTTTGGGCGCATGAGCCTTACTTAGGCTTTCTAAGTCAATTTCTTAGGCGCATGTGCCCTGTTTGGGCTCATAACCACCTACATAACACATTTCTAAGTCGTTTCAGTCCCAAACATTATTTTAGCCTGTTCTAAGTTTGTTACTGTCATTCTAAAAATCAAACAAGCATTTACAACCGTAACACACTCAAACACATGCACATATACATACGCTTACATACATAACATTTATAAAATGTTTTACATGCATTTTCAGCCCTGAAAACTTTTAAACACATATAAAAACCAGGGTCTAGAAACTCACATTTTCTGCTTCCAAGCTCAACTTCTTTGAATTTGAACTTTCCAAAAGTTTCTAACACCTATTCATGTCAAAAACACATACCCGAACACATGTACACACATAAAACATGTAGAAATCGGTTTCATGGTCAAAAATCCAAACAACCGAACCAATTATGCAAAATTTGCTTACCTTGGCTAAATTCAGCTACTTTCTCCCTCTAAAGCCGAAGATCTTTCTGCTTTCTCTCTCTAAAATGTCGAGGAGTTGATGTGATCAGAGAAGTGGGCGGCCATGCCCACTTTAAACAAAATAATAATATTATTTTGTCCTTTTTATATTTTAGCCCCTCCACTTTGGCTCTCTTTTCTTTTCTTACAAAAATACTTTTCTTTTCCTTTTTCTTATTTCTTTTCTTTTCTTTTAACTGACAAAATTTCCGAGTGTTACATTCTCGCTCAAAAATTAATGTTCTCGCGCGAATGAGGAGTTCTTGCGCGAAAGCTTGAATGTTTACGTGTAATGTTACCTCGTATAACGAACGATAAAGATAAATAAATGATACTTAATGCTAAAGAATTGAAGTATGTAGATATATAAATATTATATATCATTACAGTTACAGTGGCTAAAGAATGATGATAAAGTCATATTTGAACGTTAAAGAACTTGAATAATAATTTAGGAATAGTTACCCGATAAAGCACAGTTGTGAGAATGTTAAAGTGTGCTAAAGAAGTCTTACAAGCACCGATGGGAGATACACTTTGGTGTGCTCAAACTTATAGGAGATACGCGTCTTGCATTCTTGATAGGAGCTACACTTTAGTGTGCTCAGACTGATAGGCGATACGCTTCGTGCATTCTCGATAGGAGCTACACTTTGGTGTGCTCAAACTGATAGGAGAAACTCTTCATGCATTATCGATTGGAGCTACACTTTGGTGTGCGTAAACTGATAAGAGATACGCTTCGTGCATTCTTGATAGGAGCTACACTTTGGTGTGCTCCAATTGATAGGAGATATGGCTCGTGCATTCTCGATAGGAGGCATACCTTGGGTATGCTCACCTGTTACAGGAACTAAGCTGTGTGCTAAGTTCAGTGATAGAGTAAACGAATAAAGCTATGGTAAAGATAAAGTAAAGGTAAAGTATGGGTAACTTGACAATAAAGTAACGGTTAAAGAGATAGTGAAAGTATAGTTATAGAACGAGTTCTATAATTGATAAAGTAATCTTGCTTTAATGCAAGCAAGAAGGTTAAGGTATATGAGATAGCTTTAGTATGATAAAGAAAGCTAAAGTTTATGCGAGGTTAAAGTATGATAAAGTTTATGTGTATGATAAAGTTTCGTTAAAGTAAACCTAGAACTCACTCAGTGTCGCTGACTTTTTGTATGCATATTAGATTGATAGGTATGCTATACGTTTTGGAGTGAGCTTCGCATGGATAGAGGAGTTACTTGGCATATAATCGATACTGGCATGCTGGCATAGATTTTTGGAGTGATAACCACAGTTATCTTTTGATGTAAATGTCTAAACGATGAAAATTTTTGTATGTTCCGCTATGTATATTAATGAAATTTGAGGTTCGAGAACTTGTGTTTCTGATGTCCAAATCCAACTATGAGGCTGCCTGGGAATGTGGCCTTACACTGAGGTAGTGAACATTGATATGTTAAAGATGAAGATGCTAATTAACGGAGGAGAAAACGTACATGTATTGACAAAGTCATAATGTTACACCCGGATATTTTTCTTTGAAGCCGACGAAAGAAGAAAAAGAGAAATAAAATCCAAAGTTGGGGGACCAAACTCGCCAACGACAGAAAGCCAGGTGAGTGGGAGTATTTTAGGGAGAGGGCAGCCCTTACCCTCTCCCCACACTCAAAAACATCAGCCATAGGGAGAAAGAAGAGAGAAAAGGGAGAAGAGAAGAAGAAAGTTTGGTTCGAGCGGGTTCGAGAGTGCAAAATCGTCCTGTAGCGGGTTGAAGCTCTTCTTGGTGTAGTTTGTGTGAGTTCTAGGACTCCTATTTTACTCGTTTTCAACTGATTTGGGCTGGAACACATAGTAAACCCGTTTTTGTATGTGTGTGTGTTTGACCCATTTTGGGTGTGATTGTGTGTGATGCGTTTGGAGTATGTTTTCGGGCTTGTGTATGCCTGAATGGTGTTATAGTATGCATTTCTAAGGTTTAGGATGGTTGATTTGGGCTTAGAATGGTTTGGATGAGCTTGGAGGTCGAAAATGGCAGATTGGGTTCGGGATAAACTGTATTCTGCATCAGCTAGGGCTAGGCGATCGACTGGAGGCCATTCATCCGATTAGGTTGCGATTGGAGTTCATTCGCACGATTGAGGTTCAGTCGCACGACTGGAGGGCCAGTCGCACGACTGGAGGGCCAGTCGCATGGGGAGTCATGTGACTGAGAGCCCAGTCACATAGGTACTCATCCGCATTAAGTTCATCCGCATGAGGTCCATTCGCATAAGGCCCATTCACATAATGTTCAACCGTATGAGGTCCATTCACACGACTGGGTGTTCATCCGCATTGGTGTTCATCCGTATTGGTCCATTCGCATGATGTTCAGTCGCATGGAGGCTATGCGACTGAAGGGTGCCCATACGCTAAATAGGGCTGTTGTACCTGAGGAGGATCATAGTTAAAGTACTGACTTTCGGGGGAAAGTGCAGCTGTATGTTTTGACGTGAAAGTTCCCGTAGGTGCATGTAAGATGACCTTTGGAGGCCTTAGAGGGTATGTAGGGCATGATGATGATGTTGCATGTTTATGCATGATGTATGTTAAGTATGTATGATAATGCCCTGTATGATGGTGCTATAGTGTATGTTGATGTTCCTATTTATGACGTATGTTTATCTTTCCGTGGCTTTACGTGTTATGTTAATGAATGAAACGAAAGTATTATATAACGTAAAGTGGAAGATAGTGAAAAAGGAACATGATAAATGAATGCATGCATTAATGAATGAACGAATGAATGTAAGAAAGGCTTGCAAGCAAATGTATGGAGGTGCACACCCAATGAAGGTGTTAGCTCAACGGTGTGCGGGTAGCTACCCCGAAGGATGCACACCAGGGTCCAATCTTTGTGATTGACCATATGTATGGATCCTTGCCGCTTGCCCAAGATGACTGGATCAGCTTCATGCATAATGTTCGTGATTTAATTACCACAGGTACAACATCAGCTTCGTGCACAATGTTCGGGGTATAGCATATGACATTGATCCAAAAGGAAAGAGGAAAGATAAGTGATGAATGTACTTACCCTAGGTACTGGAGCCAGCTCCGTGCCCAATGTTCGAGGTCTATGAAAGACCTCAGGCTCAGTTACCCGCTTCGTGCATAATGTTCGGGGTAATGTATAGGTCATCGAAAGTAATGAACGTACGAATTAATGTAATGAATGTACGAATGAAAGTAAGGAATGTACGGATGAAAGAAGAATTTATGAATGAATGTGAACGAAAGTAACGAATATAAATGTTAACGATATACGTTACATGAATGAAAGTTAACAAACGAATGATGAAGATAATAATGATATTATCTATGTGTACGTATGATGTGTGATCACATGTATGTAAAGAACGGTTTTAACGAAAGAAAAGTATGCTTTATTATAAAACTAGAACTCACTCAGCAACACTGACTTTTTATGCGTTTCCAGTTGGCAGGTAACGTTGCTGAGGATGGCATTGGACGGCTACTCAGCTCTTTTGGATGGCATTCTTTGTTTAACGCTTTTGTGTTGTAATACGAACGGGCGATATTTCATAATGAACGATGTATTACTTTGCAAAAGTGTTTATTTAAAGGAAATGAAATGTTTATTTTAAAAGTTTCCGCTGCATGCTTTTAGTAAAGTTATATAATTATGTGTTTTAGTGCGATGAATGACCAGCTGTGAGGTGCCCGGGAACGGGGCCTTACAAGTTGGTATCAGAGCCAAAGTTTAAGTGAAACGGGTAAATTTTCAAAGTAAACCTTAACTTAAACTGAGAATGGGACGAAAAGGGATGGGATGCCAATCTGAGTAGCTGCGTGCCACCAGGTATTTTCTTAATGTTAACCGGAATTATGTGCGCATGTTATGTGGTTTATGTGTTGCTGGTAGATTTAGATACTGATATAGTCAGGACAGGAAATGCTCGGGGTACGAAGAGTAAAGTAAGTGGCTAATCACAACTGGCCATTGTAATTAGGGACTTACTATACTTGACATAAACTGAGCTATTCCCTTGAATGACAGTGTTGGTGTTTGAATCTTTCAGTGTGCGATAGAGTATGGCCGGTGGTAGATCATCCAAAGCATCGCGTGGTGGACTTGGTGCTGCATTGCAGCCCAAAAGAGGCAGGCCTAGAGTGGAAAAGGTGGTTCCTGAGGGACCCGAGATCCCCCATCCGGAGGGTGGTGATGAGAGTGCAAATTTGAGGGCCTCAGTGAAAGAGGCTGTGGTTGAAGAAGTGCATCAGGTCATGCAGACAATCTTACCGTCTGTGGTGACCGAAGTGATTAAGGCTGTGAGAGATGGAGAAAAGAAAGAGAGGAACAGGTTCTCGGGAAGAAAGGAGCAACCAGAGTCTGAAATGGTTCTTTCTGATGATGAAGAAGAGGAAGAAGAGGAGCCTACGCTGGAGGCGGCATGAGGCTGTAACTATGGGGCGTTCCAACGGTGCAAGTCCCCTGCTTTCGATGGTAACGGCACTGCTGCTGCTGCTCACCGGTGGGTGAGAGAAATGGAGGCTGTATTGAACATCAGCGAGTGCCTGGAGGATCAGAAAGTAAAGTTTGCTGCCCACTGTTTCGTGGACTCGGCTCTGTGCTGGTGGGACGATATAGTCCAAGCCGAGGGTAGCAGGACAATCAGGAGGATGAGATGGCCAGAGCTAAAAAAGTTGGTTATTGAGGAATTTTGTCCTCATCGGGAGATGGATAAAGTTGAGAGGGAGTTCCTACAGCTGGAGGCGGGAACCATGACACATCAGCAGTACACCACAAAGTTCAACGAGATGGCACGTCTGGTGCCGGATCAGGTGACGCCTCTGTCGTAAAGGATCAAGAGATACATTCAGGGTTTACCAGCGGATATTTGTAGGCATATGATCGTTGCCTGACCGAGCACGTTTAGGTCGGCAGTGGACTTGGCGGGGAGACTGTATGATGAAAGGGTTGTAGTGGTGGTGGCTGAAGGTAGTAGGAAGGGTGGTAGTGATCGAAGTTGGAGTGGGAAGAGGTTTGGTCGGGGTAATGCCTCGACAGGTAACAAGAAGGCACGGGTGGATGACTGCGGTGTGGTCACATCGGGTGGGGGTATGAAGAAGTGCAGCAAGTGTGGGAGAGAGCATAGTAGGAATGTAGACTGGGGTTGAACGTGTGCTTTAGATGTGGGAAGCCGGGGCATATAGCCAGGGACTGTCGTGCGGTCCGATGCTTTAACTGTGGTGTGGAGGGCCACGTAACTAAGGATTGTAAGAAGCCCAGGGCTGAGAGTTCCGGAGTGAAGAAGACGAAAAGTGAAGGACCGAGGGCGAGCGCCAGGGCATTCACTATGACACAAGAGGAGGCTAGGACGGACCCTGATGTTGTGTCCGGTACGTTTCTGGTGAACCAAACTTTAGCTTCTGTGTTATTTGATTCGGGTGCTAGTAGAAGTTTTATTTCTGCTGCTTTCTGTGCTAAACTGCCTGTTAGTAGTAGACGTGTTGACGCGCCCTTCGATGTAGAAACTGCCATAGGTAAGTCTACCAGGATTTCTGAGGTGATAGAGAACTGTGGTGTAGAATTAGAAGGTCATAAGTTTCCAGTTAGACCGTTCGTGATGACTTTAGGTGGTTTCGATTTGGTTCTTGGGATGGATTGGTTGGCGGAATTCAAGGAAATATAGTGTGTTGAAAGAAAATGATTCGTTTAATAGCGCCTGACAGGAGTTCGATAACTGTTTATGGGGATCGGGTCACGACGATCCCGAGCGTAATCTCAATGGTGGTGGTGGCGGGAAAGTGTATGAGGCGTGGATGTAACGCCTACTTGTGTTATGTGAAGGATGTGGAAATGCCAACACCATAACTATCCGATGTTCCGGTTGTGTGTGACTTTCCCGATGTGTTTCCCGAAGACTTGCCAGGAGTTCCACCCGACCGAGAGATCGAGTTTCAGATTGATCTGATACCGGGTGCCCAACCTGTTGCCAAGGCACTGTATCGGTTGGCTCCGACAGAGATGAAGGAGTTGATGGAGCAACTACAGGAGTTGCTTGACAAGGGTTCATTAGACCGAGTATCTCTCCTTGGGGTGCTCCGGTCTTATTTGTAAAGAAGAAAGATGGTAGTATGAGGATGTGTATAGACTACCGTGAGCTGAACAAGTTGACAGTGAAGAATCGGTATCCGTTGCCGAGGAACGATGATTTGTTTGATCAGCTTCAAGGTGCCAGTTGGTTTTCAAGGATAGATCTTCGATCTGGCTATCATCAGTTGAAGGTGAAGGAGCAGAATATCCCTAAGATAGCTTTTCACACGCGCTATGGTCACTACGAGTTTCTTGTCATGTCTTTTGGGTTGACCAATGCGCCAGCTGCTTTTATGGACTTGATGAATCGAGTGTGTCGGCCGATGTTGGATAAATCAGTGATTGTGTTTATTGATGATATCTTGATTTATTCAAAGAGCGAGATAGAGCATGTCGGTCACATTCGAGAGGTGTTGGAGACGTTAAGAAGGGAGAAGTTGTATGTCAAGTTCTCCAAGTGCACGTTCTGGTTGCGCGAGGTTCAATTCTTAGGTCACGTGGTGAATCGGGAGGGGATTATGGTGGATCCGGCAAAGGTGGAGGCGGTTATGCAATGGAAGTCTCCAAAGACACCATCGAGATCCGTAGTTTCTTGGGTTTGGCGGGCTACTACCGAAGGTTTATTCAAGACTTCTCTAAGATTGCTTCTCCACTAACTAAGTTGACCCGGAAAGATGTAAAGTTTGTATGGGGTCAAGCTCAAGAGAAGGCATTCGAAGAATTGAAGACGAGATTGACTCAAGCTCCTATTCTGTCATTACCCGATGTAAGTGAAGATCTGGTGGTTTATTCTGATGCTTCCTACTCGGGGTTGGGGTGTGTGTTAATGCAGAGAGGAAAAATTATAGCCTATGCATCCCGACAGTTGAAGTTCATGAGGTTAACTATCCTACTCATGACTTGGAGCTAGCAGCTGTGGTCTTTGCACTAAAGATTTGGAGGCACTATCTCTACTGGACGAAGTGCACCATTTTCACTGACCACAAGAGCTTGAAGTACTTCTTCGAGCAGAAGGACTTGAACATGAGGCAGAGAAGATGGTTGGAGCTCATAAAGGATTATGATTATGAGATCCATTATCATCCGGGCAAAGCCAACGTGGTGGCAGATGCCTTTAGCCGAAAGGAAAGACCCGAGCCGATTCGGGTGAAAGCGTACCAGTTGATCATGACCTCTGATGTGATGAAGCAAGTCAAAGAGTTTCAAGATAAGGCATTGAAGGAAGATCATCTTAACTTGAACAAATAAAAGGTCTGGTTACGGAATTGGGTGAAAACACACTTGGTGTTAAAACCCGATTCGGGTGGATGTGGATTCCTCATTTTGGAGATCTACGCATGAAGATTATGGACGAAGCTCATAAGACTGAGTACTCCATTCATCCCGGTGCTACAAAGATCTATCAAGACATGAAGAAAGACTATTGGTGGCCGGGTATGAAGCGTGATGTGGTGGAGTATGTGAGTAAATGCCTTACTTGTTTATAAGTGAAAGCTGAGCACCAAAAGCTCTATGGGAAGATCCAACCTTTGGATATACGGAAATGAAGTGGGAGCACATCACCATGGATTTCATTACGAAGCTGCCGCTTACTCCGAAAGGGTATGATGCTATATGGGTGATTGTTGACCACTTGACGAAGAGTGCTCACTTCCTACCGATGCCCAAGACATATTCATCTGAGAGGTTGGCGGGTCTGTTCATCAAGGAAATTGTAACTTGTCATGGGGTGCCAGTGTCTATTGTGTCTGATCATGACACCCGGTTTATATCCAAATTCTGGAAGAAATTCCATGACGCCATGGGGACGAGGTTACATATTAGTACGACTTATCATTCCCAGACTGATGGTAAGTCAGAAAGGACCATTCATACATTGGAGGACATGCTTCGGGCATGTGTGATTGATTTTAGGGGATGTTGGGATGACCACTTACCGTTAGCTGAATTCTCATACAACAACAACTATCATGCCAGCATTGGTATGCCACCTTATGAGATGCTATACGATAGGAGATGCAGGACACCCGTTTGTTGGGGTGATATTGGTCATAAAGAGTTATGGAGCGTCGAGCTGATCGAGGCTACGACTGAGAAGCTTGAAAGGATCAAGGCCTTCACGAAGGTAGCCAAAGATAGATAAAAGTCATATGCTGATAAACGACATAGACCGATTGAGTTCTAGGTGGGTGACCGGGTGATGTTAAAGGTCTCACCTTGGAAGGGTATCATTCGGTTCAGAAAGCAGGTCAAGTTGAGTCCGAGATACATAGGCCCTTTTCGAATCATTACTCGAGTAGGAGAGGTGGCCTATAGATTGGAGTTACCAGATGAGTTAAGTGGAATTCACCTGACATTCCACGTATCTCATCTAAGAAAGTGTTTGGCAGATGAAGATATGATTGTTCCACTGGAGGATATCAAAGTTGACGAACGGCTCAATTATATGGAGAAACCAGTGGCAATCATCGATCGAAAAGAGAAGAGGCTGAGAAATCAAGTGGTTCCCTTGTGCGTGTACAGTGGAAGCACAGGAAGGGATCTGAGTCAACGTAGGAGACCGAAGAAGAAATGAGACATCATTACCCACATTTGTTCGAGGAATAACAGGTTTCGGGGACGAAACCTATATAAGGGGGTGGACTTGTAACACCCGGATATTTTTCTTTGAAGACGACGAAAGAAGAAAAAGAGAAATAAAGTCCAAAGTCGGGGGACCAAACTCTCCAATGAGAGAAAGCCGGGTGAGTGGGAGTATTTAAGGGAGAGGGAAGCCCTTACCCTCTCCTCACACTCACAAACATCAGCCATAGGGAGAAAGAAGAGAGAAAAGGGATAAGAGAAGAAGAAAGCTTGGTTCGAGCGGGTTCGAGAGTGCAAAATCGTCGTGTAGCGGGTGTAAACAAAGCTCTTCTTCTTGGTGTAGTTTGTGTGAGTTCTAGGACCCCTATTTTACTTGTTTTCAACTCATTTGGGGCTGGAGCACATAGTAAACCCGTTTTTGTATGTGTGTGTGTTTGACCCATTATGGGTGTGATTGTGTGTGATGCATTTGGAGTATGTTTTCGGGCTTGTGTGTGCTTGACTGGTGTTATAGTATGCATTCCTAAGGTTTAGGATGGTTGATTTGGGCTTAGAATGGGTTTGGATGAGCTTGGAGGTCGAAAATGGCAGATTGGGTTCGGGATGAACTGTATTCTGCATCAGCTAGGGCTAGGCGACCGACTGGAGGCCATTCGGCTGATTGAGGTGCGATTGGAGTTCATTCGCACAATTGAGGTTCAATCGCACGACTGGAGGGCCAGTCGCATGGGGAGTCATTCGACTGAGAGCCCAGTCGCATAGGTACTCATCCGCATTAAGTTCATCCGTATGAGGTCCATTCACATAAGGTCCATTCACATAGTGTTCAACCGCATGAGGTCCATTCGCACGACTGAGTTTTCATCCGCATTGGTGTTCATCCGTATTGGTCCATTCGCATGATGTTCAATCGCATGGAGGCTATGCGACTGAAGGGTGCCCATATGCCCAAATAGGGCTGTTGTACCCGAGGAGAAGCATATTTAAAGTACTGACTTTTGGGGAAGGTGCAGATGTAAGTTTTAACGTGAAAGTTCCCGTAGGTACATGTAAGATGACCTTTGGAGGCCTTAGAGGGTATGTAGGGCATGATGATGATGTTGCATGTTTATGCATGATTTATGTTAAGTATGTATGATGATGCCAAGTATGATGGTGCTATCGTGTATGTTGATGTTCCTATTTATGACGTATGTTTATCTTTCCATGGCTTTTCGTGTTATGTTAATGAATGAAACAAAAGTATTATGTAACGTAAAGTGAAAGATAATGAAAAAGGAACATGATGAACGAATGCATATATTAATGAATGAACGAATGAATGTAAGAAAGGCTTGCAAGCAAATGTATGGAGGTGCACACCCAATGAAGGTGTTAGCTCAATGGTGTGCGGGTTAGCTACCCCGAAGGAAAGAGGTCCAGCATCAGCTTCGTGCACAATGTTCGTGATTTAATTACCACAGGTCCAACATCAACTTCGTGCACAATGTTCGGGGTATAGCATATGGCATTGATCCAAAAGGAAAGAGGAAAGATAGATGATGAATGTACTTATCCTAGGTACTAGAGCCAGCTCCGTGCCCAATGTTCGAGGTCTATGAAAGACTTCAGGCTCAGTTACCCGTTTCGTGCACAATGTTCGGGGTAATCTACAGGTCATCGAAAGTAATGAACGTACGAATGAATGTAATGAATGTACGAATGAAAGTAAGGAATGTACGGATGAAAGAAGAATTTATGAATGAATGTGAACGAAAGTAACGAATGTGAATGTTAACGATGTACGTTACATGAACAAAAGTTAACGAACGAATGATGAAGATAATAATGATATTATCTATGTGTACGTATGATGTGTGATCGCATGTATGTAAAGAACGGTTTTAACGAAAGAAAAGTATGTTTTATTATAAAACTAGAACTCACTCAGCAATGCTGACTTTTTATGCGTTTCTAGTTGGCAGGTAACGTTGCTGAGGATGGCACGGGATGACTACTCAGCTCTTTTGGATGACATTCTTTTGTTTAACGCTTTTGTGTTGTAATACGAACGGGCGATATTTCGTAATGAACGATGTATTACATTGCAAAAGTGTTTATTTAAAGGAAATGAAATATTTATTTTAAAAGTTTCCGCTGCATGCTTTTAGTAAAGTTATATAATTATGTGTTTTAGTGTGATAAATGAACAGCTGTGAGGTGTCCGGGAACGGGGCCTTACACATAAAGTGGTAATTTTATTGAAATTGACTGCAACAACACTCAAGTACTCAATAGGTAAAGTCAACAGTCAATACTTAATAATGACTTCACATGTTGCCTTGTATAATATTCCTTAATTAATTGAAGTGTAAATTTAGAATTTATTTATTAAAGTAAAACGTCGTTTAAAAAGGTTATTGGTAACCTAAAAAACAAAACTTTTAGTAATTATGTACACGTCCGGTCATAAATTCGGTCCGACCAGTGAACCACTAAGACATGTGGTTTGACGTCCGATTCAAACTGAAAACATTGTTTAATACCATACCTGATAATGGGATGAAATGCATAATTGGTACAACTAAATAATAAAAACTTATCTCACTTTATTAGTAATGTGTTCTTTTACAAACTTTATTTAAAAGGAAAGTAATAACTTCAAACCTCTCTTGAACTTCTTGAATATCTTATTTTAAACTTTGCTATTAAGTGTTATCCACTATGTGCCTGTAATTAGCATACTACAAACAATCTCAACTTATAACTTGTGCGCTCGTGATACATAGTAAAGAGTATTCACCATATTAATGCATATACATAAGGCTGGTCTTGAGGATTTTAGTGCCCTGGATGTGCCAAAAAATACCCCTGGACCATGACAAATTAAATTATATAAACTAGTTTGATTAAACAAAAAAATTTTTTTACCAAAAACATAGCAAAATCATAGTATTATAATGACATACTATAATAGCTAACCAATAACTCGTGAAACCACAATTCTACAAACAACTAACAAAGTACGTAGTCGTACAAAGGCCATGCTACCCTACACATCACAGCCTTTTGTTGTCCACTTGTAAATGCTTTGATTTGTATATTTTTTATTCACCATAATAAATAATTAAACAAAATAACAAACAACAATAGACCATGACTCATAGGATTTTGGGATTTTGTTTTAAAAAATAAACTTCTAGTTAAATAATTGGGTTAATAATATGTGACCAAAGTATGCATTTGATTTAACAAATAATTAGGTTAAGTTTTTTGATTGAGTTATAGCTCATAACTATTTTCAAAGAAAAAATTATAGATAATATATAAAGATTTTAAAAAATCAGTGCCCTCTAAGCGCGTAGTCCCTCCTCAAGGATAGCTATGAATATACATTTTTGTTGGATCAGGTTAAGGACTTAATACGATAGTGGGTAATAGACATGTGAATTGAGAAGATAGTGGGTCATGCTGAATGAAAGCTTGAACATCCTCATTCTAGGTAATAGACATATGAGTGGGTAATAGACATGTGAATTAAGAAGATAGTGGGTCATGCTGAATGACAGCTTGAACATCCTCATTCTAGGTAATAGACATATGAATAGGAGTATGAAGATCTGAGCTTAATGTCCCAGGATGTGTGCTAAATCCTAATGAGACTTCTTCCTTAGAATATGTCTCAATTGTGGGGGTATTCCTTATTGGTTTCTCAATAGAGTGTTGGGACTCTAATTGAGTGCTAGTACAGCCTTGCCTTCTTGAGTGGAGGTGATTTGGGAGCCTGCGTCTTCTCAATAGAAGATGAAGTGGTTCGTTTCCTTTTAGACACTTTTGGCTTTGAAGTGATGGGTGTGGTATCAGAAGTGGAGAGTGTAGCCATGCTATTACCCTAAGGCTTAGTGAGCCCGCGCACGTATGCAAATAAGGGAGTGACCTTCCCTGAAAATGATTTATGAGTTGCCTTGAACTTTAAGAAAATTACTTTGTTTAAAGTTCCTAAGGCATGTATACATCTTTCAGTTTTAATTTTATTACCCAGTTCTTCATTTAAGATTAGTTGAATGAACCTGAGAAACATAAAAAACTTATATTTTTCAGCAGTAGTTATATTTCATTATTTTGAAAAATGAAGTTGGAGAAATTGTAACTCTGCTTTTTTAAAAGTCCATGGATAGTCCCTACTAAATCTAATAGAATTTGATCCCATCCATCCGACTTGTCGGATAAACAATGAAGAAAGATATGAAGGATGATTCTCTAGTAATGATATACAATTGATATGGAGAAGATGGATGTTAGGAGTGGTCCTTCATATCCCATCTCCTTAAAAGTGGCACTCACCACTTCTCTGGAGAAGGAAGATTCACCATTTTCATCATTAAGTTGGAGATGTTGACGAATCTTTGTGCAAGAGATAGTGATCTTCATTCCTTACATCACCGCACTTAGTACTTCGGTTCCATGTTGTCTTTGAATAGATCATGTACTCTAGAATCACCTGATGTGTGGTACGTAAATCACAAGATCGATAGAAATTGCAAAAACGTATTTGCTATTACGCAGGAAGTTAAGAACAAGGTCATAGACTGAATTACCAATGGGCTCAACTCTAGCAGCTATGTTGTGATTTTGTTGGAATTCTAGGTTAAAGCGACCACTTGGAAAAAAATGAGTTTGGACAGGGCTTTGAAGAGATGAGTTTTTTGAAGGTTTTTGCTCTTAGATGAGCGTAGGCGATGACAATGGTGGGAATAAGTATAGATATACAGTTCATTATAATATATAATTGTAATATTTTAAAATTTTACCATCATAACTATAAATCTAATGGTTTTGTGATGATGGAACAGTCTTTTCAGGTAAAAACTATAGCGCCACTACCTATCGGCAGATAAAAGTGGGTCCTACCAGATCTTTTAAAATATATGTGCCGAAGTCCTCTAATATGCCGAAATTGTGATAATCGGTAGATACCTGATTTTGTTATCAAGAAAACAATTTTTCATAACTTTAATCAGATTTCATTTTGTAATCATTTAATTGTTCCAAGATCATCATCCTAATAGCAAATACAAGATATTTAAACTTATTTCATCAAATGCCTTTGTGAAAATATTTGCATGTTGTTCATTTGTATGAACCTTAATTAATTTAATAATTTTCTTTTCAACAAAATCTCTAATGAAATTATACCTGATATCAACGTGTTTTGTCTTTGGTTGATGAATTGGATTATTTATGATTGAGATGGCATTGTTGTTGTCATTGTGAAATGGAGTATTTATGAAGGTTACTCCATAATCTGTAAGGAGTATTTATGAAGGTTACTCCATAATCTGTAAGTTGAGTTTGAATCCTTAGCAACTAAGCATAGTAAATAGAAGTGGTAATTTACTATGCTTCAGCAGTTGATGTAGACACATAGGTTTGCTTATTGCATTGCCATGAAAACAATATTCCCCCTAGAAATTGACATCCTCCTGAGGTGGATTTCTTGTTATGTTTCATCCTCCATAGTCACTATTTGTATATCCATAGAGATTGAAGTCAGCGGTCTTAGGGTACAATAATCCCAACTTAGGTTCCCCTTTAAGATACTTCAAAATCCTCTTTGTAGCTATCATGTGTGACACTTTTGGAACAGCCTAGAATCTTGAGCATTGTCATGTGGCAAACATAATATCTATTCTGCCTGCTTGAGGTACATTAGACATCCAACGATGGCTCTATACTGCTATTGATAAACTTATTCCCCTTAAGATCAGGAGTTAAAGAACATTTTTGTACATAGGGGTTTTAGTAGCTTTAGAATGAGTAGCTTGAAATCTCACTAATATGCCTTGAATATACTTTGATTGATTTATAAAGATCCCATCAGGTGTTTGTTCCACTTGTAGTCCCACTAAGAAGGTAAGTTCTCCTATTAAGATCATCTTAAACTTGGACTTTATAAGACTCTCAAAGTCTGTACACAATCTCTCATTTTTTGAATCAAATATAATATCATCCACATATATACTTGTACCAAAATGATATCCAAATCAAATTTCTTTATGAAGAGAGTTATGACACCCCATATATTCAGTTAACCTTGTTAACCCAACTTTCATTGCCTTAACGTTCTTATGTAATTTCTTTATTTAACTTTATGATATAATTAAAGTTAACTAAGAGAACTCTTTATATCATTATGCATTAAAGTTAACTAAGAGAACTCAAGTATTTTCTTAAACTTGATTCTTATTATGAATACCCAAACCTTACCCACTCTCCCCATATACTATTCGACAACCCTAAACCCTACCCCTCGACGCCCCCTCTCTCTCGGCATTTTACAAGTGGCAGCAACACCACTAGCATTTGTTAACCTTCGATCATCCCTATATCTCCCTGTTCTCTCTCGCTCTATCCATTTGATACTTTTCCATCGTGAT
The DNA here is from genome assembly GCA_024085815.1 of Flaveria linearis. NCBI lineage: Eukaryota > Viridiplantae > Streptophyta > Magnoliopsida > Asterales > Asteraceae > Flaveria > Flaveria linearis. The sequence continues at coordinate 30,498,058 of CM044017.1, read as the reverse complement.
TCCTAGCGAATGAGTAGCCCTTCGACAACCACCGTAAGCACTAGCTGTCATGGTTAGCACCTAAAGTAGCATCGGTGAAGCCGAAGTCGCTCCCCTATCTCTTTCGGTATCGTTTTTTTTTGAAATCGTATTCTTACATGCGTTTCAGGGTTCAAGTTATGGTTTTGGTGCGTGATTTTGTCAGCGTTGGGGTTATCGGGGTTAGTTCATGTGTGTCGGGTCCGGGTTGCTGATATGGTTGTGTCATATATGTGTTTGAATGTTGTGATTTTGTGTGTGTGTGTGTGGGCTATGGGTTCAAGTTGCATGTATGTACGTGTTCAAGGGTATTTTTCAGGTGCATGACGGTTTTGATGTGTAGCTTAATGTGTATGTGTATGACATGGGTATTTTGTGTATATATGTATCATGTGGTGAGTCATTGGTGTATGCGTTGTGTGATTGTATGTATCTAATCTTGGGTTTAATAGTGAGTATAGGATTATTTGGGTTTGGTTCGAATATGGGTTGTGTGTGCATATCGTGTATGCTTAAAGAGTGTTGGGTTCGGGTGGACCGGTGGTAGTTGTATTGCGGGTGTTATGCATGACTGTGTTTGTGTGTGCTCGTCAGATATATACACATATGGTGGTTTTTGTTCATATGTGTGATTGCTTATATAATGAGTTTGGTTGGGTATGTATGTGTTGGTGAGTTCCTTAGGGGGGGGGGACGTGTGTATGTATGAATGTGGGTGTTTGCGCATATTATGATTAAGGTTCATGTGGGTGGGATGATGCATGAGAATAATATTTTTTCATTGATACATTATAAGAAAATTTAACTTTTTAATTTCTTATTACATATATTTATATTAGGTAAATATAATTATGTGATAACAAGAATTATTGTTAATATATGGTAGTATATCTTGAGGGTTTAATGGGTCATGCATTTGTGATTGTCGGGAACGCGAAACCATACGATCCTATTATTAGTATTTAATAAAATATTAGATGTAAAGTTAGGTGTTCCCTAAACCTAATTACTTGTTCTCTACATTACTTTATTGTTGTGCATTCGAGGTGAGCTTATAGCCCCACTTTTTTAATCTCTTTTGGGGAGGAGAAACATGTTCTATCAAATGTTCTTTCATTAGATCTGTATTATTGTATTATCACCTATTTACTAGTGTTGTACCAATTGAAGTCATCACTTTTAAACCGTTAACTTATGCACTTTAGCGAGGTAATTCTGAGTAGAACTATTGGGTTTGACAAACCCTACTTGGGCTAGTCGCGCTAGTACGACTACATGTCAAACTGGTGTTTAATTGACCTAAATTCTGTTGTTAGGTCTGGTAACCACAGTCGAGGCATACTTATATTTGTTAGCTTCGGTTACAAACTTCATACACTATGTAACTTCTTACGTAGACTAGCTATCCACTGATATACTTTGTTTACCAGATCTGCTATTTTTGAATTATTACTGTTTATCAAAACCTGTGAACTCATCAACCTGTGTTGACAATTTAGCATGTTTCTTTCAGGTTCTTAAGTGTGCATAACTAGGAGCATTTTCATCATTGCATACATTACTGATTGATTTAAATGATTAAACAATGTTTTCTGCAAATTACATTTATTTAGGTTGAGGGTGTTTTGCGCTGTTTGAAGTTACTAAATAGTTTCGCTTCCGCAAATGTTTACTTGGAACTTATTATTAAACTATGTTTTCGTTTGATCTCATAACATTAATACTACATTTTGTAATTATTGTGTCGTTTGATGTAACTATCAGCTGAGATCTCAGTATGCCAATCGCGTAACGGTAAAACCCCATTTGTGGAAATTGAGGGTGTGACAAGAGTTTTGTCTATGGATCCTCTGGTGTATCTATTTCTTAGAAAAAGGTAGAAAGTATCACATACCATATCCTAGTAGCTGATGTAGCTCATAGAGAGATTTGTTAAGTTTGCAAACATAATCTGGATACTTAGGATCTTCAAACCCAGGAGGTTGATAGATATAATGTTGGAGCATATATTGTCATATATAGTGTGTCCGTCGCTTGACGAATAGTCTAGGCTTAATGTTATACACCTTGTAAACACATTAAACTGGGTCATTCAAAGGAGCATATGCGAATGAGACTCACTGAGTCTGCTAATGGACCAGTCGTGCGACTGAGAGATGCGATTGGAGCATTCGTAAGACTGAACCATAAGAATGGTCCAGTCGTACGATTAAACCATACGCATGGTCCGTCGTACGATTGAACCATACACATGGTCCAATCGCACGAATGGGCCCAGTCGTATCTAATATGGGCCGAAGCCTATATATACCAGTTTCAATGAGTAGAAACCTAAGGGTTTTGATAGTGTGCCCGGTGGCCAGGCGCTGCCGGATGAGAGGGGAGATCATGCTCGATCTCCCCTTGCCAAAAGTCTTGATTCTTAAGTTGTAACAAGCTTAAAATCGTTATTTTTTTCAATAAAATCATTCGATTATTGTTCGTACTTTTGTTTATCTTTTGGTTTTTATCCTTCCGTCAAGAACATGCTCGGATGTTTACCGATCCAGCGGCTTCACATATAAACCTCTTCATATATCTCACCATTGAGAAATGCAATCTTGACATCCATCTAAAACATCTTGACGTCCTTTGAGCAAGCAAATGCAAGAGAAACTCTCATTGCTTTAAGCCTGGTCACAGGAGCAAAGGATTCATCATAATCAATCATTTCTTCTTGTGAGTACCCTTCTACCATAAGTCTTGCTTTATTCTTGATAACAATACCCCAGTCATCCTTCTTGTTTCTGAACACCCATTGGGTTCCTATTATAGTGTTTCCCTTAGGAAGTCTATATAGTTTCCAAACCTTCAGTCTTTCAAACTAGAGAAGATCCTCTTGCATAGCTTCCACCCAGCTGTTATCTCTTAAAGTTTTATCTACTTTCCTTGGTTCCAGTTGAGAAAGTAAGCATGAGAATAAACAAATGTTTGCCTCATGTGTTTTGCTTATTGTCATTATACCAATATTAACACTTCCAGTGACATTCTTAACTAGGTGCTCTTAATGATTTCTTAGTCTTGGGATCACTTGGAGTTGTTGAGATAAATCCAAATTAGATTAATTTATCTCATGAAGTTCGACAGATGATCATTTGGAGTGACAGGATCAATTGTTAAATTGATTCATTCTTTAGCATTTGTCACACTTGGTTCCTTTTCAAGATATTTTCTAGTGCGACAATGATCATGAGACTCCTCATCTGATGAGTCATGATGAGCAAGTGATGGTTGGTCCATATCATCTATGGACTAGTATTTGCTTCTACCAACTGTGGCTGAACTGGATCAGTAGTTGATCTTGTGTGACTGAGACCATGAGGTAGATCAACCCTGTATCAGCTTGAGTTCATCTACTGCCTAGCTATCTTGATCTCCAGCTTGAGTTCTTGTAGTTACTTCTTCATATCCTCCTTCTTTCCTTTATTTAGTTAGCTCATGATTGATGAAATCTTCAAGTATCACCTTCTTCCTTGAAGATCTCACGTGCTGATTTTCCTCGGTACCACATATGTTCTTGTTTAGCTTATGGTTAATGTGCGTGGAAAGATCAATCTTTTTCCTTGGGAATTTCTTGTTGTTAATATTTACTACTCCAGAAGTATATTTTTGAACATATGGGAATGATCTTACTTCTGAACAACCTGAAGTTCCAACACAACAGTTTCTATTATGTGTCTTCTTGTTGCAGTTGTGCTTTGACTTGAAAGATGGGTTTAACTCAACATTTAGTTTGTTGGTGTGGAAGATGAGTTTTCCTTTACAAACTTCACTTCCTGGATCACCGTCTTCTTTGTTTTGCTTTGAGTTTCTTCCTTCTTACCTTCCTTCTATTTTTTCTTTCCTTCCTCTTCTTCCACTGATTTATACCTCTCAGTGGCTGGCTCTTTACAGATTAGTTTGGCAGGTATCTGCTTTCTTACTTCCAGGCTACACTTAGGGGTGTATGTAGGAGTGTATATCATTGGTTGTTCCAAAGCATTATACCCTAACCCTATCTTGGTTTAATACAGCTTTTGGGAGTTTTCAGTAACAGTAAGCAATTTTTCAAACTTCTAAGTTTGGCATTATATTTATCAGCATATGTTTTAGCTATCGCCAATCACATTGTGCTGATTTTAATTTGCTCAAGAGATCATTAATTTAGGTCTCCAAGTTAGTTTGTTCATGTTTTAGTTATGAAACAATAGTTTCGAGCTATGTTATCTTTTCTTTTTGAGCCTGAACATTTTTCTTAAAATCTATTAAGAATGTTGATTGATTCTACATCTTTCATGAGATCCAGATTGTGATTTCCTTACATGTTTACTTTTGCAATGCGCTCAGGTGTGCAACAAGATTCAGGAGTTACTTGAAGTGAAGAGGTTGAGCTTCCTGCCATCAGTGCATTATTGATGGGAGTGATGTATTCCACTTGAAAGCTTAAGTCAATCATCTCTTTTGCTGATGCTACAGCTATTGTATGTCTTTGATTGCTAGAAGTAGAGGGGTGTTAGAAGGTTATTGATGGTTTGTTGTTTGATCAGCTTGGTGTATATGGGTTTGACTTAGGTGCTTTGCATTATTTGGCAAAGTGTCCTAGATGGTTGTAGTTAAAAAACTTCACTTTGCTTTTATCAAACCCAAATCTTGATCTTCTTTGCTTCAAATTTTTTTTCTTGTTCTCTAATAAAACTGTTTAGCTCTGAACAAGATCGTGGCTATTTGGTAGTTGATGTCCATCTCTTCAAGATCATATGGATGGATGCAATTAAGATCTTATTAAGAGAGTTGAAAGAAGTTAGCATGCTCATTAACAAACATTGAGCTTGATGGGTAGTTTGCTGATAAGGATGACGAGAAATGTTGATTCCATCTGCTGAAGGATGGTAAAGACTGTGATTCAGAAGTTGGGAGGTTTTAGATAGGTGATCACAGGTACTTTATGAGTCACCATTGGAACTTGTTAAGCCTAACAAACATTGAGCTTGATGGGTAGATTGATGAGAAGGATGATGAGAGATGTTGATTCCATCTGCTGAAGGATGGTGAAGACTGTGATTCAGCAGTTGGAGATTCTAGATAGGTGATCATAGGTACTTCGTGAGTCACCATTAGAACTTGGTAAGCCTAAGAGTGGAAGGATTCTTGAATAGGTGTCATAAGTACAGATGACTTTGAAGAGTTTGATGATCTGCCGGGTGTTTCTTCATTAGCATCCATGTCCATTTGGTAGACGCTAAGAATGTCATACAACTCCTCAAGAGTCATTTTCTTCAGAATTTCAGTTCTTCTTATGGACACAGTGTAACTGTCCATGTCTTCGGCAGTGATCTCAAGAGTATCCTGAGAATATCACTATTCTCCATCTTCACTCAACCTCATTTAGAGAGTGTAGCAGTTCAGCATATCTAAGATATGTTAAAGTCATAGTTTGGCCCCTATGAAACCAAAGATTTCAAACTTCTGTTTTAAGACATCTTTTTTGTTCTCATTTATGTCTTCAGTTCCTTCAAATCTGGCCTTCAATGCTTCCCACAACTTCTAAGTAGTTGTCAACTTCTTGAAGCCGTGAATGACATTGTTGGGTATGCTTATCCTTATCAGCCATAATAATTTAGAGTCTACATCCATCTTCTTCAGACCTTCATCAAAGTACTTTTTATTATCTTTAGGAATCATAAATCCATCTTCACTAGCAGCTTAGACCATGGGGACATATGGACCATTTAGGATTGAGTGCCGGAGTCTCAAATCTTGATTTCTTAAAAAATCTTCCATTTGAATTTTCCAATTATCATAATCATGAGGTGTAAACATAGGAGGTTTGGTCTGGGTTGCCATTCTCCAAGTCATGCTTACTTGAGATGGCTACAAAATTCATTTTTTAAAGGAAAAGAGGTTATGAGGGAGAGGTGTGTTTGATAGTGTGATCAAAAGAAAACAAGTGATTTTTTGAAAGTTGACTTCAAGCAAATCAAGAGCTAAAGCTTTGATACCACTTGTTGGATCGGGTTAAGGACTTAACAAGACTTTTCTATTTGATCGATAGATGACAAATGCGGAATCTAAGTCAACTGTCTTACTTAACAAACACATATACTTTGAGTAATAATAAGGACACAATAAGTTCTTTCAAAGTATACACACTTGATTAATCTTTTATGAGTACAAATTATTACAAACAACAGATATACGGGTGAGGGTATTTATAATATAAAAGGTAAACATCAAGAATATATCACTTTAAATGTATTCTTGGTTTACAAAAAGGTATGTACAACATAAAAAAACAATCTAAACATCAGAAGTTAGTAGCTTCAGTACTATGTTGTCTCTAAAAGGCAGAACACAGCAGCCGTCAATGTACTTCGATGCAGACAGTCTTGTCTAATGTTGAAGAAGATTAGCAACTCATCCATTTGAGCGCTGATAACCAGTTAATTAACACTTTATCACTTTGAATGTTGATTGGCAGTGGTTCAACACTTGGCAGAATTCAGCAGTTGACGATCAGTGCTAAATCCTTGAGTTTTCGGTATAATATTCCTTAACTAATTTAAGTGTAAATTTAACATTTATTTATTAGAGTAAAACGTCGTTTCAAAAGATCACTGGTAAATACCCTTAAAAACAAAATTCTTAGTAATTATGTACTTGTCCGGTCATAAATCCGTCCGACCGTCTAACATGTCCAACCAGTGAACTAGTAAGACATATGGTTTAATGTCTGATCTGGTTCTAAAAATATTGTGTAATACGATACCTGATAACGGGATGAAATGCACGATTGGTATAGCTAAATAATAAAAACTTATCTCACTTCAATAGTAATGTGTTCTTTTACCAAACTAATTAAAGGAAAGTTAATAACTAATAATCTCTCTTTAACTTCTTGGATATCTTATTTTAAACTTTGCTCTGAAGTGTTATCCACTATGTGCTTGTTATGAGCATACTACAAACAATGTCAACTTATCACTTGTGAGCTCACGATGCACAGTTTATAAAAGCACATTTAACATATTAATGTATATACACAGGTCTGGTCCTGGGGATTTTAGTGCCCTGGACGTGCCGTAAAAATGCCCCTAGACCCTAACAAATTAAATTATATAAACTAGTTTGTTTAAACAAAAATTATTTTTTAACAATAAAATAGCAAAATCATAGTATTATAATGACATAATATAATAGCTAACCGATAACTCGTGAAACCATAATTCTACAAACAACTAACAATGTAGGTAGTCGCACAAAGGCCATGTTGCCCTACACATCACATCCTTCTATTGTCCACTGTGAATGCTTTGATTTGTTTTTTTTAATTCACCATATTAAGCAATTAAACAAAATAACAAATAATAATGGATCATAACTCATAGGATTTTAGTATATTGTTTTAAAGAATGAACTTCTAGTTAAATAATTGAGTTAATGATATGTGCCCAAAGATACGCATTTGATTTAAAAATAATTAGGTTAAGTTTTTCATTGAATTATATCTTATAACTATTTTTATAGAAAAAAATTCTATATAATATAATTAAATTTTAAAGTTTGTGCCCCTAAGCGAGTGGGACTGGACGGATGTCAAGTTTGTCTCTCCTAAGTGCCAGCTATGGATATAAAATATGGGTTATGATATCTGGGACAAAGGCATACGACTTTTCTTGATTTATACCACAACCAAAGGCAATGGGTTTCTGCACCTTTGGCAGCAACATGGGTATGGGTGTGTGTTAAGTGGGCTCCCTACCCTTTCATACGGATCTTTTGGTCCTCTAGGCGACAACTTGGTCATCTATAAACACACCCCATTAAGTATATAAGGATCCAAACATACCCCACCAACATATACATATAACAACAATCTTGTTTACGAGTATACTATCGTAGAATAATCATGATGACTCGGGTGTATTGACTAGTAAATAAACTAATTGAGCATTCATTCGTATTAAATGTCAAGACATGTTTAGACACTTTCTATGTATAGGATGAGGTAATGAATGACCCCTAACTAAAGTTAGCTTTGAATAACCTTTCGTAGTTTAAGCTAGGTGATCAATCAATGCATAACTAGAATCATTATCCACTACTTACCCTATTTATGATCCCCAAACCCTGATTATATATGAACTGGATTGAACAATAGAATCAAACTTATGAACTTAGTGGGCATACGTGAGGGTTCTTGGCACTACCGAATGACTTGTAGCTCAAAGAGTACCCTAAAAGAAACTTAAAATCAAGAAAAGTTGAAATATTATTGTGATTTGGCTGGCACTTGACCTTTCTATTCATAGACTATAGTAGCCATTGTTACAGACTGAAATATTCATGTTTTAAGGTCCAGAACACTTGTTGGCGGCTTATTCCCGACCGCCACAACCTTACGGAACGTGATGATAGGGTTACGGTCCATAACCCTGTTCTTGTCATGCTTCCACATGTTAACACTTTGGTCTCATCATCACCCTATGTGTTAGTAATTAAGACAACTTTTACCCACTAAGTTATGTCCACTAACAGCTTGATCCCAGCTAGGAGCTTTGCCTTTGACCCCACTAGATGCTATCGCCCCTTGGACCCTGTAGCAAACGCACTGCCCCCGTTCCCTTGTTTGCTCGTGAGGTTGATATCTTAAGTTTGAGGTATTACATCAAAATAAAAAGGTTTGACACATTTTAACTATGAGAAAAAATATATGTTATCAAAGAGACAAAAATGTTGGGGGGCTACTTACCGTAAATCTGTTTTCAAGAAATAAACGAAGGCGCTACACAACTTGTGCTTCTGCAACTTATAGTAATTGAGTAAAGTTTTTAAGAAGGGGGGAAATTGCATCTATCCCCCTCTCTACCCAAAAAATTACATATTTCCCTAAAATATAATTAAGTGTTCAATGCATAAATACAATGCTTTTTAAGCATGAGTTAGGAAAACATATAATTTTACAATTTTAGAGGGATAGATATGCAGCTACCTCTTTTAAGAAAAGAAAAATTTATCAAACATCAACATAAGATAGCTTCCTTTAATTTATTATGAGATAATGTGACCACTGAAGCTTTAAATATACAATAAAGTACCTTAAGCACTTAAAGAACATCTAGCACAACTCTTTAAATCGTGGCTATCAAGTTCATAACAGTTATGGTATACGATTTGGTTGTGTAATTTTAAAGACTTTTAATGCAATTATTTTTGATGATCATGTTTGAAGAAGCTTAATTAATCATCGTAAGAAATTGTACAAATGATATGATTAAATTTAAACATGTATTCCACACACATGTATCCCTATTCAGGTGTGTTTTTTGCTGAAGTTCACACGTTTGGATACTTAGCATAAATTGTGAATTTTCTAGCCTGATCATAAAATGATGAAGTTTGGATGGAATATGTTGAAGAGTTGATTGTTTTACAGAATTATAGAAAGAATATTGATCACGCTTAGGGTCTTAGCGCATGCACAACCACGCTTCCGGCATGACCATGCTTAAGAAAAGAATGATGACACTAACCAAAATATTCAAAGATTCTTGATAACCTTGATCGAGATGTAAGACTATGCATATGCCTTGCATAACCACGCCTCCTATGTGAGGATAAGATATGCTAATTCTGACATAGTATCAAGTCATGGAGTATCTTTGCAAGGCTAACGATTAGAAGAAAACAGTAGGACGTAAAAGAGCAATTCTCCTCTAAGGTTTGAGACCACACCTATGCGCATGACCGAGCCACACCCATGCATGATTGCATCTCACCAGATTCCTATAAATGAAATTTGATTTATAAGCTCAAAGTTACTGTAAAAATTTGGAAATTTACTGTTAATTTAATATATATTTTACTATTTTGTATTTATAAGATTAAAAATAGAAAATAGTAGTTATACTATTCTAAAAATGATTAAATTTTGCTTATATGCTCTAGATAATATATTAATGTTACTTTACAAGTTTAGTAAGTTTTGAAAAACCGGACGTATAGTTTCATGATTCACTGATGCATAACGAACAATAATTTTAAAATAATAGCTAGACACCTTAAAAAATAATGAAGTTTGTTTAACAAGTAATATAGACTATCTTAATTAAAAAATAATTTCTCTCACTCTCACCTATCAATCCAACACAATCTAACCCAACCTATTTTTGCACTTACTTTCACAACCCAATCAACCCAACTTTATAATAAATATATATGGTTTATGATTTTATTTAAATTATTTAAAAAGTATTTTATTTTTAAAATGAGTATATAATTATTTTATTAATATAAAAATAAATATAAAATAAAAAAATATTTTATGTTTATCAAAGGTGCTCAAAACATCAATTTACAATCATAACTATTCATCATGGGGAATTTTTACCATATATGCTTAATCAAGTTATTTCTTAGGGTGTTATGATTTTCTTTATTATGAAGTTGTGGCTCTTATTGGTCATATAATTGGATAGGTGTGTAATTTGTTCAATAGAGTTAGTATTGAAAGGATTCATCATATTCAGTGAAGTTTCTTCATTCCCGGTTTGTAAGCTTATCATTTTAAGAAGATGAAATTTGAAGAGATTTGGAAATAACGGTTCCGTGGTAGAAAAGATGAAATTAGAAGAGATTAGAGATAGATGATACGGAGTGGATATAAAAGTGTAATACTATAAATATTTATATAGAAAAAAATCATAAAGTTTGACATGTTATATACTTTTATAGATAATGTTGGATTTGTTGGATAATAAGTTTTATCCTAAAAATCTGACGGACCAATAATATGACGACACATGATTGTCAGGTCTACATTGATTGTATAGATTTAGAAGATAACATCAACTCTTGTAATGAACTCATGTAAATCTTTATATTTTGTATGCAATATATATATATATATATATATATATATATATATATATATATATATATATATATATATATATATATATATATATATATGTTAACCCAAATAATCATTTGTGTTGATTATATGTGTGATTGTAGGAAAACATCATACTTAGTCAATTTTGAAAATTAGCTAAGTACAAGAATTATATGCGGATGAACAAGTTTGTACTTCCGTAGATGTTCTGCGGAACATAACAAAGAAAAAGTCAAGGAATATGCATCTGTTGATCTCCGGTGGAAGCATCAAAACATCTACGAAAGAACAAGTCCTCATGTGATCGTTACTGCTGCTCATGTAGAAGAAGAAAGCTTGCTCCTAAGGATGAAGTTAAATATGAAGATCAAAGGACCAACTCCTACGGAAGAACTAAGTACTTGCATGAACTTCAATCATCAAGGAAGCTACATGAAGTCAACAAGTCAAACTCTCTGAAGTGATGTCATCAAGTCAACATCTACGGAAGGCTGCACTTCAGTCAGAAAGGAATAAATCAAGTCATGTCAAGAATTTTATTTGTGTAACTTTTTACCACAATAAGAAAATTACCTTCACCCATGTAAAAGTGAATTCCTCTGCCTATAAATATAGGGCATGGGTACACTCTTTAGATAAACAAAAAACAATACATCAATACTGATTATACCAAAATAGCAGGCAAAATAGCAAGAACAACAAGAACATCACCTAGCAGTTACCATACCATCAAAAACCAAATCAATTGTAACCAATTCAGTATTAATGGAAATCCTTTGAAGCAAACTTGTTTATCGTATTACTTTAACTTGTTTTTTATTTCTCTTATATGTTCTTCATCGTTTTACGTTATAATTACAATTTCTTAAACAATTAATTAAGCAACGAGTTCAGATAATTCCGCAATCATTATTTGTTCAATCTAAACTGATAATTATCTGTTTCGATCCTTGAATTCACTGGTGGTATCATAGTCACGTGCTCGTTGATTTCGATCAATTGATCTATCAGTTTTGATTAATTTAATTAGTTGTTAATTTCATTAGGTCTATTAGTTTTTGATTTGATATGATAATTTATCTTAAAATTGTTTTTGAGTGTTCATCACAACTTGAGAGTTCATAACTCAGATTTAAGCGTGTTGTTGAACAATTTAATCCAAACACAAGTCGGGTTTAGCTAATCAATAGCTAACAAAGGTATTTTACTCAATGATTTGGTGTAATTAGTTAAAATCATCAAACCCTGTTATATCGATCATCGAGTACTATTCTATTTCCTGATTAACTCCGATCTACATCAAAATCATTTTGATTCATGGATTTATGTTGTTCGATAATTACAGGTTGTTCAAACAAATTTGAACAGATCCCATCATCTAACATCTCAAATTCCAAATCAACTGACAACTTATTGAGAGGTTTAACTAATTTTGACCACAACTTCAAAATCCATCAATTTAAAAGAATTTCTATCTTAGTTTATTTGATATCAATATTATTAGTGATTTGTTACTACTCTATGAGTGTGCTTGCATTACGTTTACTTTACACATTCACAGAGTATTAGATCAGTTGATAGTTTTATAATTACCAAGTTAACTAAAATGAGTAATTCAATTGTTGGCTCAGCTTATCAAGCCCCAAAATTGGAAAACAAAGCTAATTTAAAACATGGAAAATTAGATTCAGGAACCATGTTAACTACACTGATTCTAACTTATGGGTGTCTATAACTGAAGGTCCCTATATTCCACCTGTTCTTAGACCTGATTATAATGACAAAAATCAGCCTATAAGTTTGTAAGATCTGTGTAACACCCGGATATTTCTAAAGTAATAAATAAAAGGATAAAAGAGAACTAAAAGGATGGGAATGAAAGTCAACCCAAAGTTGAGGGGTAAAAAGTGTCAAATGGACAAAAAGTAATAAAGTTGGTGAAAAAGGGATATGGCCGCCCATAACCCCTGCACACTTCTTCTCATTCGGTTTTAGAGAGAGAAAGAGCAGCGAATTCGAGTTCTAGAGAGAGGAAGAAGAAGAATTCAAGATTTAAGGTAAGAACTTGTGTTTTTAAGTTGTTTTTGGCTAGCCTTAGCCTCGGTTATATGTTCTTATGTGTATACGTGTTCGGGTTTGTATGTTTTAGACCCATCTAGGTGTTCGAATTCCTTGGAAAGTTCAAGGTTTAGAGTTTGAAGGTTGAAAGCAGCAAAGGTGAGTTTCTAGAACCCTATTTTACATGTTTTATACGATTTCGGGGCTGGAAAATACATGTATGTATGTTTTTATGAGATTGGGTATGTTACCCGTATGTTCATGTGCATGTGAATGTAGGTGGGGTATGTCTTGGGCGAAGATAATGTTATGATTATGTTAAGTTCATGCTTAGTATAGTATGTGTATGCTTAGAACAGGGTAATATGGTGTTTGGGACTGAAACAGACTTAGAAACACAGTTAACAGGATGATAATGCGCCTATATAAGGCTCATAAGCCTGAATAGTCCTCATGCTCCCAGGATCTTGACCAGGAGCCTAAGTGTTGGGGTGATGTGCCCCAACAGTGCTCATGCGCCCAGACAGGGCTCATGCGCCTGGACAATGATGTGCCCCAACAGTGCTCATGTGCCTGAACTTATGACTTAGAAAACTAAGTATAGGATAATGTGCCTAAACAGTACTCCTACGCTTAGAAAAATTACTTAAAAAAACCAAGTGTATGATGATGTGCCTGAACAGTAGCTCATGTGCCCAGGTTTTTGCTAAAAACTCCTAAGTATTAGGGTGATGAGCCCCAACAGTGCTCATACGCCCAGACAGGGCTCATACGCCCAACACTTAGAATTTATTGCAGAATTTTCGTAGGAGTCTGTGCATGTAGGGTTTTTGTCCGATGTTGACCAGGGATTAATTAATACACATGATTATGCTTGATTTCCATGATGATCATTATTATTATTATTATTATTATTATCATTAGGGTTATATTATTATTATCAAAATTTTTAATAATATTATTGATATTATTATTGTGTGACTCTACATGGTATGATCATGATCAAGAAAGGAAATTATTATCATTAATAAAGTGAAACATTAATGATAAAGAAAAGTGGAACGTAAACGAATGAATGAAAGTCTTGCAAGCAAATGTAAAGAGGTGCACGACCATATTGTCGTTAGCTCAACTGTGATGCGGGTTAGCTACCCCGAAGGATGCACACAAGTTCAGTCTTTGAGATTGACAATGGGTGAGCAACTCTGTGTTGCAAAAGACCGAAAGACTTGCAATCCTTGAGATTGCTAATGGGTGAGCAACTCTTTGTTGCAACAGACCGAAAGACTTGCAATCCTTGAGATTGCTAATGGGTGAGCAACTCTGCGTTGCAAAAGACCGAAAGTCTTGCAATCCTTAAGGTTGCTAATGGGTGAGCGACTCTGTGTTGCAAAAGATTGGAAGAGTAATGGTAAAAGTACGAATTGAACGATGACGAAGATAATAATAATATGACCTATTTATACGTACGATGTGTGATCACCTACGAAAGAAATGAACGGTTTGAAATGGAAAGTAAAGTATTTTATTTATAAAAACTAGAACTCACTCAGCAACGCTAACTTTTATGTATTTTCCAGTTGGCAGGTAAAACGTTGCTGAGGATGGTACGCGGGGATGGTTACTCGGCGGGGCAAGACTGACATCCATTTATGTTTTGATAATACTGTTGTTTTGTAATTCATTTAACTAATCATTTTATGACTCATGAACTACAATGTATTGCTTAGCAACAGTGTTTATAATAAAATGAATGGTTTTGTTAAACTAATTCCGCTGCTTAGATTTATAATATGTAATGTTCTATGCTGTGAATGACCAACTGTGAGGTGCCCGGGAACGGGGCCTTACAAGTTGGTATCAGAGCCAAAGTTTATGTGAAACGGGTAAAATTTTAAAATAAACCTTAACTTAAACTGAAAATGGGACAGAAGGAGGGATGTTAGCCCGAGTAGCTACGTGTCATCAGGTATTTCTTTTCTTAAAGCTAACCAGAATTATGTGCGTGTCCTACTTGACTTATGTGATCTTAGTAGATTTAGATACAGATGTAGCCAGGATAGGGAATGCTTGGGTGTGAAAAGTAAAGTAAGTGGCTAATCATAACTGGCCACTATAATTAGGAACTTACTATACTTGACATAAACTAAGCCATTACCTTGAATGAACGTGTTAGTGTTTGAATCTTATAGTGCTTAAGAAATCGTTGGGAAGAAAACGAGAATGCCCGAACTGAAGGAGTAGTGCTAAAGCTCCTGAGACGACTCATGGAAACCCTGAGGTTCATGACCGAACTGAAGGAAACGAGAATGCCAGCCTGAATGCCTCAGCTCGGGAGGCGATTACTGATGAGGTGCACCAAGTCATGCAGGCAGTCTTACCATCTGTAGTGACTGAAGTTATTCGAGCTGTAAGGAACGAGGAGAGAAAGGAGAAGGAGGAAAGGAAAGGGTCGACTGGGAAGGAAAGCAAGGGAGAGGAGGAACGGCAGGAGCTTGAGATAGTAGTTTCCGACGAGGAAGAGGAGGATGCAGTAGGGGTAACGACCAAGGGATGCAGCTATGGGGCATTCTAGAGGTGCAAGCCCCCGACTTTTGATGGCAATGGCAATGCTGCTGCTGCTCACCGCTGGGTGAGGGAGATCGAGGCAGTGTTGGAGATTAGTGTGTGTCGCGAAGATCAAAGGGTGAAGTTCGCTACTCACTCTTTTGTCGACTCAGCATTGTGTTGGTGGGACAATATTGTCCAAGCTGAAGATTCTAGGGCCATCGGGAAAATTCGATGGAACGAGTTGAAGAAGTTGGTGATTGTGGAATTTTGTCCTCACAGGGAACTCGATAAGATCGAGAGGGAGTTCCTACAACTCGAGGCGGGAACCATGACTCACCAGCAGTACACCACCAAATTCAATGAGATGGCGAGGCTGGTGCTGGATCAAGTGAAGCCGCTGTCTTGAAAGATTAACCGGTACATTCAGGGACTGCCAGCTGACATTCGTACGCACTTGATTGCTGCTCGACCAAGCACTTTTAGGTTGGCAGTGGATTTGGCCAGGAGGCTCTATGACGAGAGAGAGGTGACGGTTGTGGAGGTGAAGAAGGCTGGTGGTGGTGACCGAAACTGGAACGGGAAATGGTTCGGGCGTGGTGGTTTTACCCTGAACAACAAGAAGATGAGAATGGATGACCGTAGGGTGGGGTCATCAAGCTCGGGGCTCAAGAGGTGTGGCAAGTGCGGGAATGAGCATACGGGTGAGTGTAGGCTGGGGCTCAACGTGTGTTTCAAGTGCGGGAAACCAGGCCACATCTACAAAGACTGTAAGGCGCTGAGGTGTTATAACTGCAATGAAGAGGGTCATATGAGCAAGGATTGTAGGAGGCCGAGGGCGGAGAGTTCCGGGGCAAAGAAGACGGCCGGAACTGAAGGGCAGAAGGAAAATACCAGAGCTTTCACTATGACCAGGGAGGAGGCTAGGACGGACCCTGATGTTGTGTCAGGTACGTTTCTAGTAGATCAAACTCTTGCTTCTGTGTAATTTGATTCTGGTGCTAGTAGGAATTTTATTTCTGCTACTTTCTATGCTAAACTGCCTGTTAGTAGTAAATGCATTGATAAGCCATTTGATGTAGAAACTGCTATTGGTAAGTCCACTAGAGTTACTGAGGTGATAGAGGATTGTGCCATAGAATTAGAAGGTCAAAGGTTTGCTGCTAGGTTACATGTGATGCCCCTAGGTGGATTTGATGTGGTACTAGGGATGGATTGGTTAGCAACCTATGAAGCGAATATCGTATGTCGTAAGAAGATGATTAGACTGACGACGCCTGACGGAAGTCCAGTGACGATATACGGCAATCGGGTTACGACGATTCCGAAAGTGATTTCGATGGCGGTGACAGGTAGTGCCTAAGGCGTGGATGTAGCGCTTATTTAGCCTACGTGAAAGATGTGTACACGTCAACACCCCAATTGTCCGATGTACGGGTGGTGTGTGACTTTCCCGATGTATTTCCAGAGGACCTATCGGGTGTGCCACCGGATCGCGAAATCGAATATCAAATTGACTTGATACCCGGTACCCGACCTGTCGCCAAGGCACCGTACCGATTAGCTCCAACTGAGATGAAGGAGTTAATGGAGCAACTGCAAGAGTTACTCGATAAGGGTTTCATCAGACCGAGTGTCTCTCCTTGGGGTGCTCCAGTCTTATTCGTGAAAAAGAAGGACGGTAGCATGAGAATGTGTATCAACTACCGTGAGTTGAACAAATTGACGATAAAGAATCGGTATCCGTTATCGAGGATTGACGACTTGTTCGACCAGCTCCAGGGTGCCAGTTGGTTCTCGAGGATAGATCTTCGATCTGGCTACCATCAATTGAAAGTGAAGGAGCAGGACATTCCTAAAATAGCTTTTCGTACGCGCTATGGTCACTACGAGTTTCTCGTCATGTCTTTTGGGTTGACCAAAGCGCCAGCTGCTTTTATGGATTTGATGAATCGAGTGTGTCGGCCAATGTTAGATAAATTAGTGATTGTGTTCATCGATGATATCCTGATTTATTCAAGGAGCGAAGAAGAGCATGCCGGTCACATTCGGGAAGTGTTAGAGACTTTGAGAAAGGAGAAACTGTATGCTAAATTCTCCAAGTGTGCTTTTTGGCTACGCGAGGTGCAATTTCTGGACCATGTGGTAAATGCGGAGGGAATCACGGTAGACCCAGCAAAGGTTGAGGCTGTGATGCAATAGAAGTCACCAAAGACGCCATCCGAAATTCGTAGCTTCTTGGGATTGGCGGGCTACTACAGGAGATTTATTCAAGACTTCTCCAAGATAGCCTCACCTTTGACTAAGTTGACTCGCAAGGATGTGAAGTTCGTGTGGGGTCAAGAGCAGGAGGGTGCCTTTGAGGAATTGAAGACGAGACTAACACAAGCTCTTGTCTTGACATTACCTGAGGGAAATGAAGACTTAGTGGTCGATTCGAATGCATCATACTCTGGGCTAGGTTGCGTATTGATGCAACATGGAAGGGTGATAGGTTACGCATCCCGACAACTGAAAACCCACGAAGTCAACTACCCACGCACGATCTAGAATTAGCCGCGGTGGTTTTTGCGTTGAAGATTTGGCGGCACTATCTATACGGGACGAAGTGCACCATCTTCACAGACCACAAAAGCTTGAAGTACTTCTTCGAGCAGAAAGATCTAAACATGAGGCAGAGGCGATGGTTGGAGCTCATAAAGGATTATGATTGCGAAATCCATTACCATCCGGGCAAGGCCAACGTGGTGGCAGATGCCCTTAGCCGAAAGGAAAGACCCGAGCCGATCCGGGTGAAGGCTTATCAGCTAATTATGACCTCCGATGTGATGACACAGGTTAAGGAGTTTCAAGATGAGGCTTTGAAAGAAGATCGTCTTAACTCCTAAAGGATGAGGGGTCTAGTTACGGAATTGGGTGAGAACACTCTTAGTGTTAAGACCTGATTTGGGCGGATGTGGATACCTCAATACGGGGATCTACGTGGAAAGATTATGGACGAGGCCCATAAGACTCAATACTCCATTCATCCCGGTGCTACCAAGATATATCACGATATGAAGAAAGATTACTGGTGGCCGGGCATGAAACGCGACGTGGCGGAGTACGTGAGTAAGTGCCTTACTTGCCTACAAGTGAAGGCGGAACATCAGAAACCATACGGAAAGATCCAACCGTTGGACATACCCGAATGGAAGTGGGAGCACATCACCATGGACTTCATTACTAAGCTGCCTCGCACGTCGAGGGGATGTGATACTATTTGGGTGATTGTCGACCGACTAACAAAGAGAGCCCACTTCCTACCGATCCATGAGACGTATTCATCCGAAAGATTGGCGGATCTGTTCATCAAGGAAATCGTAGCTCGTCATGGTGTGCCAGTGTCTATTGTGTCGGATCGTGACACCCGGTTTACGTCGAAGTTTTGGAGAAGATTCCATGATTCAATGGAGACGAGCCTACACATTAGTACAACCTATCATCCTTAGAAGAACAGTCAGTCTGAGAGGACGATACAGACGCTCGAGGATATGCTTCGAGCATGCGTGATCGATTTTGGAGGAAGTTGGGACGACCACCTGCCGTTAGTAGAATTCTCGTACAACAATAGTTATCATGCCAGTATTGACATGCCACCCTACGAGATGCTATATGGTAGGAGATGTAGGACGCCCGTATGTTGGGGAGACATTGGGCAGAAAGAGCTGGGAGGTGTCAAGGTGATCGAAGCTACGACTGAGAAGTTGGAAAAGATTAAAGCCTTCATGAGGGCAGCTAAAGATAGACAAAAGTCGTATGCTGACAAGAGACGAAGACCAATTGAGTTCCAGGTGGGTGACCGGGTTATGTTGAAGGTCTCACGTTGGAAAGGAATTATCCGATTCAGGAAACGAGGTAAGTTAAGCCCGAGATATATAGGACCTTTCCGAATCGTCGCACGAGTAGGGGAAGTAGCCTATCGACTCGAATTGCCAGATGAGTTAAGTGGAATTCATTCCACATTCCATGTATCTCATCTAAGAAAGTGCTTAGCTGATGAAGATATGATTGTCCCACTGGAGGACATTGAAGTTGATGAAAGGCTTAATTATGTGGAGCAACCAGTGGCAATTATCGATCGTAAAGAGAAAAGGCTGAGAAATAAAATGGTTCCTCTTGTGCGTGTACAGTGGAAGCATCGAAAGGGATCTGAGTCCACATGGGAGACTGAGGAGGAGATGAGGCAGCATTACCGTCATCTGTTTGAGGAATAACAGGTTTCGGGGACAAAACCTATATAAGGGGGTGGACTTGTAACACCCGGATATTTCTAAAGTAACAAATAAAAGGATAAAAGAGAACTAAAAGGATGGGAATGAAAGTCAACCCAAAGTTGAGGGGTCAAAAGTGTCAAATGGACAAAAAGTAATAAAGTTTGTAAAAAAGAGATATGGCCGCCCATAACCCCTGCACACTTCTTCTCATTCGGTTTTAGAGAGAGAAAGAGCAGAGAATTCGAGTTCTAGAGAGAGGAAGAAGAAGAATTCAATATTTAAGGTAAGAAATTTTGTTTTTAAGTTGTTCTTGGCTAGCCTTAGCCTCGGTTATATGTTCTTATGTGTATACGTGTTCGGGTTTGTATGTTTTAGACCCATCTAGGTGTTCGAATTCCTTGGAAAGATCAAGGTTTAGAGTTTGAAGGTTGAAAGCAGCAAAGGTGAGTTTCTAGAACCCCATTTTACATGATTTATATGATTTCGGGGCTGGAAATACATGTATGTATGTTTTTATGAGATTGGGTATGTTACCCGTATGTTCATGTGCATGTGTATGTAGGTGGGGTATGTTTTGGGCAAAGATAATGTTATGATTATGTTAAGTTCATGCTTAGTATAGTATGTGTATGCTTAGAACAAGGTAATATGATGTTTGGGACTGAAACAGACTTAGAAACACAGTTAACAGGATGATAATGCGCCTATATAAGGCTCATAAGCCTGAATAGTCCTCATGCTCCCAGGATCTTGACCAGGAGCCTAAGTGTTGGGGGTGATGTGCCCCAACAGTGCTCATGCGCCCAGACAGGGCTCATGCGCCTGGACAGTGATGTTCCCCAACAGTGCTCATGTGCCTGAACTTATGACTTATAAAACTAAGTATAGGATAATGTGCCTAAACAGTACTCCTATGCTTAGAAAAATTCCTTAGAAAAACCAAGTGTATGATGATGTGCCTGAACAGTAGCTCATGTGCCCAGGTTTTTGTTAAAAACTACTAAGTATTGGGGTGATGAGCCACAACAGTGCTCATACGCCCAGACAGGGCTCATACGCCCAGACAGGGCTCATACGCCTAAATAGTCCTCATGCGCCCAACACTTAGAATTTATTGCAGAATTTTCGTGGGAGTCTGTGCATGTAGGGTTTTGGTCCGATGTTGACCATGGATTAATTAATGCACGTGATTATGCTTGGTTGCCATGATGATCATTATTATTATTATTATTATCATTAGGGTTATTATTATTGTTATCAAAATTTTAATAATATTATTGATATTATTATTGTGTGACTCTACGTGGTATGATCATGATCAAGAAAGGAAATTATTATCATTAATAAAGTGAAAGATTAATGATAAAGAAAAGTGAAACGTAAACGAATGAACGAAAGTCTTGCAAGCAAATGTAAAGAGGTGCACGGCCATGTTGTCGTTAGCTCAACTGTGATGCGGGTTAGCTACCCCGAAGGATGCACACAGGGTCAGTCTTTGAGATTGACAATGGGTGAGCAACTCTGTGTTGCAAAAGACTGAAAGACTTGCAATCCTTGAGATTGCTAATAGGTGAGCAACTCTGTGTTGCAACAGACCGAAAGACTTGTAATCCTTGAGATTGCTAATGGGTGAGCAACTCTGTGTTGCAAAAGACCGAAAGTCTTGCAATCCTTGAGGTTGCTAATGGGTAAGCGACTCTGTGTTGCAAAAGACCGGAAGAGTAATGTAAAAGTACGAATTGAACGATGACGAATATAATAATAATATTACCTATGTGTACGTACGATGTTTGATCACCTACGAAAGAAATGAACGGTTTGAAATGGAAAGTAAAGTATTTTATTTATAATAACTAGAACTCACTCAGCAACGCTGACTTTTATGTATTTTCCAGTTGGCAGGTAAAACATTGCTGAGGATGGCACGCGGGGATGGTTACTCGGCGGGGCAAGACTGACATCCATTTATGTTTTGATAATACTGTTGTTTTGTATATCATTTAACTAATCATTTTGTGACTCATGAACTACAATGTATTGCTTAACAACAGTGTTTATAATAAAATGAATGGTTTTGTTAAACTAATTCCGCTGCTTAGATTTATAATATGAAATGTTTTATGCTGTGAATGACCAACTGTGAGGTGCCCGGGAACGGGGCCTTACAATCTGTCACCTGAAGATGCTTAGAGAGTCAAAGTTGACATTAAGGCCTATAGTATGCTTACTATGGCTTTACGTGAAGACCTCTTGATCAGATATGAAGCTTACAAAACAACCCACTCTTTGTGGAAGATTCTTCACACTTTGTGTGAAGGAAGTGTTGAGATAAGAAGCATTAAGAAAGATACCCTTCTCTCAAAATACGATACTTTTCATCATATTGAGGGTGAATATGTTCCTCAACAACTCTACAGCTACATGCAACTTGTCACTGAGATGAACATCTTTGAGTTGAATTATAGTAACAAGAGTTGAACAAAAAGATGCTCCATACTTGCCAAAAAATTGGACTCAAACTGTGTCTATGTTCAAGACTACCATTGATCTAAAAGCAATTGGGCTAGATACTTTGGTAGCAAGGGTGGAAGCTCTAGAATTTGATGAGAAAACAAGGAACAAAAATGTAATAGCACCAATTGCACCATATCAATTTAAAGAAACAAAGGGTGATGGAAGTGCATTTATTTCTAATGATAATGATGGAAGCTCTTATGTTGTGAGTGATGATGAAGATGGGGCAGCTTTCTATGCAGCAAGTTCCTCTAAATCAAACTCTCAAAGCAGTTCCAACAAGAAATGAAAAGAAAACTTGATGATACAAAAAGCTCAAAGGCTACAACCATAAAGGGATCCACAACCAACAAAAGCAACACTCAATCTGAACCAATTACTGTGGTACTAGAATCAGAAGAGCAAAAGGCAGCTTTGCAACCTTCAGTTAAAGCTTTCAAGCTTATCTGGGTAGTAATTTGACCCCTGCTCATATTTGACTACAAGACCTTAAAGAACTTAATCCTTATGAAGTGGAGGAAATGGATTTACAATAGCAAATGGCCATGATTGCGTACAAAGCTAAGATGTATTTGAGAAGGAATAAGGGATTGACTGTTATAGGGAGCACTACAAAGATTGGTGTTGATAAATCCAAAGTGAGATGCTACAAGTGTAATTTCTATGGTCATTTTCAAGATAACGCAATCAGCAATCAACAAGTGACTTGAGACAAGCAAATGAAAGAAACTTCAAGCAACCTCAACTTACAAACTCATCCCCACCAACAATAAAATCTTCAGTATGTTCAAGTAACACTAAAGAAACTGGGTTATTTATCTTGCAGGATGGAACTTATGATTGGAGCGTGTATGAGATAGAAGTTCTGGAGGAGAATCAAGCATTGCTGGCTAACATGGAGAACAAAATTCCACCTATGGCCAAAGTGGTAAGGGATAGATTATGTTCATCTAGTTGTGTTGAAGAGGTTGACAGATATAGAGTCCATGCTCAACAATTAGCTGATAAAATCAAAGAAATTATGATTTTGAATGAATCTCATATGAGAGAACACAAATTATATCATATCAAAATCACTTCTTTACAAAAGGATTTGGATAAACTCTTGTTTGAAAATTATAATTTGATAGCACAAGTTGACCGTCTGACCACCTCTCTAACAAAATCAATGTCTGATCATGCATCCACTAAAGTGAAACTTCAAAAGTTTCAATTATCATCTTAGTAATATGAGAAACTTTTGAATACTCATATTGAAACAAAGAATAGGTATGGTTGGGATTTCATGTTATTGCACCTCCATTGAATGATAACTACACCATATTACCTAAGTCAATGACCAATAGTTTGTCAAACCATTTTGTATCAAGTACCAAAACCGAACCAAAAAATGAAATTAATGAATTGGTAAATGGTGAAGATACTAAGGTCAGTGAAACTGATTCATCCGAATCAGAATTTTTAAAACAAATTGAATCAGAATTTGACTTTGATGATTAGGATGACATGGATGAGTTTGATAAGCCTAATGAGCAAAAATGTGTTGGTTTGGGTAAAGGGAAGAATGTGTTAATTGAACCTATAGTTCCCAAAGTTCTTGAGGAGATTAAGCTACCTTATTCTCCCAAACAAAGAAATATGTTAAAGACCATGTACACAAGAAATTTTCAATTAAATGGAGGAATTCATGAGCTTAACAAGGAACACAAAACTCATTCATCAAAAAGAACTGTTGCATCCACAGAAGAAGAGAAAATCACTTCTACAGAACACTTGCGAAAGAAGAAGACTGTCTGTGAACCACCTGTAGAAAGTCCATGGAAGAAGACAAATGTTGCTCTTTCAAAACAGTCAAGATCCATAGAAGATCTACGGAAGAAGCAATCATCTGCTGAAACACTCAATGCCGACAAGAAAGGCAAGAAACAACAGAGAGTTGTGCATCCTCAGCAACAAGAACCATGTGACATCATGTCTGGTAGAGGTAAAGATTCTTCAGCTACAAAGTTTGAGAGAGAATTAAAGAAGCAAAAAAACAATACAACAATTCTGATTACATTAGAATAGCAGGCAAAATAACAAGAACAACAAGAACATCACCTAGCAATTACCATACCATCAAAAACCAAATCAATTGCAACCAGTTTAGTATTAATGAAAATCGTTTGAAGCAAATTTGTTTATCGTACTACTTTAACTTGTTTTCCATTTTTCTTATATGTTCTTCATCGTTTTACATTTCAATTACAATTTCATAAACAATTAATTAAACAACAAGTTCTGATAATTCCGCGATCATTATTTGTTCAATCTATACTGATAATTTCCTGTTTTGATCCTTGGATTCATAGGATCATTAAGGCTTGGGCTCCTCTCTAATTGATATCAGTATTTATGCAGGAACATCCATGGAGAATTGATAACAAGTGGTATGTTGACAGTGGTTGTTCTAGGCATATGACAGGAAACTGTTCTCTCCTCCATGATTTCAAACACAAAAATGCTTCATATGTGGCATTTGGTGGAATAAGAAAGGTGGTAAAATCTTTGGTGAAGGAGTGATAACAAATGGTGTAATGCCCTGAAATTTCTGAAGCAAGCCATTTAATAATAATAGGCTTTGTTAAGGGTTAATTAATATAAATAAGGAGAGGTGGGATATGGACCAAATTAACCATAATAGACCAAATATTGATGGGTTTAAGGGCCTATAATCAGCCCTTAAACATGCATGACCAGCCTCCACCCTCCTCATTTGCAACCCTAGCCCCTAAACTTCTAGAGAGAGAAAGTAGAGAGAGAAAGTAGAGAGAGAAAGTGAAGAAAACTCAAGGATTGGTGTTCTATTGTTGAAGGGATTGAATATCTGCAAGTTGGAGCGTCAAACCTCAAGAAAGGATAAACAAATCAAGGTAAGAATCGTCCTCTAAACACCTCTGTAGAACAGATCCGGAATTCTAGGGTTTTGGGTTCAAACGTCTCAAAGAATCACATAAAAGTCACATTTTTACGGATGAAAACGTGTAAAAAGGTTAGATATAGTTTCATGGATGATAAACCGAGGATTTGGTCGTAAAAAGTTAAGATTTTGGGTTAAAAAAGGGCTGGTTCGTCATTTTTATACGTCCAGCGAAACTGTGAGCCCGATCAGCCGAAACTGTGGGCTCACCCAGCGAAACTAAGAGAATTCCCAGCGAAACTTTGGCTAGTGCCTTGGTTGACCAGTAGAACTTGCGAACCCAGGAAATTCTAACGAAAGTTGGGCGCACCTGGCAGTGAAACTGCCGTGCGAAACTGCTAGGTGAAGCTGCTAGCGAAACTACCAGCGAACCTACCAGTGAAACTGTCAGCGAACCTACCAGCGAAACTGCCTGCGAAACTGACAGCAAAATTGGCAGCAAAACTGGCAGTGAAATTGCAGAGAAATGACCTATTTGAGTTAACTCATGTGCAGGCTGTGTAGTGCGAGTCTAGCCAAGAAAGCTTAGACGAGAAACTATTTACTTTGACCAGGTGAGTTCTAGATCCCCTTATTTACAAGTTTTCCCATGTTTTGGGGCTATTATGCATAGTAAACCTAAGATTTTCAAAGCAACGTTTTCAAGAGGTTTTAACATGAAAATAAATTTTTCTATAACAAAATATGCTATATAAAGTCCTTTAAATAAAAACGCATGACCCCAGCCACGGGTGTTGCCCCGTAGAGTCCACCAGGGGCTGCTGCCCCTAGAACCCCACTATTAGGGGCTGCCGCCCTCGAACCCCCGCTGTCCACGGAGGGTGGGTTATATGTTGTTATATTATTCTGTCTTCCTGATGATAGTTATGCTCCATGTTAAACTATATTTGATATGTTGTATACTTAATAAGTAAAGTATTATATATTAAAGTGGAAGATAAAACTAATGAAAAGTGAAACTTAAGAAATATTACCCCCGGGGTCATATGATGATGAAAAGTCTTGCAAGCACTATGATGGACTTCGCTTAAGTGGGTCTAATATATGATGATGGATCATTATTCATGAGCAGGCCATATGCCTTGCAGTGTGGATCAACTGTCGAGGGTTAGCTACCACATTTATGTGTACCGACAGAGACCGACATTCGTTGTCGATCAACAGGGGGCTCTTGCTGTGTGCAATCTCATTTATGATGAAGTGAAAGATAATGACAAAATGAAAGATAATGAACATGCTATTAAGACGCAAGGAACGTTATGTATTATGATGTACGTGTGGTCATTATAAGAAGGATAAAGCTTATATTTTTTATATTTTTTAAAACTAGAACTCACTCAGCAAAGCTGACTTTTATGCATAATAGTTGGTAGGTAAGAGCTGATGCTGAAGATGGCACAACGAGTGGAAGCTACTTGGCGCACACGATTTGGCATCCCTAAATTATGAAATTCTATTTTAACTGGAATAGTACAATGTATTCATTAAATTTGAGAGACAAGTGTTTGTTCACATTAAGATTTATATGTTTCAAATGGATGTTTATTTATTTCCGCTACAATGTTTTGCTTTTAAAGTGTTTATATGCTATGATTAACCAATTGTGAGGTATTCCGGGAATAGGGCCTTTAAAATGGTCTACTCAAATTTGAGAAAGTAAATTTTTATGAAAATTTATAATACAACTTGCTGAGTGTATCCCAAATTTGTGATCAAAGCTATACCACTCTATTTGATAACACTTACTATTACATTCTTAAGCCAGGTTTTCAAATCCCAGCGGATTGGATCATTCTTAAAGTACCAAGAAAAGGAAACACATATGTCTTGGACATAAATAACACCTCCATGACAAGCAATAAAACCTTTCTGATTTTTAAGTCATCAGAAGATGAAGCTCAACTGTGGCATCAAAGGATGGTTCATTCAAACATGATGAACATGAATAAGCTTGTCAAAAATGACTTAGTCATTGGCCATCCCAAGAAAAAAATTTACTATTCTAATAATTGTTCATCATGTTATGAAGGAAAACAACATAGGGTGTCACATAAGTCCAAAACAATCAACACAAACACAACTCCACTCAAAATGCTACACATGGATCTTTTTTGTCCACCTAATGTGATGAGCATTGGAAAAGGCAATATTGTTTGGTGATTGTTGATGATTTCACTAGATTCACTTGTGTCTTTTTCTTAAAATATAAAAGTGAAACATCAGAAACATTAATGGAGTTTATCACTAAGATTAAAATTAACTTGATATAAAATCAAAATCTTAAGAAATGATAATGGATCTAAATTTGTTAACCATGTTTTAGAATCCTTTTGCAGGAACAAAGGCACAACTAGATAATTCAGCGCACCAAGAACTCCACAACACAATGTAGTTGTTGAAAGAAGAAACAAAACTCTAATTGAAGCAGCAAGAACAATGCTAGCTGACTCATATTTGCCAATCACATTTTGGGCTGAAGCACTGAACATATCATGCAATGTTCAATACAGGACCTTAATTGTCAAAGAACATAATAAAACACCCTATGAACTTTTGTTTAAAAGAAGACATTTTATAGGATATCTTAGAGCATTTGGGTATCATGTGTTTATTTTAAACACCAAAGATCAATTAGGAAAGTTTGTTGAAAAAGCCTATGATGGTTTCTTTGTTGGTTACTCATCAACATCTAAATCATATAGAGTTTACATTCCACATCAAAACATTATAAAGGAAACTCCTAATATATCCTTTGATGAATCCTTATTTCCAAAATTTGTAAAAGGATCATCTTGGCTGTTTGATATAGATACATTAACAAAATCATTTAACACTGGTTATTTGAATGTTGCAGGTCCTTCAGATACATGTTATCCTTATGTACCTCCAAGTATGAGTAAAGTGCCATTGACTGTTGATCCTCTAAGATCATCACGTTCACACACTTCAAGTGTTGTTGATCCTGACCCTTCATATTTAACAAGTAATGGAAATTCTGATGGACATGAGAATTCAACTTCCAAAGATGTAACTAATGCATTAGTAGAAGTTCCTTTCTACATCCGTAGATGTCCCATCTACTTCCAGAGATGATTCATTGCCTTAAACTGAAGTTCCCAATCCATCAGGAGATATTCCAACTACATTCACAACATCAACAGCTCAACAAACTACACCATTTGTAGTTGTTCATGTAACTCCCGCAGAAGTTATTCCTATATCTGTGGAAACACAAACTCATAAAGATGGTTTTCATTCAGCCTCAAAAGAACAAAATGACGAGGATTTCAACTACTTTGTTGATTCTCCATCTCAGCTGGATCCATCTCCATTGTCATTAACCAATATCACTAACTTGGAATCATCCATTCTAGTTGAATCAATTCCAACGTCAAGAATTCATAAGTATCATCCAATAGAAAACATCATTGGTGATCTTAATGAAAGAACTATAAGAAGCCAAGGGGGAGCTGCCAATATTTGTCTTTTCTCTTGTTTTCTTTCCTAAGTGGTTCCTCCCAACATCACTGCTACATTAAAAGACAACAACTGGACTGAAGAAATGCAAGAAGAACTTCAGCAATTCAGAAAGCAAAAAGTTTGGAATCTAGTTGATCTTCCTGGAGGTCAATATCCAATTGGCACAATGTGGCTTTTCAAGAATAAACTAGATGACAGAGGTATCATTGTCAGAAACAAAGCAAGGATGATAGCCAAGGGTATACTCAAGAAGAAGGAATAGACTATTATGAAGTCTTTGCCCCAGTTGCAAGGATTGAAGCTATTAGAGTCTTCCTAGCCTATGCTTCACATAAGAAGTTCACAATTTACTAGATGGATGTAAAATGTGCCTTCTTATATGGTAAAATTGATGAAGAAGTCTATATTGCCCAACCACCAGGCTTTGAAGATCATGATTACCCACACAGGGTATACAAGCTTAACAAAGCTTTGTATGGTCTTCATCAGGCACCAAGAAACTGGTATGAAACATTGTGTTCTTTCTTAATCAAGCATGGTTACAAAAGGGGAACCATTGATCAGACTCTCTTCCTCAAACTTGATTATCAAGACAACTTTGTTGTCTAAATCTATATTGATGATATCATTTTTGGGTTAACAAACAAGAGATTGTGTGAAGACTTTGAATCTTTGATGAAATTTGAGTTCTAAATGAGTTCCATGGGAGAATTAACATTCTTCATTGGTTTACAAGTTCATCAGAAATAAAAGGAATATTCATCAATCAGGAGAAGTATATGCACCAAATGTTGAAGAAGTACAACCTTGCTAACTCTTCTTCATGCAAAACACCAGCATCAATAATAGATAAGATTGTACCTGATCCTAAAAGGAAATTAGTTGATCAAAGATTGTATAGATCAATGATAGGATCTTTTATGTACTTAACTGCCAGTAGACCTGACATAATGTTTGTTGTGTGTGTTTATGCTAGGTACCAATCAGACCCCAAGGAGTCACATCTGAATGTAGTTAAGAGGATCTTCAGATACCTCAAAGGAAATCCAGTTCTTGGACTTTGGTATCCCAAAGAAGGAGATTTCAACCTTTATTCATATTCTGATAGTGACTTTGGAGGTTGCAACAACAACATAAAATCAACAAATGGTGGCTGTCAATTCATTGGATCAAGACTAGTTTCTTGACAGTGCAAAAAGCAAATAAATGTGTCAGTATCCATAGCTGAGGCTGAGTACATTGCTGCTTCAGCTGGTTGCTCTCAAGTTTTGTGGTTGCAAAACCAACTACTTGATTATAGTTACAATTTTTTTCAAACACCAATACACATAGATAACTCAACTGCTATGTTCATAACTGCTAATCTAGTGCAACATAGTAAACAAAACATATAGAAATTAGATATCATTTTCTGGGAGACAACTCAAAAAAAGGTTTAATCAAGTTGATCAAACTGGAAACAACAAATTAGCTTGCTGATTTATTCATTAAAGCCTTTGACTCAATGAGATTTAAATTCTTAATTGAATCCTTAGGCATGATCAACTTAGATTAGTCATCATCACAAAGAGAAGCATGATCTGTCCTTCAAAATACTCAATATTTAAAAGCCAAAAACATCCATAAAACATATAAAACTTTAAAAATATTGTCATGTTAATATGTTTTCTTGAAAAAGCAATTAATATCATGGGAAATAATCGTACACTATACCTTTGTTTACTTGCCTGGCTTTTAACTTACAATAAAGTCTGATCAGAGGAGATTTGATATGTGAGTAGGTTCAGCTTAAGTGGAAAATAAACAAGTCCATCCTTAACATAAAGCAAAGGTGACTAATTATGGGCAATTTCACTTTGAGGAACAAGCAAGTAAGTCTTATCCTGTTATGATCAACTTATTCACCCAAGCACACTATGTTATGACACTTTATAACCTGTATCTTTGCGCATCATGGACCCTCTGTTTTGCGTGAGCAAAGACCCACGTTCATAGGCACCTTTGTTTTATGTAAGTAAAGACCTGGTATTAGATGCTGATCATTAATAAGTTTCAAAAAGGAATATGTCTAAAAGAATACCAATGTGATCAATTGTATATTATCTTAAAGAGCATAAAAATCATAACCACAACATTAATAAGATTTCAAAGAAATTGTTGATACATGATGTCCCTAGTTCATTGTACTTTAATGTTTATGTTTTTCATTCTTACATATGTGTAATACAATAGTTTTGTAATGAAATGATATATGTTTGAATGTCTATTTACTATTGAATGTGTAGTGTTCTTATAGTATTTATGAATACACGCTTAAATGAATATTATATATGGGTTTGTAGTAGTTATACATTGTTCTGAGTTAATAATGATTCAGGAATGTGCTTGACTTAGTCTTATGGTTATTCATGCGAATAGACCATGCTTATGGACCAGTCGCAAGACTGAACCACTGGCTCAGTCACACGACTGAGTCATGAGACTGGCTCAGTCGCACGATTGAATCAATCTTATAGTTCAGTCGTAAGTATGAATGCATCGCAAGGCTCAGTCGCACGACTGAACCATGCTAATGGCTTAGTCATACGACTGGATACTGTAACCTATAAATACCACTTAATTCGTGGAAAAACAAAACACTTTGAATTATTCCATACCCTAGCCATCCAAAGAGTTCTATCACGTCTATCTAAGTTCATAGTTCGTTCCGGATCGTTTTCTAATCAATTCTTAATGTCAATATATCGTTAGATTGATTCGGGTTTCGTTCTCACTGATTGGATCACCAATCAAATAAGATTCCGTACTATTTGATTAGGTTACACATTGAATCAATTAGTACTCCGCACGTACACGGTCCTAACAAGTGGTATCAGAGCAATAGGCTCTTGATTCTTCGTGGATTCGATCGGATTTTTGGTTAAAGTTAATGTTTTTATTCAAAATTTTTTTTGTTTTTGATACAAAATGAGTTTTTGACGTGTGCATTATTCAAAAGTTTTGAAATTTTTGACTTACAATAGTTTAGGGTTTGTGCAAAATCGTTTTGAGTTTAAACATGTTCAAAATCTCAATTTTTTTCAAATTCTGCAGTCTTAGTCGTGTGATTGGCTCAATCACACGACTGAACCCCAATTGAACAATTCAATCGCACGATTGGCTCAGTCGTTTACTCAATCGCACGATTGGCTTGAATCATACGATTGAATCCATTCGCACTCTCCATTCGCACGATTGAACTCATTCGCATTCTCAATCACATGATTGTTTCAGTCATATAAGGTTGCTCAAGTTTTAATAAAATGGATGATCAGAACACCGCGTTTACTACTGGAAAGGACTCACGAATCCAAAACCTATTACTGCTGGAAAATAAAATTGGAAATCATAACAAACCTCTAAAACTATTGAATATAGATGAATACCCACAATGGAAACAACGGTTTGAGATTTATCTTAATGATGTAGACCAAAACTTATAGATTGCTATTGAAACTGGTTACTCTACACCGGTTGGAGCTAATGGTGTTAAGCTGACTTTGAGTGGGATGAATGAAGTTCAAAAGGTTGCTCACAATGCTGAGAAGAAAGCTTATGCCTTACTGACACAGTTGATTCCTAAAGACATTTTCCATCAATTTTCAGAAAATAAACAGTCCAAGAAGCTATGGTCTGCTTTAGAAAAGCGATACGATGGTAATGCCACATTAAAGGCACTAAAGGCCAAAGCCCTCAAGAAGGAATTTGATAACTTCTCATCCATTGAAAATGAATTCTTGGATGACTTTATAGACAATTCTATCATCTGATAAGTGAGAGGCACACATATGGGGTAACTACATCTATGGAGGATAAAGTTGCAAGATTTGTTGATGGTTTGCCGGATAGATGGGATCCCTTTGTTTCTAATCTGAGACAGAATGATACTCTAGTTACTCTAGATATCAATGTTCTATCTTAAAACTGATGGAAGAGGAGCTGAGGCAAAAATACAAGTCAAAGAAGGGGTCATATACTCAAAATCCATCATTGTACAACGTTGTTCCCACACCCACTTCATTAGGAGCACCTCACAGAGTTTGTATCCAACATATCTGTAAATTCTCAAAATGGGTCATCTGGAAGTGAAGTGTTAGGATCATCGGGTGCTCAGTACAATATCCCAGAAGCAAATACAACAAAGCTAAAGACTGATAATCTGGGAAATGTTACCGTTGAAGTAGCCAAGGAACACATGGATCTTCTTGCTACTGTTATGCACTCTTATGATGGTTTAGTTGCTGGAAAAATTGGAAATTGTCATCTTGCTGATGAAAACTATGAACAG
Organism: Flaveria linearis; assembly: GCA_024085815.1. Classification (NCBI taxonomy): domain Eukaryota; kingdom Viridiplantae; phylum Streptophyta; class Magnoliopsida; order Asterales; family Asteraceae; genus Flaveria; species Flaveria linearis. Next base: position 30,464,990 of record CM044017.1, on the reverse strand, counting down.
GCTGACAAGGCTGGATTGGAAAGAATGGATATGTAACACCCGGGTATTTTTAATAGACAAGAATGAAAGAATAAACATGAACAAAAGAAGGAAATGTCATTCAACCCAAGTGGAGGGGTTAAAAGTGTCCAAAAGGATAAAACTTTGGAAAGTTGGTGAATAAAGCAACATGGCCACCCATGTTGCCTGCTTACAATTTGACATTCGGTTTTAGAGAGAGAAACAACAGAGAATTTGAGTTTTAGAGAGAGAAAGAAGAAGAATTCAAAGTTTTAGGTAAGATTATATGTTTTAAGTTGTTTTTGGTCGATTTAGTCTCGGTTATATGCTCATATGTGTTATTGTATGTTCGGGTTATGTGTTTTAGTGTGTTTTAGGTGTTAAAAACATCTGAGAAGTTCACTCAAAAGCAGCTAATGTGAGTTCTAGAATCCTCTTTTTAACATGTTTTTAACAATTTTGGGGCTGGAAAATGCATGTGAACCTGTTTTTGAAAGATGGGTTTCACCCTTATGTGTGTGGGTAAATGTGTATGTGGGTGGGTGCAAATTTAGGATATATATGTGTGTCAGTACATGTTATGATACTTAGAATGTTAATACTAAGTTTAGATCATGACATAAGATGATTTGGGACTGATTTATATTAATTTAGTAAGATTTAGTTGCCCAAACGTCCAAACAGTGACCCATGCATCAACGGTTAAATTTACTAAATGTTCCCAATGGCCCAGAAATCCCAAACGTCTGAACAGTACCCAACGCCTAGTTGTCCATGCGTCTAAGTCAGGCCCATGTGCCTGAATAGTGCCCAAACGTCTGAAATATTGCCCAGAATGACTAAGTGTTAGGCCCAACCGCCTGAATAGTGCCCATGCGCCTAAATAGGCCCATGCGTCTAAGTGAAAAGTGACTACGTATAAGTCTAGATGTCTGCATAGTGGCAAAACACCTGAATAGGGTAGAAGTGCCCAAATAGTGCCCATGCGACTAGACACTTAGAATATTTCTGAAATTTCAGGAAAAAGCAGAAAGTCTAGGGTTTGACTAAGTTTGACTTATGGGCAATGATTACCCATTTTAAGCATGATTATGGGATGTTTTAGGGTTATGGAATGTATGAATGATGTATGATATGTATTATGTATTATCTTTTAAAGATGATTAAATGTATTTATATTATATTATAAAATACGTTATATATTATGTTATTACTTTACGTAGTATGACAATGAATGAAAGAACGTAAAGGATAACATAACGACATGAAAGATAACAATGATGAAAAGTAAAACGTAATGAATGAAAGAATGGCTTGCAAGCAAATGAAAGGAGGTGCACGACCATGTTGATGTTAGCTCAATTGTGATACGGGTTAGCTATCCCAAAGGATGCACACAGGGTCAATCATTGAGATTGACAAGGCCCTTTGGTATGCCCTAGGTGACTGGATCAACTTCGTTCACAATGTTCGTAGTTTAATTACCACAGGTCCAACATCAGCTTCATGCACAATGTTTGGGGTATGACCAATTGGTTTGAATAAATGGGAGAGATGACTTGCCCTAGGTGACTGGATCAGCTTCGTGCACAATGTTTGTGGTTTAGTTATCACAGGTCCAGCATCAGCTTCACGCACAATGTTCGTGGTTTAATTACCACAGGTCCAGCATCAGCTTCGTGCATAATGTTCGGGGTATTGTTCATTGATCCATATGAAAGTAAAAGAATGATGTAACGTACAATGAAAGAATGAATTAAAGTAAGAAAGTAAGTAAGAGTAAGTGAATAATGTAAGTACGTTACGAAAGAGTGAGAATGAAAGTAAGAGAATGTTAACGAAAGCATGAAATGAAAGCATGCTATGAATATGATTGTGAACAATGAATGTTAATGAAAGTAAAAAGTAATATTCTCTATCTGTACGTATGATGCATGACCGCGTATGAAAGTAAAGAAAGTTTATACTGAACGTAAAGTATTTTATTTATAAAACTAGAACTCACTCAGCAACGCGGACTTTTTTGTATTTTCCAGTTGGCAGTTAAAAGTTGCTGAGGATGGCACAGGGCAGCTACTTGGCATATTTGGGATGACAGCCATTAGTATAACAATGATATTTTCGTGATGTAATGCAATTATAGTGTTTTGTAATAGTTAAACGTATTGTATTACTTTGCAAAAGTTGTCAATAAAATATATGAAATGGGTTTAATTAATTTCCGCTGCAATGTTTTAAATAATTGTATGTTTTATATGCGATGAATGACTAACTGTGAGGTGCCCGGGAACGGAGCCTTACAAGTTGGTATCGGAGCCAAAGTTTAAGTGAAGTGGGTAAATATTTTCAAAAGAAACCTAAACGTAAACTGAGAATGGACAAAGGGAAGGGATGCTAGTCCAAGTAGCTACGTGCCATCAGGTAATTTTTTTGTTTTTGTTAACTGGTATTATGTGCGCATGTTATCTGATCTGTTTACCCTTAGTAGACTTAGATACTGATGTAGTCATAGGAAATGCTCAAGATATGAAGAGTAAAGTAAGTGGATAATCATAACTGGCCATGATAATTAGGGACTTACTATACTTAACATAAACTGAGCTATTACCTTGAATGACCGTGTTAGTGTTTGAATCTTATAGCGATTAGGAATGGTTGGAGGTAGATCTTCTAAGGCTTTACGAGGCAGAGTACAGGGTGGACGTGGTGCTGAACCACGAGTCATAAGAGGGAGGCTCAGGGTTGAGAAGGTGACCCATAAGGAGCCTGAGACCCCTCATCCGGAGGGTGGTGACGAGAGTGCTAACTTGAGAGCCTCGGTGAAGGAGGCCGTGGTGGAGGAGGTTCATCAGGTCATGCAGACGATCTTGCTGTCTGTAGTGACCGAAGTGATTAAGGCTATTAGAGAAGAAGAGAGGAGGGATTGGAATAGGTCCTCAGGAGGAGGAGAACAACCCGAGACCGAGACGGTTATCCCTACTGATGAGGAGGAGGAGGAGGAGCCTGTGCCGGAGGCAACACGAGGCTATAACTATGGGGTATTTCAGAGATGCAATTTCCCTACCTTTGATGGTAATGGCACTGCTGCTGCTGCTCACTGATGGGTGACGGAGATGGAGGCTGTTCTGGAAATCAACGAGTGCCGGGAGAACAAGAAGGTAAAGTTTGCCACCCATTCGTTTGTGGACTCGGCTTTATACTGGTGGGACAACATTGTCTAAGCCGAGGGTAGTAGGGCTATTGGCAGGATGAGGTGGAGTGAACTGAAGAATTTGGTGATCGAGGAGTTCTGTCCTCATCGGGAGTTGGACAAGGTGGAAAGGGAGTTCCTACAGCTAGAAGCGGGAACCATGACACATCAACAATACACCACCGAGTTCAACGAAATGGCACGACTGGTGCCGGATCAGGTGACGCCCCTGTCACGAAAGATTAAAAGATATATTCAGGGCTTACCGATGGATATCCGCAAGCACATGATCGCCGCCTGATCAAGTACATTTAGGTTAGTGGTTGACTTGGCTGGGAGGTTGTATGATGAGAGGGAGGTGATGGTCGTCGAGGGGAAGAAGATGGGTGGTGAAGACCGGAACCGGAAATGATTTGGGTGCGGTGACTTCACCCCGAATAACAAGAAGGCGAGGATGGACGATCGATGGGTGATTGCCGCAGGCTCGGGAGTGAAGAGATATGGAAGTGTGGAAAGGAGCACGCTGGTGAGTGCAGGCTGGGGCTTAATGTTTGTTTCAAATGTGGGAAGCCTGGCCACATCTCTAGAGATTTAGAGCAGCGAGGTGCTTCAACTGTGGAGAAGTAGGCCACATGAGTAGGGAGTGCAAGAAGCCAAGGGCAGAGAGTTCCGGAGCGGGGAAGAAGACCGGGACTGAGGGGCAAAAGGCGAGCGCCAGAGCATTCATGATGACCAGAGAGGAGGCTAGGACGACCCCGATGTTATGTCAGGTACGTTTCTAGTAAATCAAACTCTTGCTTTTATGTTATTCGATTCTGGTGCTAGTAGGAGTTTTATTTCTACTGCTTTCTATGATAAGTTATCTATTAGTAGTAGATATATCAATGATCCCTTTGATGTAGAAACTGCTATTGGTAAGTCCACTAGAATTAGTGACGTGATAGAGGATGTCCCATAGAATTAGAAGGTCATAGGTTTGCTGTTAAGTTACATGTGATGCCCCTAGGTGGATTTTATGTCGTACTAAGGATGGATTGGTTAGCAACCTATGAAGCGAACATTGTGTGTCATAAGAAGATGATTAGACTGACAGCGCCTGACGGGAGTTCGGTGGTGATATACGGTGATCGAGTAACGACGATTCCAAAAGTGATTTCGATGGCGGGGCGGGAAAGTGCATGAGGCGTTGATGTAGTGCTTATTTGGCCTACATGAAGGATGTGGACACGTCAACACCATAATTGTCCGATGTGCCGGTGGTATGTGACTTTCCCGATGTGTTTCCATAGGACTTATCAGGTGTGCCACCGGATCGCGAAATCGAATTTCAAATTGACTTGATACCAGGTGCTCAGCCTGTTCCTAAGGTTGGCTCTGACTGAGATGAAAGAATTGATGGAGCAACTGCAGGAGTTCCTAGATAAGGGTTTCATCAGACTGAGTATCTCTCCTTGGGGTGCCCCAGTATTGTTTGTAAAGAAGAAGGACGGTAGCATGAGGATGTGCATCGACTACCGTGAGTTGAACAAGTTAACGGTAAAGAATCGGTATCCGTTACTGAGGATTGACGACTTGTTTGATCAACTTCAAGGTGCCAGTTGGTTTTCGAGGATAGATCTTCGATCTGGTTATCATCAGTTGAAGGTGAAGGAGCTAGATATTCCTAAAACTGCTTTTCACACGCGTTATGGACATTACGAGTTTCTCGTTATGTCCTTTGGTTTAACCAGCGTGTCAGCTGCTTTTATGGACTTGATGAATCGATTGTGTCAGCCGATGTTGGATAAATCAGTGATTCTGTTTATTGATGATATCTTGATTTATTCGAGAAGTGAAGAAGAGCATGCCAGCCACATAAGCGAGGTGTTGGAGACATTGAGAAGGGAGAAGTTGTATGCTAAGTTCTCCAAGTGCGCGTTCTGGTTGGTGAAGTTAAGTTCTTGGGTCATGTGGTAAATCCTGAGGGATTATGGTAGACCCGAAAAGGTGGAGGCGGTGATGCAATGGAAGTCTCCAAAGACGCCATTCGAGATCCGTAGTTTCTTAGGATTGGCGGTATATTATCGAAGATTCATCCAAGACTTTTCCAAGATAGCCTCACCTTTGACTAAACTGACTCACAAGGATGTAAGGTTCTTGTGAGGTCGAGAACAGAAGGTGCTTTCGAGGAGTTAAAGGCAAGATTAACACAAGCTCCTGTCTTGACATTACTCGAAGGTAGTGAAGACTTAGTGGTATATTCGGATGCTTCTTATTCTGGGATAGGTTGTGTATTGATGCAACGTGGAAGGGTGATAGCCTACGCATCCCGACAGCTGAAAACCCATGAAGTCAACTATAACACACACAATCTAGAACTGGCAGCCGTGGTATTTGCTTTGAAGATTTGGCGGCACTACTTGTATGGGACAAAGTGCACCATCTTCACAGACCACAAAAGCTTGAAGTACTTCTTTGAGCAGTAAGACTTGAACATGAGGCAGAGGCGATGGTTGGAGCTCATAAAGGATTATGATTGCGAGATCCATTACCATCCAGGCAAGGCCAACGTGGTGGCAGATGCCCTTAGCCAAAAGGAGAAACCCGAGCCGATTCAGGTGAAAGCTTATAAGTTGATTATGACCTCTGATGTGATAACACGGATTAAAGAGTTTCAAGACAAGGATTTGAAAGAAGATCGTCTTAACTCTGAAAGGATGAGAGGCCTAGTCACAGAGTTAGGTGAAAACACTCTCGGTGTTAGGACCCAATTCGAACGGATGTGGGTTCCTTGATATGGGGATCTACGTGGAAAGATCATGGACGAGGATCATAAGCCTCGACATTCCATTCATCCTGGTGCTACCAAGATGCATCATGACATGAAAAAGGATTATTGGTGGTTGGGTATGAAGCGTGACGTAGCAGAGTATGTGAGTAAGTGTCTTACTTGTTTACAAGTGAAAGCAGAACACCAAAGCCATATGGGAAAATCCAACCGTTGAATATACCCGAGTGGAAGTGGGAGCATATCACCATGGATTTTATTACGAAGTTGCCACGTACCCCGAAAGGGTATGATGCTATATGGGTGATAGTTGATCGTTTGACGAAGAGTGCTCACTTCCTACCGATCTGAGAGACTTATTCCTCTGAGAGACTCGCAGATCTATTTATCAAAGAGATTGTAGCTTGTCATGGTGTGCCGGTGTCTATTGTGTCTGATCGCGACACTCGGTTTACATCTAAATTTTGGAAGAAATTCCACGATGCGATGGGGACGAAGCTACATATTAGTATGGCTTATCATCCTCAGATAGATGGTCAGTCTAAGAGGACGATCCAGACACTAGAGGACATGCTTTGAGCGTGCGTGATCGATTTTAGAGGAAGTTGGGATGACCATCTGCCATTAGCAGAATTCTCGTACAACAACAGTTATCATGCCAGTATTGGTATGCTAACATACGAGATGATATATGGTAGGAGATGTAGGACACCCGTTTGTTGGGGTGACATTGGTCAGAAAGAGTTGGGAAGTATCGAAGTGACAGAGGCTATGACTGAGAAACTAGAAAAGATCAAGGCCTTTATGAAGGCAGCTAAAGATAGACAAAAGCTTACGCCGACAAGAGGCGAAGACCGATAGAATGCAAGGTTGGCGACCAAGTTATGTGAAGGTCTCACCTTGGAAGGGGATCATCTGATTCAGGAAACGAGGCAAGCTAAGCTCGGGGTACATAAGACCTTTCCAAATCATCGCACAAGTAGGAGAGGTGGCCTATCGGCTTGAATTGCCAGATGAGTTAAGTGGAATTCATCCCACCTTCCATGTATCTCATCTGCGGAAGTGCTTAGCCGACAAGGATATGGTTATACCACTAGAAGATATCAAAATAGATGAACGGCTCAACTATGTGGAGCAACCAGTGGTGATCATTGATCGTAAGGAGAAAAGGTTAAGGAATAAAGTGGTTCCTCTTGTGCGGGTACAGTGGAAGCACAGGAAGAGATCTAAGTCAACATGGGAGACTAAAGGAGAGATGAGGTAGCATTACCCTCATCTGTTTGAGGAATAATAGGTTTCGGGGATGAAACCTATATAAGGGGTGGACTTGTAACACCCGGGTATTTTTAATAGACAAGAATGAAAGAATAAACATGAACAAAAGAAGGAAATATCATTCAACCTAAGTAGAGGGGTTAAAGGTGTCCAAAAGGACAAAACTTTGGAAAGTTGGTGAATAAAGCAACATGGCCGCCCATGTTGCGTGCTTACAATTTGACATTCGGCTTTAGAGAGAGAAACAACAGAGAATTTGAGTTTTAGAGAGAGAAAGAAGAAGAATTTAAAGTTTAAGGTAAGATTATGTGTTTTAAGTTGTTTTTGGTCGATTTAGTCTCGGTTATATGCTCATATGTGTTATTGTATGTTCGGGTTATGTGTTTTAGTGTGTTTTAGGTGTTAAAAACATCTTAGAAGTTCAAAGAAAGGGTTTAAACTCGAAAGCAGATAAGGTGAGTTCTAAAATCCCACTTTTAACATGTTTTTAACAATTTTGGGGCTGGAAAATGCATAGTTTTATGAAAGATGGGTTTTCACCCGTATGTGTGTGGGTAAATGTGTATGTGGGTGGGTGCAAACTTGGGATATATATATGTGTGTAAATACATGTTATGATGCTTAGAATGTTAATACTAAGTTTAGATCATGATATAAGATGATTTGGGATTGATTTATGTTAATTTAGTAAGAGTTAGTTGCCCAAACGTCCAAACAGTGGCCCATGCGTCAACGGTTAAATTTACTAAGTGTTCCCAACCGCCTAGAAATCCCAAACGTCAGAACATTACCCAACCGCCTAGTTGTTCATGCGTCTAAGTCAGGCCCATGCGCCTGAATAGTGCCCAAACGTCTGAAATATTGCCCATAATGACTAAGTGTTAGGCCCAAACGCCTGAATAGTGCCCATGCGCCTGAATAGTGCCAATGCGGCTAAGTAGGCCCATGCATCTAAGTGAAAACTGACTAAGTATAAGTCCCGACGTCTGCATAGTGGCAAAACGCCTGAACAGGGCAGAAGCGCCTAGATAGTGCCCATGCGTCTAGACACTTAGAATAACTTCTGAAATTTCAGGAAAAAGTAGAAAGTCTAGGGTTTGACTAAATTTTACTTATGGGCAATGATTACCCATTTTAAGCATGATTATGGGATGTTTTACGGTTATGGAATGTATGAATGATGCATGATATGTATAATGTGTTAACTTTTAAAGATGATTAAGCGTATTTATATTATATTATAAAATACGTTATATATTATGTTATTACTTTACGTAGTGTGAAAACGAATGAAAGAACGTAAAGAATAATGTAACAACATGAAAGATAACAATGATGAAAAGTAAAACGCAATGAAGGAAAGAATGGCTTGCAAGCAAATGAAAGGAGGTTGCACGACCATGTTGTCATTAGCTCAACTGTGATGCGGGTTAGCTACCCCAAAGAATGCACACAGGGTCAATCATTGAGATTGACAAGGCCCTTTGGTATGCCCTAGGTGACTGGATCAGCTTCGTGCACAATGTTCGTGGTTTAATTACCACAGGTCCAGCATCAGCTTCGTGCATAATGTTTGGGGTATGACCAATTGGTTTGAATGAATGGGAGAGATGACTTTCCCTGGGTGACTGGATCAACTTCGTGCACAAGGTTCGTGGTTTAATTACCACAGGTCCAGCATCAGATTCGTGCACAATGTTCAGGGTATTGTTCATCGATCCATATGAAAGTAAAAGAATGATGTAACGTACAATGAAAGAACGAATGAAAGTAAGAAAGTAAGTGAATAATGTAAGTACGTTACGAAAGAATGATAACGAAAGTAAGAGAATGTTAATGAAAGCATGAAATGAAAGCATGCTATGAATATGATGGTGAACAATGAATGTTAATGAAAGTTAAAAGTAATATTCTCTATCTGTACGTATGATGCATGACCGCGTATGAAAGTAAAAAAAGTTTATACCGAAAGTAAAGTATTTTATTTATAAAACTAGAACTCACTCAGCAACGCTGACTTTTATTTATTTTCCAGTTGGCAGTAAAAGTTGCTGAGGATGACACAGGCAGCTACTTGGCATTTTTGGGATGGCAACCATTAGTATAACAATGACATTTTTGTAATGTAATGCAATTATAGTGTTTTGTAATAGTTAAACGTATTGTATTACTTTGAAAAAGTTGTTATTAAAATATATGAAATGGTTTTAATTAATTTCTGCTGTAATGTTTTAAATAATTGTATGTTTTATGTGCGATGAATGACCAACTGTGAGGTGCCCGGGAACGGGGCCTTACAGGATATATTGTGGGCTCTGGATAGTGCAGTTAGAAGAGCTAAAAAGTCTGTGAAAAAGACTGGTCAAAACTTGATTGCTACTAAAGACACAACCTTTGGTTTTGATAAAACAAAAGTCACATGCTTTAACTGTGGTGAAAAGGGACACTTCAAACAAGAGTGCGTGAAACCAAAGAAGACTGGAAATGGTAACCCTTTCTTATAACATAATCATCAGGAAAAGGAAAAGAACATGACTTTAACAAGTCAATATTCCAAAAATATGGTTGCTCAAGGAGATGAAGAACAGGATTGGACATTTCGGTTCATCTCTGGTGGTGAAGCTAATGTGGCGTTTGTGGAAGATCTTAACGATGATTCAGCAAGTGAAGGAGATAACTTAGCTGATAATGCCAATTCAGACACCGAAGAAGCTATAGATGCAGTTGAACACTGGGTTTAAGACGAACTGGCTGCTGCGAGCATAAAATCTCAAACTAATGAGGAATCTCAAGCTGCTTTCATGGCTGACACCTCCAGCACATACTCTGGAGTGTTCTCACCCAATTCCATAACTAGACCTCTCATCCTTTCGGAGTTAAGACGATCTTCTTTCAAAGCCTCATCTTGAAACTCCTTAACCTGTGTCATCACATCGGAGGTCATAATTAGCTGATAAGCCTTCAACCGGATCGGCTCGGGCCTTTCCTTTCGGCTAAGGCATCTGCCACCACGTTGGCCTTGCCCGGATGGTAATGGATTTCGCAATCATAATCCTTTATGAGCTCCAACCATCACCTCTGCCTCATGTTTAGATCTTTCTGCTCGAAGAAGTACTTCAAGCTTTTGTGGTCTGTGAAGATGGTGCACTTCGTCCCGTATAGATAGTGCCGCCAAATCTTCAACGCAAAAACCACCATGGCTAGTTTTAGATCGTGCGTGGGATAGTTGACTTCGTGGGTTTTCAGTTGTCGAGACGCGTAGGCTATCACCCTTCCACGTTGCATCAATACGCAACCTAGCCCAGAGTATGATGCATCCGAATAGACCACTAAGTCTTCATTTCCCTTGAGCAATGTCAAGACAGGAGCTTGTGTTAGTCTCGTCTTCAATTCCTCAAAGGCACCCTCCTGCTCTCGACCCCACACAAACTTCACGTCCTTGCGAGTCAACTTAGTCAAAGGTGAGGCTACCTTGGAGAAGTCTTGAATAAACCTTATATAGTAGCCCGCCAATCCCAAGAAGCTACGAATTTCGGATGGCGTCTTAGGAGACTTCCATTGCATCACGGCCTTAACCTTTGCAGGGTCCACATGACCTAGAAATTGCACCTCGCGTATCCAAAAAGCACACATAGAGAATTTAGCATACAATTTCTCCTTTCTCAAAGTCTCTAACACTTCCCGAATGTGACCGGCATGCTCTTCTTCGCTCCTTGAATAAATCAGGATATCATCGATGAACACAATCACTGATTTATCTAACATTGGCCGACACACTCGATTCATCAAATCCATAAAAGCAGCCGGCGCGTTGGTTAAACCAAAGGACATAACAAGAAACTCATAGTGTCCATAACGCGTACGAAAAGTTGTTTTAGGAATGTCCTGCTCCCTCACTTTCAATTGATGGTAGCCAGATCTAAGATCAATCCTCGAGAACCAACTGGCACCCTGGAGCTGGTCGAACAAGTCGTCAATCCTCGGTAACGGATACCGATTCTTTATCGTCAATTTGTTCAACTCACGGTAGTCGATACACATTCTCATGCTACCGTCCTTCTTTTTCACGAATAAGACCGGAGCACCCCAAGGAGAGATACTCGGTCTGATAAAACACTTATCGAGTAACTGTTGCAGTTGCTCCATTAACTCCTTCATCTCAGTCGGAGCTAATCGGTACAGTGCCTTGGCGACAGGTTGGGCACCGGGTATCAAGTCAATTTGAAACTCGATTTCGTGATCCGGTGGCACACCCGATAGGTCCTATGGAAATACATCGGGAAAGTCACACACCACCGGTACATCGAGAATTGGGGTGTTGACGTGTCCACATCTTTCACGTAGGCTAAATAAGCGCTACATCCACGCCCTAGGCACTTTCCTGCCACCGCCATCGAAATCACTTTCGGAATTGTCGTAACCCGATCGCCGTACATCATCACCGGACTTCCGTCAGGCGCCATCAGTCTAATCATCTTCTTACGACATACGATATTCGCTTCATAGGTTGCTAACCAATCCATCCCTAGTACCACATCAAATCCACCTAGGGGCATCACATGTAACCTAGCAGCAAACCTATGACCTTTTAATTCTATGGCACAGTCCTCTATCACCTCAGTAACTCTAGTGGACTTACCAATAGCATTTTCTACGTCAAAGGGCTCATCAATGCATTTACTACTAACAGGCAGTCTCTGTTACCTCCCTCTCATCATAGAGTCTCCCAGCCAAATCCACTGCCGACCTAAAAGTGCTTGGTCGAGCACCAATCAAGTGCCTACGAATGTCAGCTGGCAATCCCTGAATGTACCGGTTAATCTTTCGAGACAGCGGCGTCACTTGATCCGGCACCAGCCTCGCCATCTTATTGAATTTGGTGGTGTACTGCTGGTGGGTCATGGTTCCCGCCTCGAGTTGTAGGAACTCCCTCTCGATCTTATCGAGTTCCCTGTGAGGACAAAATTCCTCAATCACCAGCTTCTTCAACTCGTTCCATCGCATGTTCCCGATGGCCCTAGAACCTTCAGCTTGGACAATATTGTCCCACCAACACAATGCCGAGTCGACAAAAGAGTGAGTCGCAAACTTCACCCTTTGATCTTCGCGACACTCACTAATCTCCAACACTGACTCCATCTCCCTCGCCCAGCGGTGAGCAGCAACAGCATTGCCATTGCCATCAAAAGTCAGGGGCTTGCACCTCTGGAATGCCCCATAGCTGCATCCCTTGGTCGTTACCCCTACTGCATCCTCCTCTTCCTCGTCGGAAACTACTATCTCAGGCTCGGCCGTTCCTCCTCTCCCTTGCTTTCCTTCCCAGTCGACCTTTTCCTGCCCTCCTCCTTTTTCTCCTCGTTCCTCACAGCTCGAATAACTTCAGTCACTACAGACGGTAAGACTGCCTGCATGACCTGGTGCACTTCATCAGCAATCACCTCCTGAGCTGAGGCGTTCAGGCTGGCATTCTCGTTTCTTTCAGTCCGGTCATGAACCTCAGGGTTCTCATGGGTCGTCTCAGGAGCTTTAGCACTGCTCCTAGTCACACGCGTTCGACCTCTGCCTCTAGAAGCCTTGGAAGATTTCTTCACAGTCATTTCCTAAGTGCTATAAGATTCAAACACTAACACAGTCATTCAAGGTAATAGCTCAGTTTATGTCAAGTATAGTAAGTCCCTAATGATAGTGGCCAGTTGTGATTAACCACTTACTTTACTCTTCACACCCCAAGAATTTCCTATCCTGACTATATCAGTATCTAAATCTACTAAGAACACATAAGTCAAGTAACACACGCACATAATACTAGTTATCCTTAAGAAAAGAAATACCTAATGACACGTAGCTACTCGGGCTGACATCCCTCCTTCTGTCCCATTTTCAGTTTAAGTTAAGGTTCATTTTGAAAATTTACCCGTTTCACTAAAACTTTGGCTCTGATACCAACTTGTAAGGCCCCGTTCCCGGGCACCTCACAGTTGGTCATTCACAGCATAAAACATTACATATTATAAATTTAAGCAGCGGAATTAATTTAACAAAAACCATTCATTCATTATAAACACTGTTGAGCAATACATTGTAGTTCATGAGTCACAAAATGATTAGTTGAATGAATTACAAAACAACAGTATTGTCAAGACATGAATGGATGTCAGTCTTGCCCCGCCGAGTAGCCATCCCCGCATGTCATCCTCAACAATGTTTTATCTGCCAACTGGTAAATACATAAAAGTCAGCGTTGCTGAGTGAGTTCTTGTTTTTATAAATAAAATACTTTACTTTTCATTTCAAACCGTTCATTTCTTTCGTAGGTGATCACACATCGTACGTACACATAGGTAATATTATTATTATCTTCATCATCGTTCAATTCATAGTTTTACCATTATTCTTCCTGTCTTTTGCAACATAGAGTCGCTCACCCATTAGCAATCTCATGGATTGCAAGACTTTTAGTCTTTTACGACATAGAGTCGCTCACCCATTAGCAATCTCACGGATTGCAAGTCTTTCGGTCTTTTGCGACACACAGTCGCTCACCCATTAGCAATCTCACGGATTGCAAGTCTTTCGGTCTTTTGTGACACAGAGTCGCTCACCCTATTATCAATCTCAAAGATTGACCCTGTGTGCATCCCTCGGGGTAGCTAACCCGCATCACAGTTGAGCTAACGACAACAAGGCCGTGCACCTCTTTACATTTGCTTGCAAGACTTTCGTTCATTCGTTTACGTTCCACTTTTCTTTATCATTAATCTTTCACTTTATTAATGATAATAGTTTTCTTTCTTGATCATGATCATACCACGTAAAGTCACACAGTATTAATATTAATAATTATGATAACAATAATAATAACCCTAATAATAATAATAATAATAAGGGTCATAATGACAATCAAACATAAGCATGTGCATTAAATAAACCCTGGTCAACATCGGTCGAAACCCTAAATGCACAGACTCCCACGAAAATTCTGCAATAATTTCTAAGTGTTGGGCGCATCAACACTATTTGGGCGCATGAGCCCTATCTGGGCGCATTTCAACTGTGCAGGCACCCCATCCCAACACTTAGCAGCTTATCACTTAGGCGCATGAGCCTTTCAGGCGCATGAGCACTGTTGGGGCACATCACCTCAATACTTAAGCGTTTGTAGCAAAACCTAGGCACATGAGCTACTGTTCAGGCACATCAACATGCACATGATATTTCTAAGGAATTTTCTAAGCGTAGGAGTACTGTTTAGGCACATTATCCTATACTTAGTTTTCTAAGTCATAATTTCAGGCGCATGAGCACTGTTGGGGAGCATGAGCCCCAACACTTAAGCTCTTGGTCAAGATCCTCGGAGCATGAAGACTATTCAGGCGTATGAGCATTATATAGGCGCATTATAATCCTGTTAACTATGTTTCTAAGTCGATTTCAGTCCCAAACATCCTATTACCTTGTTCTAAGCATACACATCCTCTACTAAGCATGAACTTAACATAACCATAACATTATATTCGCCCAAAACATACCCCACCCCATACACATGCACATGAACATACGGGTAACATACCCAATCTCATAAAACATACATACATGTATTTTCCAGCCCCGAAATCGTATAAAACATGTAAAATGGGGTTCTAGAAACTCACCTTAGTTGTTTTCGGGTTTTATACTCTAAATCTTAGGCTTCCCAAAGAATTCGAACACCTAAAAATCCAATAACGCACACACCCGAACACACTCACACACATAAGAACATATACTTTCGGTTTCTTAGCCAAAAACACAACTAAAAAACACTAATTCTTACCTTAAATCCGGTTTTCCCTTGTTCTTCTTCAAAGTCTCGAATTCTGCTTTCTCTCTCTAAAACTTCCGAATGAAAGATGTTGTGTAGGACAAAATGGGCAGCCATACCACCTTTTTCACCAACTTTATTACTTTTTGACCATTTGACACTTTTGACCCCTCAACTTTGGGTTGACTTTCAATTCCATCCTTTTATTTCTCTTTTATCATTTTATTTATTGCTTTAGAAATATCCGGGTGTTACAAGTCCACCCCCCTTATATAGGTTTCTTCCCCGAAACCTGTTATTCCTCAACAGATGAGGGTAATGGTGCCTCATCTCCTTCTCAGTCTCCCATGTGGATACGGATCCCTTCCGGTGCTTCCACTGTACACGCACAAGAGGAACCACTTTATTTCTCAGCCTCTCCTCTTTTCGATCGATGATCGCCACTGGTTGCTTCACGTAATTGAGTTGTTCGTCTACTTCGATATCCTCCAGTGGAACAATCATATCTTCATCTGCCAAGCACTTTCTTAGATGAGATACGTGGAAGGTCGGGTGAATTCCACTTAACTCCTCTGGTAACTCCAACCTATAAGCCACCTCTCCTACTCGAGCATTGATTCGGAAAGGGCCTATATACCTCGGGCTCAACTTGCCCCGCTTCCTGAACCGAACGATCCCTTTCCAAGGTGAGACCTTTAATATAACCCGGTCACCCACCTGGAACTCAATTAGTCTACGTCGTGTATCGGCATACGACTTCTGTCTATCTTTAGCTGCCCTCATGAAGGCTTTAATCTTCTCAAGCTTCTCAGTCGTAGCCTCGATTATCTCGATGCTCCCCAATTCTTTCTGCCCAATGTCTCCCCAACATACGGGCGTCCTACATCTTCTACCGTATAGCATCTCGTATGGTGGCATACCAATGCTGGCATGTGTCACACCCCGACCGATGGCGGAATCATCGAGGCGGACGAATGTGAATCGATTGTTTATAGCACAAGGTAATAAATACGTTGAAATAACATTTAATAGTCATTTATTTATTGAATAATGCCAGTCAAGTCACACATTACAACGCAATTAAAATAAAAAAAAACATGAAATGTAATATTGTCTTCTTTATTTTGACTAGGTCCCATCCTATATGAGCAGAGAGAATTCCACTAAATAGCATTTCCTGAAATCATGCGAAAAAGTAACGAGTCAGCTAACATATTAGTCGGTGAGTAATCATAGGTTTATATACACATACATAGGTGGATTAAATATAAAAAAACAATTCAATTCACATGACAATGTTAGAATAAAATGCAACAGTGAATCATAACAGAAAACCCAACACAATCAACCCTAATGACTGAATTGACTCGGTCCTCAGACGGAGCCTTATAGAATGAATGATTTCCAGTTTCAATCACCACACGTCTAAACAAATGGGGTGGGTTTGTCAAACCAATAGATCTATCATTGTTACCTTGGTTGTGTGAATTAATGATCATGTTATCAAGTTTATCTAATTATGAACACATAATTGCAAGTAATAACATATCATGTATTGAATTGAATTTAGAATGAAATAGAATAAAAATTGAATAAGTATGATTGAATATTGAATCACATGATTTCCCCAAATAATAAAACATGAAAAATGGGCAATGAATACTCACTTGATAATTATAAGCGTTTTGAAAGTAATAGAATGCTAGACGTGTCACCAAAGAAAACTCCTCGAGATTCAACCTAAGGTTTGGTGTACTCTTTGTTAGAATAACAATGGTTAGGCGACTATGTATGAATTAGGTTTCAATTGGGGTTTATGGGATTACATAAAAATTTGTAACTTATTTGATATATTAATTAAATAGAGCTAAAATAAAATGTTTTGAATAATAAAATAAGTAATAGAATTATAAAATGATTTAAGTAACATTTGAGACCCAATAATAAATACTTTTAATGATTAATTATTCATAACTTGATTAAAATAATTAGTTGACTAATTAGCCATTTGAAGGTTTTGTAAAAGATTAGTTTTTTAATTAATTGATGTTTGATTTAAAATAGTTTATAGGAATTTAGAATGTTCATAGAAACTAAATATGTTTTTTATAACGTTTACATTTGTAAATATGTAATTACAATTCATGGAATAGATTAAACTAACAAATTAATCTTTATATTAGTTTAATAGTTCATTAAAAATTTTGTAATAAAAATGATTGGGAGGAAAATAGTTTAAAAAAACAATTGTGGTGGACCAGGGTCGAACCCGGGTCAATTGCACAAGGAGGTGAGTTCTAAACCGGTGGGCTGTAAGCCCATAATCTGTTATGAAATTCGTTTTATAATTTAAGAACCAACTTTCAGAAATCCCCAAATCAATCATGAACCCTAGTTTCAATTTGATTTCCAATTGAGCATGAAACCTAATCAATAGCCGAATTAAGCATAGGGCTTTTGATTAGCATCCAAAAACGAGCGCAATCATGTATCTAATTACCTGGTTTGAGATAGAATCGATGGTTTGGAGGCTTGAACGAGTCGCGACGGGGGGGGGGGTAGTCGATTGGAGTTGATGTGGTTGATCAAAATCGAATTAATTGCACAGGAAGCTTCAATTGGACCAGATGATCAAAATCCCTCAATCGATTTCTGTTGAGGTTGCCTCGAATATGGTGTTCGATTAGTTGCAGGTCGTGATGTGGAGGTGGAGTTCGAGAGAGAGGAAGATGTGTTGTATAATCGAAATTGAGTGCATAGAAACTTTGAAAAGGTCGATTAGAACGATTTCCCTCTGTTATGAAGGTTCAATTCTATCAGTTTCAAGTTGAACGCGTTTTAAGTTTGTGTCGGTTATAACCGATCAAATTTGATTTCGTTTTTATGTTTTCAGCTCAAATTGATTTGATGATCATAACCTTAATGATGCCTAGTACGTTTCAGGTTGATTACATAAATCAATTTTCTTGATTTCGAGTTGAAACGGATTTGGGTTTGATTGATTTTTCAGTTTTAAGATAGAACTTGATGTAACCGTGCTAATTTCAAATTGAAACCGATGACAAGTTCGAAGCAGATGAGTAAGAGTTAAGAAGCGGTTTAATTGCAAAATTTTCGGGTGATTTGAGGGAGAGGTGGTCGCCGGAGGGTGGCCGGACGGTGGTCGGCCGACGAAGGGGAAACAGGGGGGGTTTGGGTTGGTTTGAAAAGTTTACACCTTTGGTCCCTGCATTTTAGAGTGGTTGCTATTTTATGCTTGACCTATTGAATTAAGTTTTAACAATTACAAAATTTGCCCCAAACTTGTTAAACCCATTTATAACTAAATTTGTCTTCCAAAACTTTAAAAAGTTTGTAAATAAAAGAAATAATTTAAAATTAAATCTAATTCTCATTACATCTTATAGACTTTTATAAATTTATATGTTTTGTAAAAACTTTGATATATAATTATTCTTTCCATGTTAAAATTCATAAATGACAATTATTTGAAAATTTGTAACACATTACTTTATGAATTATAAAATTATTATAACTTGTTTAAATGGTTTAAATAAATGACATTCCAAATAAAGCCATTTATAATATTGATTAAACTATATCGAGTTACATTTAATTCATTGAAATTAATACCCTTAGAAAAACGGGTTCGGGTTACAATTTGAAAATGGGTCGGATGTTACAGTCTCCCCTACTTTAAGAAATTTCGTCCCGAAATTTGATCACGAGGAGGTTGAGACAAAAAGGTGAGGATACTTGGTTTTCATTTGGTCTTCACGCTCCCAAGTGAACTCTGGGCCACGTTTAGACTCCCAACAAACTTTGACGATAGGTATTCGGCTACGCTTGAGTTGTTTGACTTCACGGTCCATGATCTCCACAGGCCTTTCGATGAAGTGCATGGATTCATCGATTTGTACTTCATCGAGTGGAATGTGGAGGTTCTCATCAGCAAGGCATTTCTTGAGGTTAGAAACATGAAATGTTGGGTGAATGTTGCTAAGTTCTTGAGGCAGTTCAAGCTTGTAAGCTACTTTCCCAATACGCTCAAGCACTTTGAATGGACCCACATAACGAGGTGCTAGCTTCCCTTTTTTCCAAAACGGATTACTCCTTTCCAAGGTGATACCTTTAGAAGTACGAGATCACCGACGTTGTATTCCATGGGTTTCCGCCCCTTATCAGCATAATGCTTTTGACGATTTCTAGCAGCAAGCAAGTTATCGCGAATCTTATGAATCTTATCGGTTGATTCTTGAATTAGTTCAGGACCGGTGATTTGTGCGTCGCCTATCTCAGACCAACATATGGGAGATCGACACTTGCGACCATAAAAAGCTTCAAATGGTGCCATTTGAATACTTGTATGATAGTTGTTGTTGTATGAAAATTCGATTAACGGTAGGTGAGAATCCCAAGAGCCACTAAAGTCAATGACACACGCTCGAAGCATATCCTCAAGAGTCTGTATTGTTCTTTTAGTTTGCCCGTCGGTTTGAGGGTGATAAGCTGTGCTGAGATTGAGTCGGGTTCCCAAGGACGTTTGCCAGAAATGGGAGATGAATCGACCATCACGATCGAAGATGATATTCAATAGCACACCATGACGGCTGATTATTTCATTGATATAGATACGAGCTAATTTCTCAACCCGATAATCGTCACGAATCGGTATGAAGTGTGCTGATTTAGTCAATCGATCAACGATGACCCAAATGCTATCATGACCGCTAGAGGTGCGAGGTAATTTAGTAATGAAGTACATGGATATGGCTTCCCACTTCCACACAGGAATATCAGGTTGAACAAGTAATCCTGAAGGACGTTGATGTTCGGCCTTAACTTTTGAACAGGTGAGGCATTTGGACACATACAAAGCTATATCCTTTTTCATGCCGGGCCACCAATACTGATTACGGAGGTTCATAAACATCTTATCCGCACCGGGATGGATAGAATAACGAGTTTTGTGAGCCTCGCTCATGATGAGAATTCGAAGGTCATCGCGTTTGGGAATCCAAAGACGATCCAGAAAATACAATAAACCATCAGATTTTGTTTCCAATTGAAGTTCAACGCCGCATGACATTTCATCATACATGTTACCATCAGTGACCGACTCGTGTTGGGCTTCAAGAATACGGGTTTTAAGTTCGGATTGAATGGTAACACTTTGGAGTATAACATAATCCTTACGACTCAATGCATCGGCTATGACATTCGCTTTTCGTCAAGCGGTCCACAATCACCCATATGGCATCGTACCCTTTCGGA
Organism: Flaveria linearis; assembly: GCA_024085815.1. NCBI lineage: Eukaryota > Viridiplantae > Streptophyta > Magnoliopsida > Asterales > Asteraceae > Flaveria > Flaveria linearis. The sequence goes on along the minus strand of CM044017.1, from coordinate 30,444,683 downwards.
GTACGTGGTAGCTTTGTAATGAAATCCATGGTGATGTGCTCCCACTTCCATTCCGGTATATCCAAAGGTTGGATCTTCCCATACAGCTTTTGGTGTTCCGCCTTCACCTGTAGACAAGTAAGGCACTAACTCACATACTCCACCACGTCACGCTTCATACCCGACCACCAACAATTTTTCTCATATCTTGATACATCTTTGTGGCACCGGGATGAATGGAGTATCGAGTCTTATGGGCCTCGTCCATAATCTTTCAACGTAGATCCCCGTATCAAGGAATCCACATTCGCCCGAATCGGGTCTTAACAACAAGAGTGTTCTCACCCAATTCTGTAACTAGACCTCTCATCCTTTCGGAGTTAAGACGATCTTCTTTCAAAACCTCATCTTGAAACTCCTTAACCTTTGTCATCACATCGGAGGTCATAATTAGCTGATAAGCCTTCACCCGGATCGGCTCGGGCCTTTCCTTTCGGCTAAGGGCATCTGCCACCACGTTGGCCTTGCCCGGATGGTAATGGATTTAGCAATCATAATCCTTTATGAGCTCCAACCATCGCCTCTGCCTCATGTTTAGATCTTTCTGCTTGAAGAAGTACTTCAAGCTTTTGTGCTCTGTGAAGATGGTGCACTTCGTCCCGTAAAGATAGTGCTGCCAAATCTTCAACGCAAAAACCACCGCGGCTAGTTCTAGATCGTGCATGGGATAGTTGACTTCGTGGGTTTTCAGTTGTCGAGACGCGTAGGCTATCACCCTTCCACGTTGCATCAATACGCAACCTAGCCCAGAGTATGATGCATCCGAATAGACCACTAAGTCTTCATTTCCCTCGGGCAATGTCAAGACAGGAGCTTGTGTTAGTCTCGTCTTCAATTCCTCAAAGGCACCCTCTTGCTCTCGACCCCACACGAACTTCACATCCTTACGAGTCAACTTAGTCAAAGGTGAGGCTACCTTGGAGAAGTCTTGAATAAACCTTCTATAGTAGCCTGCTAATCCTAAGAAGGCACGAATTTGGATGGCGTCTTAGGAGACTTCCATTGCATCACGGCCTCAACCTTTGCTGGGTCCACCATGATTCCCTTCGCATTTACCACGTGACCCAGAAATTGCACCTCGCGTAGCCAAAAAGCACACTTGGAGAATTTAGCATACAGTTTCTCCTTTCTCAAAGTCTTTAACACTTCCCGAATGTGACCGGCATGCTCTTCTTCACTCCTTGAATAAATCAGGATATCATCGATGAACACAATCACTGATTTATGTAACATTGGCCGACACACTCGATTCATCAAATCCATAAAAGCAGCTGGCGCGTTGGTTAAACCAAAGGACATAACGAGAAACTCATAGTGTCCATAACACGTACGAAAAGCTGTTTTAGGAATGTCCTGCTCCTTCACTTTCAATTGATGGTAGCCAGATCTAAGATCTATCCTCGAGAACCAACTGGCACCCTGGAGCTGGTCAAACAAGTCGTAAATCCTCGATAACGTATACTGATTCTTTATCGTCAATTTGTTCAACTCACGGTAGTCGATACACATTCTCATGCTACCGTCCTTCTTTTTCACGAATAAGACCAGAGCACCCCAAGGAGAGATACTCGGTCTGATGAAACCCTTATCGAGTAACTCTTGCAGTTGCTCCATTAACTCCTTCATCTCAGTCGGAGCTAATCGGTACGATGCCTTGGCGACAGGTTGGGCACCGGGTATCAAGGCAATTTGAAACTCGATTTCGTGATCCGGTGGCACACCCGATAGGTCCTCAGGAAATACATCAGGAAAATCACACATCACCGGTACATCGAACAATTGGGGTGTTGACGTGTCCACGTCTTTCACGTAGGCTAAATAAGTGCTACATCCACGCCATAGGCACTTTCCTGCCACCGCCATCGAAATCACTTTCGGAATCATCGTAACCCGATCGCCGTATATCGTCACCAGACTTCCGTCAGGCGCCGTCAGTCTAATCATCTTCTTACGACATATGATATTCGCTTCATAGGTTGCTAACCAATCCATCCCTAGTACCACATCAAATCCACCTAGGGCATCACATGTAACCGAGCAGCAAACCTATGACCTTCTAATTCTATGGCACAATCCTCTATCACCTCAGTAACTCTAGTGGACTTACCAATAGCAGTTTCTACGTCAAAGGGCTCATCAATGTATTTACTACTAACAGGCAGTTTAGCACAGAAAGTAGCAAAAATAAAACTCCTACTAGCACCAGAATCAAATAACACAGAAGCAAGAGTTTGATCTACTAGAAACGTACCTCACACAACATCCGGGTCCGTCCTAGCCTCCTCCCTGGTCATGGTGAAAGCTCTGGTGCTCGCCTTCTGCCCTTCAGTTCCGGTTGTTTTCTTTTCCCCAGAACTCTCCGCCCTCGGCCTCCTACAATCCTTGCTCGTATGGCCCTCTTCACCGCAGGTATAACACCCCAGCCTGCACTCACCCGTATGCTCCTTCCCGCACTTGCCACACCTCTTGGGCCCCGAGCTTGATGACCCCACCCTTCGGTTATCCATTCTTATCTTCTTCTGGTTCGGGGTAAAACCACCACGCCCGAACCGTTTCCCTTTCCAGTTTCAGTCACCACCACCAGCCTCCCTTACCTCCAACTCTGTTACCTCCCTCTCATCATAGAGTCTCCCAGCCAAATCCACTGCCGACCTAAAAGTGCTTGGTCGAGCAGCAATCAAGTGCCTACGAATGTCAGCTGGCACTCCCTCAATGTACCGGTTAATCTTTCGAGACAGTAGCGTCACTGGATCCGGCACCAGCCTTGCCATCTCATTGAATTTGGTGGTGTACTGCTGGTGGGTCATGGTTCCCGCCTCGAGTTGTAGGAACTCCCTCTCGATCTTATCGAGTCCCCTGTAAGGACAAATTCCTCAATCACCAGCTTATTCAACACGTTCCATCGCATTTTCCCGATGGCCCTAGAACCTTCAGCTTGGACAATATTGTCCCACCAACACAATGCCGAGTCGACAAAAGAGTGAGTCGCGAACTTCACCCTTTGATCTTCACGACACTCACTAATCTCCAACACTGCCTCCATCTCCCTCGCCCAGCGGTGAGCAGCAGCAGCATTGCCATTGCCATCGAAAGTCGAGGGCTTGCACCTCTGGAATGCCCCATAGTTGTATCCCTTGGTCATTACCCCTACTGCATCCTCCTATTCCTCGTCGGAAACTACTATCTTAGGATCCGACCGTTCCTCCTCTCCCTTGCTTTCCTTCCCAGTCGACCCTTTCCTGTCCTCCTTCTCCTTTTTCTCCTCGTTCCTCACAGCTCAAAAAACTTCAGTCACTACATACGGTAAGACTGCCTGCATGACCTGGTGCACCTCATCAGCAATCGCCTCCCGAGCTGAGGCGTTCAGGCTGGCATTCTTGTTTCCTTCAGTCCGGTCATGAACCTCAGGGTTCTCATGGGTCGTCTCAGGAGCTTTAGCACTGCTCCTAGTCACACGCGGTCGACCTCTGCCTCTAGAAGCCTTGGAGGATTTCTTCCCAGTCATTTCCTAAGGTAATAGCTCAGTTTATGTCAAGTATAGTAAGTCCCTAATGGCAGTTGCCAGTTGTGATTAACCACTTACTTTACTCTTCACACCCCAAGCATTTCCTATCCTGACTACATCAGTATCTAAATCTACTAAGAACACATAAGTCAAGTAGCGCACGCAGATAATACTGGTTATCCTTAAGAAAAGAAATACCTGATGACACGTAGCTACTCGGGCTGACATCCCTCCTTCTGTCCCATTTTCAGTTTAAGTTAAGGTCTATTTTGAAAATTTACCCATTTCACTTAAACATTGGCTCTGATACCAACTTGTAAGGCCCCATTCCCGGGCACCTCACAGTTGGTCATTCACAGCATAAAACATTACATATTATAAATTTAAGCAGCGGAATTAATTTAACAAAAACCATTCATTCATTATAAACACTGTTGTTAAGCAATACATTGTAGTTCATGAGTCACAAAATGAATAGTTGAATGAATTACAAAACAACAGTATTGTCAAGACATAAATGGATGTCAGTCTTGCCCCGCCGAATAGCCATCCCCGCGTGCCATCCTCAGCAACGTTTTACCTGCCAACTGGTAAATACATAAAAGTCAGTGTTGCTGAGTGAGTTCTAGTTTTTATAAATAAAATACTTTACTTTTCATTTCAAACCGTTCATTTCTTTCGTAGGTGATCACACATCGTACATACACATAGGTAATATTATTATTATCTTCATCATCGTTCAATTCATACTTTTACCATTATTCTTCCGGTCTTTTGCAACACAGAGTCGCTCACCCATTAGCAATCTCAAGGATTGCAAGACTTTTGGTCTTTTGCGACACAGAGTCGCTCACCCATTAGCAATCTCACGGATTGCAAGTCTTTCGGTCTTTTGCGACACAGAGTCGCTCACCCATTAGCAATCTCACGGATTGCAAGTCATTCGGTCTTTTGCGACACAGAGTCGCTCACCCCATTATCAATCTCAAAGATTGACCCTGTGTGCATCCTTTGGGGTAGCTAACCCAGATCACAGTTGAGCTAACGACAACAAGGCCGTGCACCTCTTTACATTTGCTTGCAAGACTTTCGTTCATTCGTTTACGTTCCACTTTTCTTTATCATTAATCTTTCACTTTATTAATGATAATAGTTTTCTTTCTTGATCGTGATCATACCACGTAAAGTCACACAGTATTAATATTAATAATTATGATAACAATAATAATAACCCTAATAATAATAATAATAATAATAAGGGTCATAATGACAATCAAACATAAGCATGTGCATTAAATAAACCCTGGTCAACATCGGTCGAAACCCTAAATGCACAGACTCCCACGAAAATTCTGCAATAATTTCAAAGTGTTGGGCGCATCAACACTATTTGGGCACATGAGCCCTGTCTGGGCGCATTTCAACTGTGCAGGCACCCCATCCCAACACTTAGCAGCTTATCACTTAGGCGCATGAGCCTTTCAGGCGCATGAGCACTGTTGGGGCACATCACCTCAATACTTAAGCGTTTGTAGCAAAAGCCTAGGCACATGAGCTACTGTTCAGGCACATCAACATGCACATGATATTTCTAAGGAATTTTCTAAGCGTAGGAGTACTGTTTAGGCACATTATCCTATACTTAGTTTTCTAAGTCATAATTTCAGGCGCATGAGCACTGTTGGGGAGCATGAGCCCCAACACTTAAGCTCTTGGTCAAGATCCTCGGAGCATGAAGACTATTCAGGCGTATGAGCATTATATAGGCGCATTATCATCCTGTTAACTATGTTTCTAAGTCGATTTCAGTCCCAAACATCCTATTACCTTGTTCTAAGCATACACATCCTCTACTAAGCATGAACTTAACATAACCATAACATTATATTCGCCCAAAACATACCCCACCCCATACACATGCACATGAACATACGGGTAACATACCCAATCTCATAAAAACATACATACATGTATTTTCCAGCCCCGAAATCGTATAAAACATGTAAAATAGGGTTCTAGAAACTCACCTTAGTTGTTTTCGGGTTTTATACTCTAAATCTTGGGCTTCCCAAAGAATTCGAACACCTAAAAATCCAATAACGCACACACCCGAACACACTCACACACATAAGAACATATACTTTCGGTTTCTTAGCCAAAAACACAACTTAAAAACACTACTTCTTACCTTAAATCTGGTTTTCCCCTTGTTCTTCTTCAAAGTCTCGAATTCTGCTTTCTCTCTCTAAAACTTCCGAATGAAAGATGTTGTATAGGATAAAATGGGCGGCCATACCACCTTTTCACCAACTTTATTACTTTTTGTCCATTTGACACTTTTGACCCCTTAACTTTGGGTTGACTTTCATTTCCATCCTTTATTTCTCTTTTATCCTTTTATTATTGCTTTAGAAATATCCGGGTGTTACACAGAGTTGTCACAAAACATAAGTGACAATGCGAAGATGACAAATAAGGTTAAGCATGTTACTTGTACACTATATAATCAAAAGGGTCACAACAAAAAAGGTTGCAACTTGAAAGTTGCTTCAACAACAATACATGATGCAAATCAAATGTAGTTTGAGTTTGGTTTGGATTAGATTTGGAGAAGTTTGGGTTAGGTTTGTATGGAAAGAAGTGTAGGGCCTGGTATGATCATTATTGGTGTTTAAATATGTTTCTAGTGGATTTTGTTTTTTTTTGAATAATGTATGGCTAGTAAATGGTCATTAGAACCATTACTCTTGGGATAAACATTATGTCAGATTACTTATGTTAATTTATATTGTGTGTTTAGGTAATTTTCATTATAAGAAGTACTTTACTTATGTCACTCTATATTGTATGTTGGTAAATTATCATTACAAGCACCAGTATAGTTATGTTAGGTTCAATTATATGTTTGGTAGATGGTCGTTACAAACACTAGTTTATTTATGTCCACTTAAATACATTTCAAGTATAGCAAACAAAGTAAAAAAATATAAAGTCAAATACATTTCCACCACACCAAAAAAAAGTAACAATACATAGTTATCATTCAACCAAAAGCTTGACCTTTACACTAGTTAAGGTCAATTGAAACAAAATACATTAAAAACATCAACGAACTAATAAAAACCACCAATGCAAAGCATTCTATTTTTAGCACACTTATGGTTAATTTTCCTAAGTAAGCTAGGATGATAACATTAGAACTTTCTCAAACAGGAGGATCAGCTCGGGCTACTAAACCACATACCTACAATTATAGAAAGGAAGTTAGGGCAAGAAAAAAAATTTGAGATGCAGATGAAATTACCTTGCGTGAACAGCAGTGAAACCTTCGACTAGGGTCAGTAGATGTCCAAGAGGTGTGAATCGTAGTGTGGGCACCACATTTGTAGATGACCATCGTCTTGATGGTGAAAAACAATAAACACAGGAGGGAAAACAATAAACACAGGATGGAAAACAATATGAAGATGACATACAGTTGGGGAAAGAGGGTTTTGAAATGCATAAAGGATTGGAAAAAAAATAAAAAAGGCCCTCACGGGAGGGGCACATACATCTATTTAAGAGATTTTATGAACAGCGTTAGCCTCAAGGACAAGAATAGTTATAAAATATAAACCACATGTCATGATTTGACAAATGATTTCCTTTTGGACTGAACTAGTTAAAACCCCATAACCTCAAGGACCAAAATAGAAATTAAAATTTTTTATCGGGATGTTTACAAAAAAGTAAAGTAAAATTATGTCTTTAGATTATTTAAAAAAAGTCCAATATTACAAATTATATATATTTTTAATCCTCTATATCGATTTGTCTAGTGAGTTTGTGCAATTTATATTTTAGCCACCTAAGTTTGATAGTTTACAAAAGAGCCCCTCCTACATGTCTTCATGCTTGATCATTTATAATCCCCATAGAAAGTGTGTAAAGGTTTTTAGGGGGAGATGAATAGGAGCTATCCATGAGGTTAAAAGGGGATGGTTGGAGTCAGATCTAGAGACGAAGATGGTGGGTTGGCTCAGAAGAGAATGATGATGTATAGAGCTGAACCTCTGGTGAAGGCACTTCAATGACGAAAATGACGAGTAATGACTAGATCTGTCATGATTGCGGGTGGTTAGGAGTGGAAGAAGGATTCATCTCTCCATCGGAACAACACGGGTCTGTGATGGTGGAAGGCAAGGGCAGATCGAAACAGAGAGGTACATCTTGTGGTTTGAAGCACCACCACTATAACATTGAAACAATGGGGGTTGTGGTGGAAGGGATTTGAAGCTAGAATTATGTTGTTTTGGATGGTTAAAACCATTGGAAAAGATGGGGTTGCAGATCGTCAGTTTGATGGTTTGTGTTTACAGCAGTGGGCTACGATGGTGATTGGTGTTCCGGTGGAGAAGAAGATAAGTTGGAGTTGTTATAGAGAGGGGTAACGGAGAAATTGAGTAAGATTCCAGTTAAACATAATAATAACATTGCAAGTTTTTTATTTTCTTTAACTGTTTATTTATTTTTGTTGTTAAGTACATAAATACATGAGTAAAGAAAGAATGCAGAAAGTACAAGCAAACAGGAGAAGTAGATGATTATTGGAAAATATAGTAGCTTAAAATTTAAAATATGTGTTATATGCGCAGATGACGAACGTAGATATTTGATTGCTTACGAAACACTATTTAAAAATCATTTTTGTTATTAACCTCCAAAGCTAAGCAAACAACTAATTACTTTATAAAAGTTGATACATATGTTTTCTTAAATGGTCGTTTGGCATGTAAGATAGATTATGTATATATCTAATCAAACTATTTTTTGTATAATGTCGATATATGACGTCAATATACTCTTATGTTTCAGTATTCAAAACATGATGATGCTTTCTTACTTTTTTGTATTAGTATGATTACTAGGTGTTGCAAGAAGACCACACGACAACACGCTGGGGTCCAATTCTAGTTATTATAGAAAAAACTAAATTAGTGGTAAATTTAATTGTAACAATAAAAAAAGAAATATAATTAAATGTCATCCAATTATACTTTGACATGTGGAGAGATATGGGTTGCAACTTTGGTTGGTTGACTTACTAGATGTGAATAAATGGTTGATTTTTCTTTTGTTTTTCCCCTTCACATCCCACCTAACTTTAGAGTCACCATAATGACAAGTCTTAAGATATGCAGAATCTACTTTATAAATATAAGAATATATTGTACACGTTAAATTAATTTTATAATTTAAGTCTTAATTTCAACATTACAACTACTTGTATTTTATTTAAAACCAAATAATTCTACACACTTCTATTTTCCCATCTAACACTATATTAGCATGATGTAGATTATATATGAGCAATAAGTAAGAAGTTGGACAAGAATCTTAGGGAGGGTTTGGTTGGAAGGAATGGAATGGAATAGAATTGAGAAACTAGTATAATTTTCAAGTAAAATTATATTTGAGTGGGTAATGAAATGTAAAACCCAAGGGAATGTTTCACCTCAAATTCTCTTGGTTGTGGGATTTCAAAATCCTTCCACCTAGAGAGGGAATTTGAAATCCCACAACCAAGGGAATTTGAGGTGAAACATTCCCTTGGGTTTTACATTTCAATACCCACTCAAACATAAATTTACTTAAAAATTATACTAGTTTCTTAATTCCATTCCATTCTATTCCATTCCTTTCAACCAAACGCTCCCTTAGCGTTAAAGCAAGGCTTTTAACATCGTGTTTACAGTTTTGGTTTTTTTTTTACGTCTTTTGTCTGTGAATCCTTTTCATGACTTTCATATGTCGTTTTTAAAAGATGAACACATGTTCTAGGACCTAGACAACTTATTGATGATATACATAGAGAAAAAGATATATAAATATCAGTCTTTTTATGTAACACCACAAAGTTTAATCAACTACAAGAGAAAGGAATGACTAAAACTTCCAACGAGCATAACTCGGGTCAGGAATAAAGTTATGGGACCCATAACTAATCAATGAATAAGAGCAATGTTTATAGACCTTGACTTTTTACATTCCGTAACATAGAAAGCAAGGTTGTGACTTGTAACATTTTAGCTTTACGGTCCGTAAGATTGTGGTAGTTAGCAAATCTTTAAATTTTGACATGTGGCAATGATGATGCTTTTTGGAAGTGACATTCGCTAAATTTTGGACCTTCTGGGTTATAATATTGGTCGATAGGGCCTATAAAAATAAGGCCTTAGCTTTTATCCGAGTTACAAAATCTACTCATTTAAACACATGTTCTAGGACCTTACTTGGCATGCACACATTAAAATGCTCCATGTTTAGGTCAACCTTAATGGGAGTAAGTACTTAACCTGGATATAAACCTTTTAGTAAACACCCATCAAGTCCTAACATATTTTTTTCCAATTAAGTTGTCATCTTGTTTCAAAGATCCCAAATCATAAATACTTTTGAATCTTCTTTTCACATAAGTTAATCTATGGAGGGTTCAACCTCTATTATAAATGTTGTACCTAGGATTGTGTTCATCAAATCATTCATATAGTTATTAAGCATCCCATATTGAGATTTATAATCTCTATTGATATGTAACATAGTTATTCTTTTGGCATTTCATATTTCCCTTGGGATTGTTCTTAAACAGCTTTGATTGGGATCTTTGGATTTTCTCATAGTTGACCCATTAATTTTGGAGATAGAAAGTTAGTTGTGAAAGCTTTAATGTCTCAACTTTGGAGGAACTTATGGTCACATAGATAAGTTTCTCTGATCAAGAATTGGATCCATATTTCTTAGAAATACAAAACACATAAGGTGATCATAGTTAGCAATAGCGGATACTAGTAAGCGACAAGCTACCTATACGCTACGTAGCGAATAGTTGTAAATATCTACCATTATCTTGTCTTTAGAAATAAAGTAGTTTTAATTTCATAAAATATTGTACATTCAATAAAAATAAACATAATTTAATGATAAATTAGTATAAAAGTTTAGCAAACACCCACAAAATATATAAAATAGTCCAATACTAATCATCCAAATCTTCATATTCCGGCTCGTCATTATCATCATCATGATCTGATGTTGGCTCAAAATCTTTAAACGCCCCAACATCATTTTCTTTGGCATCCACATCAAAATCATCTCCATTTCATATACTAAATGTTCCTCTAGGCCTCTACAACATGACCCCGTCTTAAATCATCACCCTTAAACACCAGGGCATCTTCTTCATCCTCTTCCTCTTGGACCTCCTATAAGGCTCCTATTAACCACTCATTCTGATATTGTATATTTGCATCATCTAAGATAATTGGGTCAATCGTATCACACACATCATACCTTCATCTTAGATATTAATTATGCTTAATGTACACAAGATCATTATAAGCTTTTGTTATTCGGGTTGTTTTTTTAATGAAGATACATTAATAAAATATAATAAGATAGTGAATATTATTTATATATAATATTAAATAGAAAGTTCCTTACATGTTAAAAAAGGCTCCAATTGTGTACCTTACGAATAATCAATCAGGTTTTTATGAGCCTAACCATGTCTTTCTAGTCGGTGAACTCTCTCATCATGTTTAGAAGCAATGTGGGTTGTATATGTATGTGTTAACTGCAATAGCTCTTTTAAGAGTTCTTTTCAAATGTGATAACTTAAAGATTCCGTTAAACATCAAATCAATTGTAACCCCCGGAAAATTCTGTTTGGAGCGTCATGCGACTGGAGCTCCATACGCATGGAAGTCGCACGACTGGAGCTCCATACGCATGGAAGTCGCACGACTGGAGTGTTCAATCGCATGGAGCTCAGGCGACTGAAGGTCTAGTCGCATGGTGTTCGGGCGACTGGAGTGCCCATACGCCTGGAGCTCGGGCGACTGGACTGTAGTATTTAAGGGAGAGGGCAGCCCTTACCCTCTCCCCACACTTGCAAAATCAGCCACAAAGAAGGGCAGAGAAAAAGAAGAGAGAAAGAAGAGAAAAGGGGGTGGTTCGGGCTCGGAATTCGTTGTGTGGCGAGTCAAAACGAAGCTCTAACCGAGGAGGCTGCTAAGGTGAGTTCTAGGACCCCTCTTTTACACGTTTTTAAATGATTTTGGGGCTGGAACACATCTAAAAATTATTTTCGGGTTTTTGGGTGTTTAACTCGTGTATGTATGTATATGTATGTGTATGGAGTGTTTAGGGCTTGATTTCGGGCTTGGATAGGATTGAATAAGGTTGAGGTATGATTCCCTAAGGTTTGGGAGGGTTTATTTGAGATCAAATGAGGTCTGGAAGGGTTTGGAGGCCGAAAGTCACGGCTGCAGTTCGTGATGAACTGTACTCACTTCCCAGTTAGGGCTAGGCGACTGGAGGGCCAATCGCACGACTGAGGGATGACTGAGGGTCAATCGCACGACTGAGGCTCAATCGCACGACTGGAGATCCAGTCGCACGACCGGTCATACGACTGAGAGTCCAGTCGCATAGGTGCTCAGTCGCACAGGTGTCCATTCGCACGACAGAGAGTTCAGTCGCATAAGTCCATCTGCATAGCTATTCAGTCGCACGACTGAGGGTTCAGACACATAGAATCCCATTCGCATAGTGTTCATTCGCACGATAGGAGGTCCATTCGCACGATTGAGTGTTCAACGCATGGATGCTCATCCACATCGGTCCAATCGCATAGTGTTCAGTCGCATGGAAGCCATGTGACTGAAGGGTGCCCATTCGCCCAAGTAGGGATGTTGTGTACGAGAAGAGATATAGTTCCATTATTGGCCTCCGGGAAAGGAGCAAGGGTAGGTAATGATGTGATAGCTCTCGTAGGTACATGTGTGATAACTATCGAGGCTTAGAAGTTAAGTGGGGCACGATGATGATAGTAATTGCATGTATATGCGTGATGTATGTATGTTGAGTATGATGTAGCCCTGTATGATGGTAATGACTGATGACTTGTAAATGTCGATGTTCCTTGTTTCGATACGTGTTTATCTTTCCGTGACTTTATGTGTTATGATTAATGAATAAAATGAAAAGTATTATGTAACGTAAAGCGAAAGATAATAAAAGAGGAACGTGATGAGTGAATGTATGCACTAACGTATGAATGAACGAACGTAAAGCTAGTGAGCATATGTATGAGGTGAGCGACTCTGTGTCGCTACAGACTCGAATGAGATCACTGTCGTGTATCCCGGTACTGTGTCAGTCTTCGGACATGAGTCGGGGGTTTGTGTAACAGGCCCCGGCACAGTATCAGTCTTCCGACATGAGTCGGGGATATTGCATGAGACGAGTTAGTGAGGTGAGCAACTTTGTGTTGCAACAGACTCGGATAGAGTTCAATCCAGGTGATTGACTCGAACGGGATCTTTGTCGTGTATCCCGGTGCTGTGTCAGTCTTCAGACATGAGTCGGGGGTTTGTGAGCAGGCCCCGGCACAGCATCAGCTTTCGAGCATGAGTCGGGGATATTGCATGATACAGGATCTAGTTGGATGAGTAGAGGATCGCATGCTCCGGTACTATGTCAGTCTTCGAACATGAGTCAGGGGTTTGTGTACAGGCCCCGGCACATTATCAGTCTTCGGACATGAGTCGGGAGTAGTGCGTGAGAGTGAGATGAGACGTATGAGGAACGGATCGCGTGCTCCGGTACTATGTCAGTCTTCGGACATGAGTCGGGGGTTTGTGAGCAGGCCCCGGCACAGTATCAGTCTTCGAACATGAGTCGGGAGTATCGCGTGAGTTAATGAATAAGAGAGATAATTATGAAAGAAAGAAAGTATGAAACAAACGAAAGATAATGAACGTAAGTAAAGCTAAAGAACGAATGAATGAAATTAATGAATGGAAGGAGCGTAGTGATAACGCACGAAACGGGATCCTTGTCACTCGACCTCAGTAATCATGGTTGTGTGCCATGAAGAGGGTAAAGTGTGACCGGATCCAGATAGAAGTAAAAGACTGAGAATGAATGAAAGTTAAAGATAAAGAATGAACGAGTAAAGAAGATAATAATGATATTATCTATGTGTATGTACGTATGATGCGTATTCACATACGAAAGTATAGTATGACTTTGAAAGAAGTAAAGAACGGTTTTAACGAAAGAAAAGTATGTTTTTAATATAAAACTAGAACTCACTCAGCAACGCTGACTTTGATGTGTTTCCAGTTGGCAGGTATGTTGCTGAGGATGGCACGAGGCGACTACTCAGTTTCGTTGAGGCTGGCATCCCTATTTTGACATGTCAATGTATTTTGAGATGAAAACGAATATTGTAATGTTATGAAATGACATGTTTTTAGTTATTAATGAAAGTTTTAAATTCCGCTGTAAGATAAATGTACGTTTTAAAATGTTTTATGCGAGATGAATGACTAACTGTGAGGTGCCCGGGAACGGGGCCTTACAAGTTGGTATCAGAGCCAAAGTTTAAGTGAAATAGGTAAATTTTCAAAATAAACCTTAACTTAAACTGAGAATGGGACAAAAAGGGATGGATGCCAATCTGAGTAGCTGCGTACCATCTGGTATTTTCTTAAAGTTAACCGGTATTATGTGTGCATGTTATGTGTTTATATGTTGCTGGTAGATTTAGATACTAATGTAGTCTGGACAGGTAATGCTCGGGGTACGAAGAGTAAAGTAAGTGGCTTATCACAACTGATCACTGTAATTAGGGACTTACTATACTTGACATGAACTGAGCTACTCCCTTGAATGACCATGTTGGTGTTTGAATCTTTAAGTGTGTTATAGAGGATGGCCAGTGGTAGATCTTCTAAAGCTTCACATGGTGGAGGTGGTGGCGGACGTGGTGTTGAACCACGAGTCACAAGAGGAAGACCTAGGGTTGAGAAGGTGGTTCATGAGGAACCCGATACCCCTCATCCGGAGGGCGCTAATGAGAGTGCTAACTTGAGGGCCTTAGTGAAAGAGGCGATGGTCGAGGAGGTGCATCAGGTCATGCAGACAATCCTACCGTCTGTAGTGACTGAGGTGATAAAGGTTGTTAGAGATAGGGAGAGACAGGAAAGGGGTAGACCTTCGGGCGAAAGGAGACGGCCGAAGAGTGGAACGGTTTTCTTCAATGACGAAGAGGAAGAAGAGGAGGAAGATCATGCGCCGGAGACAGCACGAGGCTGTAACTACGGGGCATTTCAACGATGCAAGCCCCCAACTTTTGATGGTAATGGCACTGCTGCTGCTGCTCACCGGTGGGTGAGGGAAATGGAAGTCGTGTTGAATATCAGCGAGTGTCAGGAGGATCAGAAAGTAAAATTTACTACCCACTCTTTCGTGGACTCAGCTTTGTGCTGGTGGGACAACATAGTCCAAGTTGAGGGTAGTCGGACTGTTGGAAGGATGAGATGGTCAGAGTTGAAAAGGCTGGTGGTTGAGGAGTACTGTCCTCACCGTGAGATGGATAAGGTTGAAAGGGAGTTCTTGCAGCTGGAAGCGGGGACGATGACACATCAGCAATACACCATCAAATTCAACGAGATGGCACGGCTGGTGCCGGATCAGGTGACACCTCTTTCGCGGAAAATCAAGAGGTATATTCAGGGCTTGCCGGCGGATATCCGTAGGCACATGATCGCTGCCCGACCAAGCACGTTTAGGTCGGCGGTAGATCTAACGGGAAGGTTGTACGACGAGCGGGAGGCGATGGCGATAACGAGCGAAGCGGAGGAGCGAGCCTATGTTAAGAAGGGAAAGGAAGGCGAGATAGTGATGCTAGAATGGTGGCCGAAGGTAAGGTGATAAGGATCGATTATCGAGAGAGGATACCAAGAAAGGGTGAGGAATGCAAGAAGTGTGGTAGAGGTCACGAAGGGGAGTGTAAATGGGGACTGAACGTCTGTTTTCAGTGTGGAAAGGAAGGCCACAGGGCAAGGGAGTGCCGCATGGCTAGGTGCTACAACTATGATGAGACTGGACATCTAATCAGGGATTGTAAGAAGTCAAAGGCAGGAAGCTCCGGTGCAAGGAAGCAGAACAGAGGGTGAAGGCTACAGCTTCTGCCATGGCCAGGAAGAGGGTAGAGCAGACTCCGACTGGACGACAGGTACGTTTCCGGTAATTTAATTTTTGCGCACTTATGCCTTGAATGCGATACTAGTAGCAGTTCGTTCCTACTGCCTTCTGTTGTGAGTTGCATGTTAGGAGAAGGAACATCGATGAGCCATTTGATGTAGAGATTGCTATTAATGAATTCACTAGGTTACCTGATGCCCTAGAGCATTGCGTGATGCAATTGAGAAAGTTGTGTCACCCGTCGTCTGAGAAACAGTTTCGGCCTGTGATTGGTTCATTGAACGGCAACGTACGCATAGTTTTGACGTTGTAGCAAACTAGTAGAATGGGAGGTCGGAAGCAAAAGAAAAAGATAAATTTGGTTTGGGCCACCAAAGAAGCCGATTTGCCTTTCAATCACAGTGTACCTGCAAGGAACCTGAGAAAAACCGATCTCGGTGCAGTTATATTTGGAACAACACATAGCACGATTAATGAATGCCTTTCTCGTCAGCTGTTTGGCTTGCCAGAGGGTCATTATTCATAAATAAAGAATATCAAACAAGGCTTGTGGTGTTTCTTTTTAATTATAGTGACCGTACTCTATATGGCATATTTGAGGCCACAGATCCTGGTCAAATGGACATTGATCAGTATGCATGGGTTGCCGACGGAGATAGTCAAGATGGACCAGAAGTCGTAAGTTGATAAACAATGTAGAGTGATAGGATTTCAGGTGAAAGACTGGAAAAGAGATGAGACAGTATTGCCCGCAAAGATTTAAGGAACAACAGGTTTCGGGGACGAAACCTGTTTAAGGGGGGTGGACTTGTAACACCTGGAAAATTCTGTTTGGAGCGTCATGTGACTGGAGCTCCATACGTATGGAAGTCGCACGACTGGAGCTCCATACGCATGGAAGTCGCATGACTGGAGTGTTCAATCGCATGGAGCTCAGGCGACTGAAGGTTCAGTCGCATGGTGTTCGGGCAACTGGAGTGCCCATACGCCTGGAGCTCGGGCGACTGGACTGTAGTATTTAAGGGAGAGGGTAGCCCTTACCCTCTCCCCACACTTGCAAAATCAGCCACAAAGAAGGGCAGAGAAAAAGAAGAGAGAAAGAAGAGAAAAGGGGGTGGTTCGGACAAGGAATTCGTTGTGTGGCGAGTCAAAACGAAGCTCTAACCGAGGAGGCTGCTAAGGTGAGTTCTAGGACCCCTTTTTTACACGTTTTTGAATGATTTGGGGCTGGAACACATTTGAAAACTATTTTCGGGTTTTTGGGTGTTTAACCCGTGTATGTATGTATGTGTATGTGTATGGAGTGTTTAGGGCTAGATTTCGGGCTTGGATAGGCTTGAATAAGGTTGAGGTATGATTCCCTAAGGTTTGGGAGGGTTGATTTGAGCTCAAATGAGGTCTGGAAGGGTTTGGAGGCCGAAAGTCACGGCTGCAGTTCGTGATGAACTGCACTCACTTCCCAGTTAGGGCTAGGCGACTGGAGGGCCAATCGCACGACTGAGGGACGACTAAGGGTCAATCGCACGACTGAGGCTCAATCACAGGACTGGGGATCCAGTCGCACGACCGGTCATACGACTGAGAGTCCAGTCGCATAGGTGCTCAGTGGCACAGGTGTCCATTCGCACGACAGAGAGTTCAGTCGCATAAGTCCATCCGCATAGCTATTCAGTCGCACGACTGAGAGTTCAGTCTCATAGAAGCCCATTCGCATAGTGTTCATTCACAAGATAGGAGGTCCATTCGCACGATTGGGTGTTCATCCGCATGGATGCTCATCCGCATCGGTCCAATCGCATAGTGTTCAGTCGCATGGAAGCCATGCGACTGAAGGGTGCCCATTCGCCCAATTTGGGCTGTTGTGTACGAGAAGAGATATAGTTCCATTATTGGCCTCCGGGAAAGGAGCAAGGGTAGGTAATGATGTGATAGCTCCCGTAGGTACATGTGTGATAACTATCGAGGCTTAGAAGTTAAGTGGGGCACGATGATTATAGTAATTGCATGTATATGCGTGATGTATGTATGTTGAGTATGATGTAGGCCTGTATGATGGTAATGACTGATGACTTGTAAATGTCGATGTTCCTTGTTTCGTTACGTGTTTATCTTTCCGTGACTTTATGTGTTATGATTAATGAATGAAATGAAAAGTATTATGTAACGTAAAGTGAAAGATAATAAAAGAGGAACGTGATGAGTGAATGTATACACTAACGTATGAATGAACGAACGTAAAGCTAGTGAGCATATGTATGAGGTGAGCGACTCTGTATCGCTACAAACTCGAATGAGATCACTGTCGCGTATCCCGTACTGTGTCAGTCTTTGGACATGAGTCGGGGGTTTGTGTAACAGGCTCCGGCACAGTATCAGTCTTCGGACATGAGTCGGGGATATTGCATGAGACGAGTTAGTGAGGTGAGGAACTTTGTGTTGCAACAGACTCGGATAGAGTTCAATCCAGGTGATTGACTCGAACGGGATCTTTATCGCGTATCCCGGTGTTGTGTTAGTCTTCGGACATGAGTCGGGGGTTTGTGAGCAGGCCCCGACACACAATCAGCTTTCGAGCATGAGTCGGGGATATTGCATGAGACAGGATCTGGTTGGATGAGTAGAGGATCGCATGCTCCGGTACTGTGTCAGTCTTCGGACATGAGTCGGGGGTTTGTGTACAGGCCCCGGCACAGTATCAGTCTTCGGACATGAGTCGGGAGTAATGCGTGCGAGTGAGATGAGACGTATGAGGAACGGATCGCGTGCTCCGGTACTGTGTCAGTCTTCGGACATGAGTCGGGGGTTTGTGAGCAGGCCCCGGCACAGTATCAGTGTTCGGACATGAGTCGGGAGTATCGCGTGAGTTAATGAATAAGAGAGATAATTATGAAAGAAAGAAAGTATGAAACGAACGAAAGATAATGAACGTAAGGAAAGCTAAAGAACGAATGAATGAAATTAATGAACGGAAGGAACATAGTGATAACGCACGAAACGGGATCCTTGTCACTCGACCTCAGTAATCATGGCTGTGTGCCATGAAGAGGGTAAAGTGTGACCGGATCCAGATAGAAGTAAAAGACTGAGAAGAATGAAAGTTAAAGATAAAGAATGAACGAGAAAAGAAGATAATAATGATATTATCTATGTGTATGTACGTATGATGCGTATTCACATACGAAAGTATAGTATGACTTTGAAAGAAGTAAAGAACGGTTTTAAAGAAAAAAAGTATGTTTTCAATATAAAACTAGAACTCACTCAGCAACGTTGACTTTGATTTGTTTCCAGTTGGCAGGTATGTTGCTGAGGATGGCACGAGGCAACTACTCAGTTTCGTTGAGGCTGGCATCCCTATTTTGACATGTCAATATATTTTGAGATGAAAACGAATATTGTAATGTTATGAAATGACATGTTTTTAGTTATTAATGAAACTTTTAAATTCCGCTGCAAGATAAATGTACGTTTTAAAATATTTTATGCACGATAAATGACCAACTGTGAGGTGCCCGGGAACGGGGCCTTACATCAATACACTGAGTCGTGCAAGGATTCCAATAAATCCATGGATATTTTTCTTCCACAAGTTGGCCTATCAAAATTTTCATAAGTGTTATAGGGATTTAAAAATCTTATATCAACAAATTAGTAGTTTGTTATAAACTTACCAACCAAAACATTATTACTAGCACTATCCGTCACAATCTAAACAATGTGATCTGGCCCAACCTTTTTGATGAATCTATCAGACAATTTAAACATGTTCTCACCTACGAGAGATTTCAAAAGTTACTAAGTTTTTCACGTTTAGTATAGTTAATAAAACTTCATAAGTTAACTAGTTACCTGTGTAAGAATAGATAGTAGCATCAACTGACTCAATGAACATGCTTCCTTGAGGAGTGTTTACAAAATACACTTCCTTTATGGTCCCTCCATCCATCGTCCGTCAAAGCATACCCAAAGGTTGACTTCTCTACCTCATTATCTTGTAATATTTTTTTGGTATGTTCCATTAATAGCATAGGAACATAAACCTCATGCTAACTAGGGGGTTCATACAACCATATCGACCAACCGCTTCAAGTGCAGGCCCCAAACTATCATACTTCACCACATTAAAAGAATGTCTCACATCATGCATCCAACGGGCAAACTTTTTCATCGCATCAAGTCTTAGTTTCTTTTGAACTTCATTATGTTCTACACTCCCAACTAAGTTCCCCTTTTTTTCTCTAATTAGCTTGATGGCTTGAACATAAAATCTAATAGGCCTTTTGCATTCTTAGTATAAGCATTAGCCGTTGAGCCAGTGGATCAAACGGACCTCTTTCCCTTGATTGAACTTCACTATGGTTATTTGTGATTTCATCTTCATCATCATCTAAATCAACCACATCATCAAAATAGGATGTGTTATTAATCACTTATCTGGCAGGTTACTTCTTTTCAAATTGTTCTCTCAACAACACTCAATTTGGCGTAAACTTTAGGACATGTTAAAATGGCAGGGGAATACAAGGCAAGGTGATACTTGTGTCTTGTAATCCCACCGCTTGAAACAAAAAACAAAAATTGCATCACATCGAGCTTTTGGTTCCTTCTACTAAAGTCTCGTAGGTCCACATAACATCAGGTTCCCTTTTAGTTCTAGTGCCCATTTATATTAACAACATAAAGGGTGTGATCCGTGCTATACAACTGGGGTTACAAAAGTTGAAAGATTGTATTCTAATAATGTATACGTTAAACTAATAACCCAAAAAAACATTACGTGTGAACCGCTGATAAAAAAATATAATAGAAAAAATACAATAAAAATATAAATACCTCAAAACAAAGAAGAAAAAATAGTGAATGTGTAAATGGTGACTTTAATATTTTAAATTGATTAGAAGATTTGACATAACTAGAAGACTTAAGTATGAAACTTAAAAAAAAAGTTAAGATGATTAAATGTAAGTTTGACATAACTCAAACGCTTAAGTATATAATTTAAAAAGTTTGGACATAACTCGAAGACTTAAATATACAATTTAAAAAAAAAAGACAAAATGAGTAGATATCAATTTAGGGAAAAAAAGAGAAAGTGTTGTGGTTACTTTCAAAAAATCTTTATAGGTTTAAATGTGAAATTATATATTAAAAATATATTTTTTACTAGTTTGGAAAAAAAGAAAATTTTTATGGTAACATTGAGAAAACCTACACCTTCACTACTCATATTTTTTCTATTTGTTATATATAGTGATACGATGAGTGTTATCGAGTCTCTTTTTCAACCTGTATTAAACGTTGATATATTTGGGTATTATTATTATTTCAACTACGAAATATAGAGTGACTATATACTTATTTAAATAAAATGATACTTAAATCAAACTAGTTGAATTCCAACACGCGCGTTGCGCGTGTCCTCAACGTGTAACAATGCCATTTGCATTTCGCAATAGACTGAAAAAACACAAATAGGTCTTGTTTAGCACCCAGTGCTCAGAGTAGACGTTCCTTTATGGCTGCAAAGTGAAGACAACGCCACGCCAAACTACGAAAACCTGTTTTAAAATCATCATAGCCTTCACAAATATGTATACAGTAACACACAACATATGCAGTGTGTGAAGAATTAAGGGACAAGTAAACCACACAATCACCACCAAAAGAAACCACATAGAGCCAACCAACGTAACTAAAGCAGAAGGTTATGTAGAAAGAAAAAAAAGGTTTGCAAATCACAATTCTAATTTAAGATAACAAACTTAATCACTGATAGTGTTTGGAGGCTCAGAAACACAGCCTCGATGTAGCTGCAATCAGAATCGATGTCACGCCAAAACATCAAACACTGAATTTTTATTCCACATCAATTCCTCTTGAACAAACCATTTTTACTTGCAATGTTCCATAATTGTCGGATGTGCACCCCAAGAACATCTCATGCATGTGCTAACAATCTAAGTGTGAATTAACAGCTCAGATGAACCAAGCTCATCATCACACATGTTTACAATCTTAGATGAGCTCAAGCTCATCATCATCGAAGAATCTCACTTATGAATAATCAAATGTTTTTAATCTTTGCCATACAAATAGATCCCAGAACCAAATCTAATCAGAGTCCCTTAAACCCAAAACTTTTATTCAAAGCTATCAAAGATCATCACAGCCTTTAACAATCTCAGATGAGCACAAATTAACTCATCATCATTGAAAGATATCATGTATTAATGACCGATAACATTGTAACTGATGCTTGAACTGTAACACCCGGATATTTTTAAAGACGAGAAAGAAAGAATAAAAAAAGCGAATAAAAGAAGGAGACATAATTTAACCCAAGTTGAGAGGCTAAATGTGTCAAAAGGATAAAAAGGTATAGAAGTTGGTGCATAAAGTGGGTATGGCCACCCACATTCCCCTGCACTCTTATTCTCAACTCGTTTTAGAGAGAGAAAGCATAGAAGCTTTCAGGTTTTGAAGAAAAATCAAGAAGAAGGCTGAATTCAAGGTAAGAATTCGAAGTTTTAAGTGTTCTAGTTAGGATTTAGCCTCGGTTATATGCTTATGTGTTTGTGTGTGTGTTCGGGTGTGTGTGTTCGGGTGTGTGTGTTTGGTGGGTTTCTAGGTGTTTGAAGTCATTGCATACGGGTTTGAAAAAGACATGCTCAAGGTTGCATAGTGAGTACCAGAACCCCCTTTTTACATATTCTAACTGATTTTGGGGCTGGAAATACATGTAAGTACGTTTTTATGAAATGGATATGTTACCCATATGTGTATGTATGAATGTGTATGTGGGTGGGTGTAAGTTTGAGTTTGATTTGTGGTTATGTTCATATTATAATGCTTAGAATGTTAGTGATAAGCTTAGAACATGATGAACTGATGAATTGGGATTGATTATGATGATTGATAATATGAGTTGGATGACATGCGCCTAAATAGTGGCCCATGTGCCCAACGGTCAAAATTGCTTAAGTGTCCCCATACGCCCAAACCCCATGCGCCCAAACAGTACCCATGCACCTAGGCACTCATACGCCTGCATAGTGCCCATGCGCCTAGAATTGGCTCAGAATGACTAAGTGTTGGGCCATGCGCCCCAATAGTGCCCATGCGCCCAGAACCTTCCCATGCGCCTAAGTGTTCCCATGCGTCCAGAAGGCCATGCGCCTGCATAGTGCCCATGCGACTGCATAGTGCTCATGCGCCTAAGATTTAGAAATATTTTTCTGAATTTTTGGGGTTGAAAATGCATACTAAATATACGATTTAAATGACCAAGATTTTAATAGGTTTTAACAGGAAGATTTATTTTTCTATAACAAAATGTGTTATACGAATATGTTAAAATAAAAATTTTCACGTTGACCAGGCAGCGTGGCCCCAGCAGGGGCGTTGTCCCTTGGACCCCACTAGAGGCGGCTGCCCCTAGGACCCCGCTGTCAGGGGCTGCCGCCCCCGAACCCCCGCTTTTCCGCGGAGGGTCGGTAATGTTCTATGATGACTCGTACTTGTTGTGCATGTGCTTGTGTACGTGAATGAATGATGCATGATGTATGTTATGTATGATTATGTGTGACAATGTTGTGCTTACGTATGATATGTTTCCTTATGTTCCTTATTATGTATTATTCCGTGACCCATGTATTATGAGTATGAAGTGAATGTGAAGTGTTATGTAACGTAGAGCGGAAGTTAATGTTAATGACATGTGGAACATAAAGAAAGAATGAATGCATGCATTAATGAACGAACGAATGTAAGAAAAGTCTTGCAAGCAATGTATGGAGGTTCACACCCAATGAAGGGTTAGCTCAACTGTGTGTGGGTTAGCTACCCCAGAAGGAGGTTCACACCCAATGAACGTGAAGTATTATGTAACGTAGGTTCACATCCAATGAAGGGTGTTAGCAATGTATGGAGGTTCACTCAACAACGCTGACTTTTATGTATTTTCCAGTTGGCAGGTGATTATTGCTCAGGATGGCACGGGACAGCTACTTGGCATTTTTGGGATGGCATTCATTTGTATAACAATGATGTTTTTCTGATGTAATGTAAATTATGATATCTTGTAATAATTAACTATATTGTATTAATTTGCAAAAGCGTTCATTAATATATGAAAGGGTTTTAATTAATTTCCGCTGCGATGTTTTAAATAAATGTATGGTTTATGTGCGATGAATGACCAACTGTGAGGTGCTATTGAACGGGGCCTTACATGAACCAATAGATCCAACAAATCAGACCCGAAATTGTAGCACAGATTCAACAAAACACCTATATCATGGGTCATCTTCACCTAAACCGTAACTGATTACTAAAAAAACCATGATAAACCAACAAATCAATCAAACAACCAATGAAAAGCAAAAGCCAAAATGTTTATTTAACATTAAGAACACGTATGCAAAAAGAACCCCAAACATGTATTATCAGAGTGACCACCACCACGAGCAGAAAAGTGCAACAGTCAATACAAAAATCAAAAAGAAGAAACCCAAACAGAGAGTAAGATCGAGAAGGGATAGAGCCGGATTTAGAACCACCTCCATCCTTCTTACTCTCTTTATCTCTATGTACAGAGGTCTCCAACCATCTTTCTCTACACATCACACATAAAAAAACAAAAGACGGAAGCCCGAAGGACCAATCGGAACTAAGGGTGGTGGGTCGCTGACATAAAACAACCATCGTTGGAGCGGCTAGATGTCAACAGACCAACGACCAAAAATCAAAATATGGAATCCCAAACACCTATCAGAACTGAAGGGTGTGGCTCGCCGACATACCGACATAAAACAACAGTCGCCGGAGCGATAGAGCGCCGAACAAACCAAAGGCGGCCATTCTAAGGTTTTCTATCTCTACTCAAAGAGAGAAATGAAAAAAATAAGAAGATAAATTGATAAAGACAGCAAGTGGGACACACGTCAAAAAGGCAGGAGATGGTGAAGGATAGGTGACATGCTACACAGTTGTTTTACTGTTCATTCTTTTGCAAAATTAACATATAGTTTAATAATATTAAGTTATAAAAATATAAATAAGAAATGTATATATTTTAATATTATTTAAAATATTATAAATAAAATAATACTTAAATTAAATGTATATTAAATTATGTATTAATTAGAAGAAATTTATTAAATATAGGCAAATTAGAAAGTATTGTATATAGCATTTGTATTTTATGTTTAAGTTATATTAGGTTTCTTATTTTTTAAGTAAAATTACAAGTGTGTACTTATCAATTGCTTTATATAATAGTATAGATAATATAAATATAGATTATTATTATCATCGTTATTATAAAAGTATTTAGTAATTATATACATAATTATTCAAATAAGATAATACTTATTGATGAACTTAATTAATAAAATATTATATATTAATTGGGAGAAATTTCATAAATATGAGCCAATTAGGAACTATTGTATATAACACTTGTATCTTATGTTTAAAAAGTTATATTTGATGTCTTAAATTTTAAGGTAAAATTACAAGTGCGTACTCATAGATAAGATAATACTTATTTATAAATTTAATTATTATTATTATAATAAAAATATGAGTAAATTGCAATTTTCATACCTGTGTTTTAGGGGTGTTAACAGGATCAGCGCCAGCTTAACAATTTGCATACCTGAGTTTACGAATGCTAACTATTTACGTACCTCCGTCCAATTTTCGTTAAACAACCGTTAAATCTCCCCCACGTGCTCCTCACGTGAGGGGCAAAACTGTTAATTCGCCATGAGCAGCCTCTACAACAACCTCTCTCTCCAAACCTTACCTTCCATCCCCTCCCTCCAAAACCTCTCGCCGGAGACTCTCAAACTCACCGTCTCCCACCGCTCCTCACCGCCCTCAAACCCTACCCCGCCGCACACATCAGCCACCTCGCCATCAATAACCACCGCCTCTACGCCCCCTTCAGCGATCGCATCCACGTGTTCGACACGAAGTCGTTCTCTTTCATCGACACTTTCACCGTCAACAATTCCTCATTAGGTGCCGTCAAATCTCTCACGTTTCATAACGAAAAAGTGTTCACATCTCATCAGGACAGTAAGATCAGAATATGGAAACTAACGGAACACAAACAACATAAACACGCTGGAACCCTACCGGCGGTGGAAGATTAATAAATTGGGTGAATTGACAGTTTTGCCCCTCACGAGAGGAGCACGTGGAGGAGATTTAACGGTTGTTTAACGGAAATTGGACGGAGGTACATAAAGTGTTAGCATTCGTAAACTTAGGTATGTAAACTGTTAAGCTAGGGCTGATCCTGTTAACACCTCCAAAACACACGTATGAAAATTGCAATTTATTAGTAATTATATACTGAAATATTCAAATAAGATAATAGTTATTAATAAATTTAAATATTTATTTAAAGTATTATCAATAATATAATATATAATATAGTTAATTAAGTAATCTCACTTTATTATATAATTTATTTATAGTATGCATAAATTAATGTATTAATTAAAAGAAGTTTATTAAATAAGGGGTAAAATATGAATAATTTCATAGAACACATGTACATAATGCTTAAAAAGTTGTATTAGGTGTCTTAATTTTTTATAAAATTACATTTGTGTCTTAAAGTTTTCCCTTATATAGTAGTATAGATAATCCAAACAATTACAATCAAATTAACAGTTACAACAACATCAAAGTATCAATAAATGAATAATTATAGCCAAAATTAAGTATTCAGATAACTTTCTTAGCAACAATAGTAGAGAATAGAAGGATAGGAGGGCGGTGTCGAATGAATTTCTTAGCGGTGGTAGTAGGGGATCGAAGGATGGCCGATGGGATGGTGTTGATGATGGGAGGCGGTGACTCGACAAGGTGGCTGAAGGAAGGGAGCCGATGTTCGATGTTAGGAGCCGATGTTAAAGGAATCAAAGTGGGGAGGGGGCGAGTGGCTGAATAGATGGGGAAACCCTATTTGATGTCTTTTATATAATCAACATTAAAAAATAAATAATTATTGCTAGCTGTCACTATCTACCGCTAACCACCTGATAGCGACACTAGACCTGTACGCGCCGTAGCTTGCTATAGTAGCCTCTTTGGTCGCTATTGACAACCATCAAGGGCATAAATGATTTTTTAGGTTTGTATTTTTCCACCCATTCATATGTTTCACTATCATTCCTTTATCTTTCCTGTAACTATATAAACCAACCTTAACTTGACTTTCCTATATGGCACCCAACACATTTTCTTAGCCTGTCTCTTTCATCTTTTAGATGCTAATTTGCCTTTTTATAGCATGTTTTCTAATAATTTTTTGTTAGCTTTTTTCTCAGTTTCAAACACTTTACCAAGATAGAAATTGGAACCTTTTATATTGTGTTTCTAATGTCTTAAACTTTTGTCCTATTGTTACCATCATCCTTATGAGACTCTCATCCGGTATCAAACAACTCATTTTCTATTCATCTTCTTGAGCAGCAAAATCAACTGCATTTAAATGGTGGCTAGTGAACGTAACATCTTCATCACTATTCAACCTAAATTTCTTATATCAACTTTAACAAAGTTAATATAATTCCTGCAATATCTTATGAAGTCAGTATCATCCCACTCTTTTCATTCATTCTATAGGATCAATTTCATGATCATCTAATCTAATCTTAACCTAATGCATAATATTGATTCGATGTTTTATGTATATGTTCAACACCTTATGCGCAAACAAGTATTGCAAAAACCCTCTAATATTTGTATCATTTCCCAAAGCTTCAAGACAAAATCTAAATAAGAACCAAATATTAGATAATGATAGTACCTTTCAACTTTACTACAATAACTTGATTTGACATAATATCACCCATCTCTTGTATAAAACTTCTCAATATGAAACAAATCAATGAAGTGTGTTATACCTTTGAAGATATGAAGAGAGTGGAAATTAACTATTCTTACCGCCATGATGGAATTTTTTTAGGGAAACTGACTACATTTTCACATGAAACAACACCATTGGACACTATGTGTTAGGACGGTGTACGTACGGAGTACTAACTGATTCTTCGTTATACCGGATCAAATAGTGCGGAATCCTATTTGATTGGCGATCCAATCAGGGAGAACGTAATCAAGATCAATCCTAACGATTAGAAAACGTTAAGAATGGACTAGGAATGATCTGAGACGTTCTATGAAGTTGGAATGGACGAACATGATGCTCTGGGTCGGCTAGGGTTGCAAGTATTCGAAGTGTTACGTTTTTCCACGAATTAAGTGGTATTTATAGGTTACAGCTATCATCGTACGACTGAGCCAGGCGACTGGCTCAGTCATGCGACTGAATCATACGATTGGTTCATTCGGACGACTGAGTCAGTCTTATGACTCAATCGTACGATTGACTCAATCACCTGATCCATTCGTGTGACTGGCCCATTCGCATGGTCCAGTCGTGCGACTGAATTAGATAACTTAGTTAAACACATTCTTGAACCTTTGATGATTCAAAACTATGTCTAACAACTGTAAACCTATATAACATTGTCATATATGCGCGTACTAACAATTGATATGAATAGATATAACATGTAAGCAACCAATAACATAAAGGAAGAGATTCTCATTATAATAAACAAACGTTACATATGCGTTACAAGATGAAGTTCTATTACATTGTAACTCACTAGACTAGAACTGGGGACATGTGTACCAACAAACTCCCCCTTGGACCTAGTTCTATCTAGACTTTGACTTCTTTCTTGAATTCTTCAAATCTCTTCTTTCTATCTTCTGTAGAAACCCCAGAGTGAATATCGAGTGCGAAGCATATACGTATGACGTGTTGAAACTGAAGTGCTTGCACGATATCCTGAGTGTCAAAAAATAGTGGCCACTTGTACAAGATGTAGACATCTGAAGCAGACAAGTTGGTTAGCCACATAGGGTCGTATACCCTAATCGTCTCTATCATTCCTTCTTTATTCAAAACTATGACGGCCTCACCTGTGCGCCAGTCATAATACCACCATTTAAAATGGGGTGCAAAATCTTGTGGCATTTCCCTCAATGGAATACGCGACATTGTGCGCGGATGGTGCCATCTCAAAATCACTTTTGGCCTTCCGAGGTGGGATCAACCTCGGTCTTATGAATCAACCTTTTGGGCTGTTGAGGTTTAAAATTGACCCACCTCGTAAGGTACTCTTTCTTCAGTGCCTTCTCGAACCATCCAGATATCTTCCCGGGGATAGCATATAGGAGGCGCAAGTTAGCTAGACGATTTAGCTCGAAACCAGGAAGAGTTTTCAGATCATGTGGGAATCTGAAATACTCTATTCCCTTCTCTCTCTTCACGGCATATACCTTGATATCCTCAAAGTATGCCCAGCTGATGATCTTGCCTGACACCTTCTGATGTTTTTTGACCATGTAGAGCTTGGTGTAGGCATTAGTCTTTGTAGGTTCGCGTTGCTTTTTCATTTCCTCCAGGCAGGCTGCCCACTCAGCCTTTTTAGATGCAAGATTAGCAGCATCTGCCTGAGGATCCTCTGTTGTAGCCTCTTTAGCAGAAGTCATTATCTCAACCATATCGAATGTACTGCTGTCAAATGCATCTCCCAGATCTGGTAGCACTTCTCCTTCGGCGTTAGTGTACTGGGGATAATGATCAGTAGTCACATCCTCTATCTCCACCTCGGCGACATCCTGTAGTTCTTCATCACTGACTACGTCGACCTCAGGCGCATCCTTCACCAGCTCATCAGGGTTTAGACTGAATAGTTCAGCAATCTGCTCATCAGTTAGATCATGTATGATCTCACCCTCTTCAGGTGTGTAACTAACAGAGCGATGTACTATTCCTTGCAAATCAAGAATCATTGTCAATTGAGTCTCGATTTGTCGAAGGGGTACCACATCATGCTCGTCAGCCTGCTTGGATGAACCTGTATAACAATTTACCAAAGACAGTGCAAGTTAGTATACATTAAGCTCATAACCAATATCAATTTAAATTTTCATTCATTAACTTTAAGCACATATTAAAACATGATTACAAGAACAAACAGTTCAATGATAAATAAACATCTAATCCTGAACTTTGCCTTGAATCATCGCTGGATCTTCGGCTGAAGGGGAGGTAGGTGGGGCAGCAGTTGATGCTCCCTGGTCTTGTCTTTTCTTGGTTCGTTGCTCATGACCAGGGAAGAGGTAGATGCATCTACGTCCCCTTCATCATCATCATCATCATCATCTTTTTCTTTATCTTCATCATCACCTCCCTCGTCATCATCATCACTATCATCATCCTCATCATCCTCCTCATCATCATCATCTTCACCTTCTCCTATCTTTAAGGGCTCATTTTGTGACCCCTTGAGTTTTAGTCTGATCTCCTTGTTGGCAGCTTCTAACTCCTCAAGCTTCTTGGTGGACTCATCTCGGTGCTCTAGGAGTTTGGTTATCTGCTCATTTTGCTGGTTGATCTGAGCAGTTTGCTGGGAGATAAGTTGAGCTTGGGAAGTTGTTAGCTCCCTCAGCTAACGTATCTCTGCCGACTTTTCTTCATCAGCAGCTATGAGCTTAATCATCACCCTGTTTAGGGCTGCTAGCTACTCTTCCACAGCAAAGGAAGGAAGATATGTACCGGTGGAGGGAATGAAGAAGGTCCAGTCTGGTGAGTGGTGGTGGTAATGGTGGCTGTAGTGAATATGGGTGGAGGTGCATGAGTAGTAGTGGTTGTGAAAGGTGGAATGGTGGTGGTGGGTGGTGTAGTGGTTGTGAAAGGTGGAATGGTGGTGGTGGTTGGTGTGGTGGTTGGTGTAGTGGTAGTGGGTGGTGTAGAGGTAGTGGGTGTGGTGGTGGTAGTGAGCAGATTAAGCCTTTGGCGTCTCGGCTTCAGCCCATGAGGCCAACCCATATGTTTCCTCCGCGTCCCCCTTGACACGGAGGCTCCCCCTCGGTTGCCGGGAGAGGCGGGGTGTAAGATGGATCAGCTGAAGAGCTCCCAGACTCTCCTGGCCGTCCACCAACTGCTCGTATTCCCTGCTCAGTGGCCACTACCCGACTTCCCACAGTCCAGGTAAGTGGCACATCATCAGAATCCTCCTCTTCTTGCATATCGAAATCAGGATGAATTGGAGCTGGTTCTGGTCCTCCCTGACCAACTCCCCCTTGATCAGTACCATCATCGTCGTCGTCGGAGTCATCAAGGGAAAAGCAATCGGCTCGACATCCGAGTCACTATCATCGTGACGCCACTTTCTCCTAGCTGGCGCCACGTAATCCTCACGGGCCAAATGCCCAAACAAACTCCTCACCGGGGGCTTGACCTGCTTGCCCCGGTATACTTTCATCCTTCCCAATGTAGTGTCGTCCATGATCTCCAGGACGACAGCATCATCTTGAGCTTTTGGGAGCTGGGGGAGCTTCTGGTCTATAATCATCTGGATGAACCTTGGGTACATGTAGAAGCTTTCCTTCCCCTTGGTTTCGATGTTTTCCACCAAATAGGTGAAAATCATCCGTGAAAAGCTGAATGGGAGGTTCAGCACCAGCGCAACATATGCACTCTGCATCTGCTCAGAAAGCTCATCAAAGCCTCCCTTCCTCGAGGCAATGCAACGTAGAAGCACATGGGCCAGATACTTGAATTGGGGGCACAAGTTGCTTTTGTTAAGCATCCCCGAGTTGATGTGCCCCGAGTATTTTGCCCTCATAAAACAACCTCGGACAGTAAGGGAATGCAGTCTAATTGGGTGTTCTGCATCGTCCCCAAGCTCCAATACCGTTCGTATATCCTCCTCAAATAACTCGATATCTTGTCCAAAGATAGAGCTTCTAATAGTATATGGCTCCCTGGATCTGTCGACCACAGCATGTTCCCAAAACGACTGCTGTATCGACTTGTATGGTGTACACTGTGTAGAGATCGCTCGGAATATCCTTGATCTTCTCAAAAATGTGATAATGCCCGAAAACTCGGCGGCATTCCTGGAGGTCAAGTCCACATGAGCACAAATGTTGTGCTTCGTGCTCATAATCCATCGAGTTGCCATCTGTCACACAATGTAAGTAACGTTAGTGCATCCAGAAGATAGCAAATTTAAAGTCAATGAGCTTTACACCTTGGTTAAGTCGGGCGACTGAGCAAACGAATGAACATAGTCGTGCGACTGAGTAGGACGACTGAGCTTTATATGTGTGAATTGGTTCATACGTGCGACTCAGTCAGGCGAATGGACATAGTCGGGCGATTGAACCTTCGTTCCACTCAGTCGTGCGACTGAGACTAGTCGTCTTCTCAGTCGGGCAATTGAAGTTCATCAGTGTGTCCAGTCGCCTACTCGACGGTTTGTCCATTCAAAATCTTGTTTTGAGCTATACTTGATTTTAAACGTCGAACATAGGCTCATTATACTCAGAAACGACCGATCAAGCATATTTTAACTTCTGTTTGAACATTTAGATTAGTTTTGATGGTCTATTTGTTCGTTAAGCTCTCGGTTACTGTTGGGTCAAAATTCGAGTGATTCTAGACGTCATTTATCGGTTTTATCGATGAAACACCACGAATATTACCTGTATAAGCACCAATGAATGTTAGAACACACAAATGAAGGCAAATATCAATTGAATGAAATTTGGGTGAATGAACGACTGATGATGATTCGGCCTGTATTTATACTAGGGCAAATCCCAGTCGGGCGACTGAGCCTAGTCGCTTTGGTCAGTCGGGCGACTGAGCCTAGTCGCGTTGGTCAGTCGGGCGACTGAGTCTCAGTCGTGTGATTAACCCAATCGTTCATCTCCAATCGGGCGATTGAAGTTCATCCAAATGACTGTTACAGTCGGTCACCTCCAATCGTTCGATTGATTTATTCGTACTGCCCATTCGTACGATTTGACTCATAAGTGTGTTCCAATCGGACGACTGGACCATATTTATGGTTCAGTCGTGCGACCGGGTCATCCTTATCATCTTTTGACCATGTTACCATAACGACATTTAGTTCCATTTAATAGTAGATAAAACGTTATGAACGAGTTGATCATCTCATACATGACCAATTTAATAAAACAGTTTGATCACCTCAGACGTGATCCATTTATCCACCTGATCATCTCAGACATGACCCATTTATCCACCTGCTCATCTCAGACATGATCCTTTTAACCTTTCAGAAATAATTTGTTAAATAAACATTAAGCTCATTTGGTGATGTTAACAGAGAACAATATACACAGTCCACAAAGACACACTTATACTAATAACTAAAAAAACTTAAACTACGAACAAAACGAACATCTTTTTGTGATTTTGTTAGGGTAGGTTTGTGTAGCCCATTAGCATTGACATCATATCAAGGACAGACTCATATGGAATCAGACAGGCATAAACAGCATTACTTGGAACCTTTGATTAGTATTTAACTTTAAACACTTGCATATCACAGCTTTCTCACTTATCTAAGACTTCTAAGATCTAACTGGGAATCATGCTTGATATGATACGTAACGTACTTTGATTATCAACTTCAGTCAGTGCATACACGATGATTGTCAGTATATTTGTCCACTTAAATCCATACACAGACTTTTGACATGCATTGGTAAAGAATTAAGTTATATTATTTCAACCAACATTTGTGGATCCCAAGCTTATATGGTAATTAGTATTCCTTAGAGGACTTTCGAGCAGTCTATAGGTATTTTGACAAGAAGAGACTATTCTTAGAGCTTTCAAAGAGAAGCCAAGCCTCAGGTCAGTGCCATCGCACAGCAGAGAGGCGGCAAACAACGATGAATTCTAGAATATGTAGGTTATGCTTATCCTCAGGTCAGTGCCATCGCACAACAGAGAGGCACACAACCTATCTCCTTGTTAGAGCATTTCTTATCTTTCTTTTTCACATAACGCACCAACAACATTTTGTTATCAGCATGATTGCGCTTGTATTCAATTTTTTCTTTTGCTCTTTTTGTAGTCACACGCACACCATTGGTGGCGTTTATTTGCTCATTATCCCTTATCGGAAATGGCTGATTGTGTTAACCAGTGATAAGATGGGAACCCACAGTTGATTGAACCAATTAGTTTAGATTGAGTTTACCAATGATGTCTACTCGTCTAATGTGTTGAATCTACCGACACATCGTATAGTGAACTAGCACCTCCCTAGATCAACTTTTTCCGTGTAGTTACAATACCAAACAAGCATACTATCATCTTCCCATTTTGTTAGACTCAGACTTCTCGGATTTATAATTTTTCTGTGATTTAATTATCCTTGCAAAACCGAAAGTCCTTTTGGTGTTCCAAGTGACCCGATGCCTGTGCACTATCAATTTCCATTTTATTGAGTCATATTTCCTGTCTTTTTGTCTATGCATTTTCAGCTTTACTTACCCCCCCCCCCTTTTTTAAGTAAATGAATACTGAAATAATAAATCTCCCCCTAAAATTCTAAAACAGAAAATCTTTTTGTGTTTTTGGATTTTTTATACGACAAGGAAATTAAAAAATTAAAATAAAAGAAATACTAAAAAATTTAAAAGACGGTGTCGGACTATGTATCTGTTTCTTCTAAGATAACATCACTTTTCTTTTTAACACCGTTGACCTCTAGCAGATAGAAAAATCTTGGTTTATCAAACGGTTTGGTGTAGAGGTCAGCGCGTTGAAAATCCGTGCTTATTTTGACCACATCAATTAAGTGTTTTTCATAGCAGTCGCGTATGAAGTGATACTTTATACCTATGTGTTTGGTCTTAGGATGTTGAACCGGATTTTTAGTTACTACAATTGCAGCAGAATTATCAACATATATAGGAGTAGAAGTGAAATGCAAACAGTAGTCCCGCATTTGCTGTTGTATCCAAATGATTTGAGAGCAGCAGCTGGCGGCAGCAACATATTCAGCTTCACAGGTAGATAGAGCAACTGATGTCTGCTTCTTGCATTGCCAAGTTACCAATCTCCTCCCGAAAAATTGACATCCTGCTGACGTAGACTTGTATTCATTTTGCAGCCTCCATAATCCGAGTCACTATACGCCGTTAGCTCAAAGTCATCATCATGAGGATACCACAACCCCAGTGTTGGAGTACCCTTCAGATAACAAAAAATCCTCTTGACTCCAATTAGATGATTGACTTTGGGTTTCGCTTGATATTGGGAACATAAACATGTGGCATACATTATATCTGGACGCGAAGCAGTGAGATACATAAGAGATCCGATCATCCCACGATACATGGTGGCATCCACCAAATCCCCATTCTCATCAGGAGCCACATCATGATTTGTGGCGAGTGGGGTACCGGCTGCAGTGACATTTTCCATATCAAAGCGACTAAGAATGTCACCGACATACTTAGTTTGATGCAGAAAGATGTCGGTAGGTGTTTGATCCACCTGTAATCCTAGGAAGAACTTCATTTCTCCCATGGCACTCATCTCAAACTCAGCCTTCATCACAGATTCAAACTCTTTACATAACTCTTCGTTTTGTGAACCGAAGATTATGTCATCCACATATATTTGCACCAAAAGCAAATCACCATCCTTTTCTTTGATGAACAAGGTACAGTCAATCACACCCCTGCGAAAGCCGTGTTTCAACAGATGGGTGGAGAGCTTTTCATACCAAGCTCGAGGAGCCTGATGTAGCCCATACAGAGCCTTGTCTAACTTGTAGACTCTGTCCCGATGATAAGGATCTTCGAATCCTTCGGGTTGACTGACATATACCTCTTCACGGATTTCCCCATGCAAGAATGCACTCTTAACATCTAGTTGATAGACTTTGATCTTCATGTAAGAGGCATAGGCTAGAAAGATGCGAATAGCTTCCATTCTAGCTACAGGAGCAAAGACTTCATTGTAGTCGATTCCTTCGACTTGTCTGAAGCCCTGAACAACCAACCGTGTCTTGTTTCTGATAACAACACCTTGGTCATCCTTCTTGCACTTAAGTACCCATTTGGTACCAATTACTTTGACTCTTTTGGGTCTGTCAACAAGAGTCCACACTCCAAGTTTCATGAACTGTAGCAACTCCTCTTGTATTGCATTGACCCAGGCTTCATCCTTAAGGGCATCACTTACGTGTTTGGGTTCAATTTGAGAGACAAAACATCTGTAAGCTCCATCATTCACGTAGCCCTTTTCCATTACTTCGGCATAATCAGCAGTGTACAATCGACTTCTAGTCTGCACGCCAGAGTGGAGATCACCAATGATAGCATCTGGTGGATGACTCGTACTGATCCTAGTCAAGGGAGTTGTTGGAACAACAACTTCAGAGTCCATAGTTGTGACTGGAGGTTCAGTATCTGTATTTCCAGATGCGGGAGAAGCAGCTGAAGAGCTTCCTTCATGATCAACATTAGGTGACTGTATTGGATCAGGTGCTTCTTCATCCTCTGATGAGCCCTCACTTTCATCCTGATCAGCTGAGGCAGATCCTGATGAACCACTTGCAGGTGTTGTATCGCTAGTATCCAGATTCGGTGAATTGAGAACATCGTGCATCATCTGAGTAGCAAATATCATCATCTGAATCTATCTGAGGAAGATTGAATGATTTGAAAAAGCCATCATAGTCAAAGAATGACGATGGACCTTTTCCAGCAGGAGGAATAGTGAAACTTTGAACATCAACATTGCACCATACTTCTACCTGACCAGTAGAGTTGTTGTAAACTCGTTTGTCTGGTATACTGTATCCCAAAAGATTCCCTGATCTGCCTTTTCATTAAACTTGCCTTCTTGAGTTTTCTTCAGAAGTGTACAAGGAGCACCGAAAGGTTCCAAATACTCCAAGTTTGGTTTACGCTTCTGTAGTAGCTCATAGCAAGTCTTCCCGTGCCTCTTCACTACTGACACACGATTGAGTGTGTAGCAGGCATTGGCGACAGCTTCGTTCCAGAACTGCACTGGCAGTTTTGAGTCTGCCAACGTAGTCCTGGCGGTCTCGATCAGACTCCTATTCTTTCGCTCAGCAATTCCATTCATCTGTGGTGTGTATGCAGAGGTGAATTGATGAACAATTCCCTTTTCTTTGCAGAAAGCATCCATCCACTGATTCTTAAACTCGGTTCCATTATCTGAGCGAATCTTTCTCACCTTCAGTTTGTACAGCGATTCCAGAGTGGTGACCAGCACTTTGAATGACTCAAAGGTTTCTGACTTTGCTTTCAGAAACATCACCCACGAGAATCGTGAGTAGTCATCAGTGACGACGAAGCAGTACCAATCTCCTGCAATACTTTTCGTGCTAACTGGACCGAAGAGATCCATGTGAAGTAGCTCCAGGGGCATCTCGATAGAATTGACATTCTTGGTCTTGTGAGATTTCCTGGTTTGCTTTCCTTTCTTGCATGAGACATAGAAATCAGGAAGCTTGAAGTTCTTGACAGGAACTCCATCAACTAAGTTGTTATGAATCAGATGATTCATCTTCCTATGATTAATGTGTCCCATTCTTCTGTGCCACAAAATAGAGTCCTTCTCTGTAGCTTTGGATAAGAAACATTGAACAGTAGAAGAACTAGTAGAAGCATTAGACATATCTAGAACATACAAGTCATTATATCTAGATGCAGACATTAATACCTGCTCCTATGGAATCTCCATCTCTTTCTTCAGAATGTAACATTTGCGATTGTCAAACATGACTTTGAAGCCCTTGTCACAAATCTGAGACACAGAAAGCAGATTGTTTTCTAATTGTTGAACAAAGTTGACTTTGTCGAACCTTACCTTTTCATTACCTACGTCTCCCTGAGCAGTAATGTATCCTCCTTTGTTTCCAGCAAAGGAAACATGTCCCCCTTTAATTTGTTTGACATTGAAAAGGAGGGACTTATTTCCCGTCATGTGCCTGGAAGCTCCGCTATCTACGATTCATGTATTTGTAGACGCACTATAGTGGACAACCTGTGCATAAGAGAAAATAATCAGTTAAGGAGGGGGACCCAAGCCTTGACTGGCTTGGGTTTCCCAGAGAAATCAACCATCATGAATTCGACCCACTGTCCTTTATCAGTGGGTGAAATCTCAACCTTCAACTTGTCCTTGCTTTCAGACTCATCAATTGTTTTGGCTTTCCACAAACCATCCCTGTGAAAGGATTGTTTATGGTAAACCTTAGACTGATTCACAGTTTGAGCATATGGTTTAGATTCAGAAACAGGTTTCGCCGCTGGCATCACAGACTTGTCAGTGACTTGTCTGTGTTGCCTTTGGCGAGGAGGAGACGAAAACGACCTAGAAGGTGTTTTAGACCTAATAGGTGTTTTCGATCTAACAGGAGTCTTAGATCGTTGTTTTGAATCTAAATTAACTTTGTTGTTCAGCTCAACCTTAATTCTTGGAGTCTGATAGCGAGAACAATTTGTTGAAATATGACTGCGCTGTCCACAAGTATAGCAGGATCTCCATTCATCGGGGCTGGGAGATCTCTTGTGGGGCGGTGAGTAAACTACTGGTTCTTTCTTCTTGTTCTCACTTTAATGCTTTCACCTCCCTTGACAAATTTAACTTGTTTTACATTATGTGTGTTTTGTCTTGGGAGATGATGGGATTCTTGTTTCACTGATTTAGATTGAGTGATTTTAGAATTCTTAGGTTGTGCGGTAGTCGATTTTTGACCCAACCCAAGAGAAGCTTGAACATTCTCTTCCACCCGGTTTTCAGTGACTTGTGTGCCAGTTGTGCCTGATGATGATGCTTTCTGGTCAGTAGCTGGAGGGGAAGATTTAACTGTTGTGTCTGGATCGCTGACCAGAGGAGTTGTCACCAAATGATCCTTTATTGGGTTATTATTAATTGGACGTTGTTTGGTGTTCAATAGGATCTCATGTGGTGGAGGCACAACCTTGTATCCCAAACCTTCCCCGTTGTTGCGTTCTTTAACCAAGTTTTTCAAAATATGTGAGGAACTAGCTAGACTGTGGAGTTTTTGTTTCAAAGACTCGTTTTCAACTTGTAAAACCGCTCGTTCCTTTTTAGTTTCTTCGATTGTCTTTAAGTAAAACTTGATATCATTTTCTTGGTTAAATGCAACAACCTCAGTTTCTTTTAGCTGTCTCTTTAATGCTTCAACCTTTTCTTTATAGCTGGTTTCATTTTGTTTTAAGATTCTGTTAGCCTCAGTGCACAATTTTAAATCATTTACTAAGTTATCATTGTGATCTAATAACCTAGCAAATTTCAGGTCAATGCTTTCTCGAAACTTTTCACATTCAACACACGCATGTTTAATAAATAAATCATCCTTAGATTCTACCTGTGCCGATGTAGACGTTCTAGCCATGAAAGCATTTTGAGGTTCAGAATGTGCTTCAGATTCAGCATTCAGTTCATCTTCAACAATTTGATCAACAGCAGATATGTCATCATCCAATTCAGCAGTATCAGGCTCAGCTGAGTTCTCCCCCTCACTCGTTGAGTCTTCATTTAGATCATCAACGGATGCTATGTTGGCTTCACTATCAGATAAGAAACGAAAGGACCAGTCCTGTCCTTTATCACCTTACGCCACCATAGCTTTTGAGTCACTACTGGTTGAAGCTGGCTTCTTATCCTTATCTTGTCTGTTGAACGAGGAGAATGGATTTCCATTCCCAGTTTTCTTAGGCTTTACACATTCCCTCTTGAAGTGTCCTTTCTCCCTACAATTGAAACAGGTGACTTTTGACTTGTCGAAACCAAAAGTAGTATCTTTTGTAGCCACCAAATTTTGACCTGTTTTCTTCACAAATTTCTTAGCTCGTCGCACAGCACTTGCGACAGCCCACATAATATCCATCCTCTCCAACTCATTCTCATCCACTTGCTCGTAATCTTCATCAGCCAAGTGGCAGTTTCCTATCTTCCCAGCAACCAAACCATCATAGGAATGGACCACAGCAGCAAGCAGGTCCATGTGTTCCTTGGCCACTTCCACAGTTACCTTACCCAAGTTCTCTGTTACTAACTTTGTCGATTGAGCTTCAGTAACACTGTGTTGAACCTCTGATGAGACCATTCACTCACCAACAGATGATGAGCTTTGTCCAGATGCAGATGTATTAGTAACAAAAGCAGTTTGCAGAGGTGCATTTGAAGACTTGACAATAGGAGTTGGAGTCACGTTGTAGAGTGTCGGATCCTGAGCATAAGAACCCTTCTTTGCCTTGTACTTGTGTCTGACTTCTTCCTCTCGTAGTTTCAGGATAAAGTCATTTATATCCAATGTCTCAAGAACTGAATTATGTCTCAAGGTGGAAATAAATGAATCCCACTTTTCAGGAAGTCCATCAGCCAAACTGGAGACCTTTTCTTCTTTAGACGTGGTTACCCCATGAGTGTGAAGTTCACTCATCAGATGATAGAATCGGTCAATTATGTCGTCCAGACTCTCATTCCCAATAGCTGAAAAATTATCAAATTCTTTCTTGAGTGCTTTGGCCTTCAAAGACTTCAGAGTTGAGCTACCTTCATATCTTTTCTCGAGAGCTTTCAAGAATTTCTTGCTTTGTTTATGATCAGAATACTGATGGAAGATCTCTTTAGGAATAGACTGGGTGAGCATCGCATAAGCTTTCTTTTCAGCATTGTAAGCAGTCTTTTGAGCATCAGTCATTCCACTCAATGTTAAGGGCAAACCATCAGCACCAACTGGCATGGTGTAACCAGTTTCAATAGAATTCCAAAGATTAGTGTCCACACTATTGAGATGAATCTCAAACCTCTGCTTCCATTGTGGGAACTCATCAATAGACCGAAGCTTAGGTGGCTTATTGTGGTTACCAATCTCATTCTCCAGAAGCAGTAAGTTCTGGATCCTTGAGTCTTTTCCTGCTGAGAACGCGAAATTTTCGGAGTCCATAATGAATGTTGATTTAAACTTGAAAACAAACTGTTAATGCGATTGGGGAGTACGACTAGGATGCGATTGACAATAACAGTATGCGATTGAACTCAAACGTGCGATTGAACAGGCGACTGAGAGATTCGGGCGATTGAACAGACCGACTGACTCAACTGGGCGACTGAACTGTGCGACTGACTCAATCGGTCGATTGGACTAGGCTACTGACTCAATCGGTGAATAAACAGGTGACTGGACTTCAGTCGTACGATTGAGATAATCGTGCGACTGAGACTGCTGAAATCAAGGTTTTTCGCAACTTTTGACCTAAAACGCAATTTTTGACACCCTAGACGGCTGAAAGTTGAAAAATATTGATTTTTCAGAACATGCAAACGTAAAGACTCGATTTTTAGCAAAAAGATTGGATCTTTTCGCGTAAAAACGTTGACTTTACCAAAAACTTGATTGAATCCACGAAGAATCAAGAGCCTATGCTCTGATACCACTTGTTAGGACCGTGTACGTACGGAGTACTAACTGATTCTTCGTTATACCGGATCAAATAGTGTGGAATCCTATTTGATTGGCGATCCAATCAGGGAGAACGTAATCAAGATCAATCCTAACGATTAGAAAACGTTAAGAATGGACTAGGAATGATCTGAGACGTTCTATGAAGTTGGAATGGACGAACAGGACGCTCTGGGTCGGCTAGGGTTGCAAGTATTCGAAGTGTTACGTTTTTCCACGAATTAAGTGGTATTTATAGGTTACAGCTATCATTCGTACGACTGAGCCCAGCGACTGGCTCAGTCATGCGACTGAATCATACGATTGGTTCATTCGAATGACTGAGTCAGTCTTACGACTCAATTGTACGATTGACTCAATCACCTGATCCATTCGTGTGACTGGCCCATTCGCATGGTCCAGTCATGCGACTGAATTAGATAACTTAGTTAAACACATTCTTGAACATTTGATGATTCAAAACTATGTCTAACAACTGTAAACCTATATAACATTGTCATATATGCGTGTACTAACAATTGATATGAATAGATATAACATGTAAGCAACCAATAAACATAAAGGAAGAGATTCTCATTGTAATAAACAAATGTTACATATGCGTTACAAGATGAAGTTCTATTACATTGTAACTCACTAGACTAGAACTGGGGACATGTGTACCAACACTATGCATTATGAATTGTAAGGATTACACTTAGAATTGATGCAACCAAAGAACTCTCAGCATGCACATTATGAAGTACAAGGAAATTACTTCGGAAGATTTGATACAACTCAATGAATTACACTAGGTATCAAATCTTCGGAAGCCAAAAGACCAAATCTTCTGAAGCCAAAGTCGAAGTCTTCTAAAGCTTCAAAGACTAATTCTTCTGAAGCCAAGAGACTGGTTTCTTCTTAAGATAGAGAAGACATGGTTTTTCTAAATCATATTTTAACAAAAGAAGTTGAACCACTTTTCATTTCCACCTCTGAATACTCACCAACTTATATAAGTTGGTGAAAAGTCTATACTTTTGTCAAACTATAGATTAAGATCTTGATTCTGTAACTTTCTACTTTTGTACTTTATCCTTTTTGTATTAGATAAGAATGTGAGCTATGGCATGTCATAGTCACTAGTCAAAAGGCAATCTTCCTTTTGACTTTACATTGATCTTGTTGTCTAGATTAGCATTTCTAGTTGGCCTTCAAAGTATGGCCAGCTATAGCATGTACTATAAAGTATCTCAAGTGCTTATCATTTCATTTTTAAGCTTTGTAACCCTTTGTAAGAACTTGAGAGCAATATACATCATTCTTGAAAACCATATTATTGTGTTCTTGTTCTTATTCTTGTTATGTTCTTTACTTGTGTTCTTTGTTTCATCATAAGCCAGTTCCCTATTTGATTTGTTAAGTGTTCTAACTCTCCTAACACTATGAAACTGTTAGATTGACCCCCTTCTCTGGTCCTGTAATTGTCATCAGAGCTTTTCTGGCTCTTGATTGTAACCTCTCACCATCTTAAATCTCTTTAGTTTCCTAAATCACTTACCAGCTCAAATGGCAGCTCTCACAAAGGCTGATATGGAAACCGATACTATGACAAAGTCTCCGCTGATCACTACTGATTACTTTGATACTTGGTGCCAACGTATGGAAGGGTTCATCAAGTCTCAAGATAACAGGATGTGAGATCTATGGTCGAAGGACCTCACATCCCAAGCACCTCTTCAGCCACTGCTGGAGGTAGGATGATTTCTAAGGAAATGGCTGACTATTCTGAGGAAGATCAGAAGAAGATTGATGTAGATCGGAAAGCCATGACCGCTCTCCAAATTACTATTCCAAACTCCATGTACAGAGGCTTTAAGAAGTGCAAAAATGCTAAGTAGCTCTGGAAT
Source organism: Flaveria linearis (assembly GCA_024085815.1). Classification (NCBI taxonomy): domain Eukaryota; kingdom Viridiplantae; phylum Streptophyta; class Magnoliopsida; order Asterales; family Asteraceae; genus Flaveria; species Flaveria linearis. The sequence continues at coordinate 30,401,814 of CM044017.1, read as the reverse complement.
GCACCGAATCTTATGTATGACGGGTTTGAGAAAGCCAAAGAAAACAAGAAAGATTTCATAAAGTCGCAGTTTAAGAACTTTGCCTACAAGTCAGGTGAATTTATGACTCAATAATACTTTAAGTATGTTAAGATTATAGATACTCTCATGGATGTTAGAGTAAAGCTTGTGAATAGGGACATTGTAAGGAAGTTTATGTTCTCTCTTCCTAGACAATGGACACATTACTATGTGGCCATTGAGAGAACTAAAAACCTCTCTACCATTACTTTCATAGATATGTATGGTATCCTTAATGGCTACCAGATGGAAATGAACTTGCAGAACCCATCAAGCAGCTCTTCCAACATTTAACAGAGTTTAGCCCTCCATGTGGTTGAAAGGGATAGAAGAGACCTACAACATCATCTTATCTGCTACCCTGACAACTCACAAAAGGGTCCTTTCATCACCTTCCCTGAGACACCAAGGGAGAGCTACATCCAAGGAAGCCCATTCCAAGAGATAAGCTCATCTCAGGCCTTTATGTCTGCTGATGAAAGTTATGGTAAGTCTCTCTTCACTCTTGAAGACTTGGATTGTATCCATCCAGATGACTTGGAGTATATATAGATAGTCCAACAAATGGCTCTTTTCACTCATAGAGCCAAGAAGTTCTACAAGAGAACATGAAGAAAGTTTCCAGCAATATATCCAGTGGAAAGTTTGGATTGGATGAAAGCAAAGTGAAGTGTTACAACAGTAACCAGATGAGTCACTTTGCTAGGGAATGCAAGGCATCAGGACTAATAGTGGCCAAGCACAATCCAGGTCCAACTACACTGATGCAGCTCCTAAATCTGATAAGCCAAGCCAACCTAAACAATAAGTTACTGTTGTTGTTGAAAATGGAGGCTTTGACTAGAGCTTTCAAGTAGTAAGATGTTTCTCTCAGCCAAACACTGATGGCTGACCATGAAGAAGCCAAGATCTCATTCCTTGAACATTTTAAAAGATGATTTCAAAAGAGCTTAAAATGATTATAAACTTAAAATAGAAGATTTAGAGAAAACAATTTTAACTCTTAAGCATGAGCACACAAATTACAGGACTCAAATCAAAGATCTCATTATCAAGTTAACTGAGTACCAGATTGAGCTTGTGATCAGTAAAGCCCAGACAGAAAAAGTGTTTTCTTGAAGAGGAAACCTTCAAGAACATCATATCTTCATCCATGCATGCAAAGATTTTTTACCAGAACATGCAGGGATTGGGTTCAAGTGAGATAGCTCCTCCACACACATTACTATCTGTAAGACCCCAAAGGTGTGGAACTTATTAAGATGAGCTGCCCCTTATACACCCTATCCAAGAAGAGGGTGACGGTGAGAGAAGGATTGATCTGAAGTGAGTGAAGATGATCATCCTAACTACTCTCCAGGAGAGAAGAAAGAACCACGAATGACCAAGTTTGCTATAAAGAACTTGACCAGGCCAGCCAAAAGAAACTTAAAGAAAGCCTAAGAAATCAAGACCACCTTCAACTCCAAGCAAAAGCAAGTCTTTATTTCTACTAAATATGAAGTGGTAAAGACTGAAGACTCAACTATAGACTTTAGTACCAGGAGACCTAGTTTATTTCCAAATCATCCTGATCAAGAGAATAAGGCTGATCAACTGTGCACCAACTACTGCACAGCCTAAACCATCTAGTTCCAAGAGCAAGCCTCACCCTACAAAACCTGTTGCATCATCTGTAAAGATGAAGAAGGAAGTGAAAAGATATCAAGCTCAGCCTTCTACTCAAAAGAATACTCTCAAAAGTATGCCAACTGAATGCATCATGTGTGCTGGTATGATCGCGTGGTGATAATTCAGTGTTTAATTAACATAAAACTTTGATTTTATATCATAATTACGATGGAATAGGTTCAAGTTGTTTGTGTTTTGAATTATAGGTGTTTGGAGCTAAAGGAGGCTTATTTTGGATGTAAAGAAGCAAAACACGGAACTACAAGGACTAAAGAATTACCAAAAGTTACAAGGAAAGGCATAAATTAAGATGTATCGGCATATCATACGCCAGGTATGGGTGTATAATACGTTGGGTGGTGTATTGGCGGTGTATTTGTGGCCGTATTTAATAAAAATTTCAGAAAGTTGGGCGTATGAATGCTTGGGGCGGAGTATGATACGGCGGTAGCTGAACAAACTCCGAATTTTTGGGATTTTTATGTTTACTTAAACCAAATCAATCCCAATTCGATTTACAACTTCCCATACATGAAAACTGAAGATTCTAAGCTAACTTTTGGTGATTCCAAGTCTTCACATTCATCCTAAATCATCTACAATCATTATCAAAATAATATTGAAGATTCAATGAAGACCATGAGTGGCTAGTACTTTCGTGATTACTTTCCGGAGTATAATTCTTGTCAAGTGAGACAATTGGTATGTTTGATTAGGTTTTGGTAATGAATATTGATCTATTGAAAGAAACATTATGTTTTGGTTGATTTAAACAATTTTCTTATAAATAAAGTTGTTTGCTTGATTATTAGTTTTCGGTTTCCTTGCATCGTGAACTCACTAAGAAAAGTAGAAAATTTGATATAGGTATTGTTAACATTGTGAACGAACGAATCTTAAAAGCTAGTTCCTTTATTATCACTTTAATCAAAAGCTAAGATCTTGAAGTATTGTTTTTTTCAAACCTTAATTTAAAAGTATAAATTGTTGATCTTGCAGAATTGGAAACCTGTAAGTAATTGTTTTTCAATATTTAAGTATATTAGTTTCAAAGCTCTTTGCTTTATGCATGTTTGTTCATTAATTCATCCAAAGTTCCAATTTTTAATTATAAAGTTTGTGTCTGTAAGTTAATCAAGTCATGTTGTTAAAAACTTCCCACATATACCTTGTGGAGACGATCTTACTTACCCTTACACAATAAAGGTAGCTGAAACTGATAAAAGTTGTACTTAAGTGTATTTTCAAAATCAATTACATATGTGGTGAATAAAAATTATTCTATAAAAATGCTACTAACGGGTTGATCCTCCTTACATCTCACATGTAAGCGAGGACATCAACAAGGATAATGCTTTAGATCCTTTTAGGTTTGAGCTAAAAATGTAGAAAAGGAGGAGAGTGTGAAGGTTAAGCCATTAAGGAAGGAAAATCCTAGACGGAAGGTTAAGATGGGTAAACCACCAGATAAGGAGAATGCAGAGGTCAAAGCAGAGATGTTTGACCAATATGGGAATGAACAAGAGAATGCATCATGCCAGGAGAATCAGTTTTGGAGAAGAAAATTAGAGAAAAGCACTCAATACGACCATAATAAGTGGTCCCACGTAAGGTCTGGCTGAAGACCTAAAACTTAGCGCTTGCGGGAGGCAACCCGGGAACTTTGTAGGTGTGTTCACTAGAAACCCTCATGAGACTATAAGTCATCCACTCGAGTCTGACGAGTGGTTTAAAGGCTTGTTGCATATGCAAAATGCAACTGTGATTCCTACGAAAGTGAGTTTTACTTCTTTTATTAGTTTGTGTGTCCTTTTTTTATTTTTTTAGTTTAATCATGTACAAGATGTAAGCACTCAAGTGTGGGGAGGCACAAGTCCCTTACTGAAGGCTCTCACTAATAATCAGGTCCATGTACTCCTTCCATATCTTGCTTGTCTTTAGACTTATGGTTGAATCTTAACCATACATTGGGGAAAATATATCCTAAGTGTGGGGATGAGGAAGCAAAGAAAAAATGTATTAAGAAGAGTGCCAAATTTGAAACTTTTAAAATTTTTGAAAAAAAATGTCATAGGCAAGCTTGAAAATATGTAAAGATTGAATCTTTAATTACAAATCATCTAGTAAATACATACTTAAGCATGGTTCTTGGTTCTTGGTCATGGTTAGATTCATGTTAATTTTCAAAAAAGGAAAAAGACTTTATATTTATCTAACTGAGGGTAATAAACTAGAAGGTGGACCTTTCATGCATATGTTACATTAAATATCCAAAGTTAAAAAGGATAATTCATATGGAATGTTTCAAGTAAGAAACCAAATTATGCACAAAGATGATAAAGGCATTAGGATCTAGCATTAGGAATTGAAAAGCTTTTTTATTTTTTTAGATCATATCCAATATTACCCATTAGAAACCAAAAGAAAGCCAAGGTGACACCCAATGCTATATATGATGAAAAGAAGAAAAATATGAAGCCATTTATCATTCTAGTTTTTTTATGAAATCCATATTGGATAGGTGATTATGTGTTAAAACATGGCCAAAGTGCCAAGCCTCGTACTTTGGTAAGCCGATAAGGATGTTTTCAAATTACATAAAAAAATAGACTGAAAAAGATCATATCGTTCGAAAAGTGAGAAATCGAAAGAGGGCTAATGTTAATGTGCCCCATAAAAGTAAAAAAATAAAAAAAATCATAAAGATGGGCCAATGTATGCCTCACAATGCAAAATGCATTGATATCAATATAGGACCTTCAAAGAAGATAACCTTAACCAATTTTTGGATTTCATCACTTTTTAGTCATTTCTATTCTTAATTTCTTACCCTTAACCTAAGCCTAATGAAACATATAAAAGTCCTTTTGATTTGTGTATAATTTAGGTGTATTATGAGAAAATATGATTATATGCATGGGCAAAACATGAAGGCCTATTAAGCTCGGTTAGGTGAATCTAGAATTAAAGTAACATGATTTAGTTTAAAACAACAAAATTGAGAAATATGTTTGAAAGAAAAAGTATGCGAATTTGAGTATGACTTTGTACAGAAACTGAGAATGAGTAAGGGATTGAAGAATGTATTTGACAATAAAAGTTTAAAGTGAATTGAAAGCTTTGCTTAGGGACAAGCAAAAGGTTAAGTGTGGGGATGTGATCTCGTGGCGATAATTCAGTGTTTAATTAACTTAAAAGTTTGATTTTACATCATGTTTATTGTGGAATAGGTTTAAGTTGTTTGTGTTTTGAATTATAGGTGTTTGGAGCAAAAGGAGGCTTATTTTAGATGTAAAGAAGCAAAACACAGAACTACAAGGACAAAAAGTTACAAGGAAAGGCATAAATTGAGGTGTACCGGCGTATCATACGTCGGGTATGGGCGTATAATACGCCGGGCGGCGTATTGGCGGTGTATTTATAGGTGTATTTGATAAAAATTTCAGAAAGTTGGGTGTATGAATGTTTGGGCTGGAGTATGATACGGCGGTAGCTGAACAAACTCTGAATTTTTGGGATTTTTATGTTTAGTTAAACCAAATCAATCCCAATTCGATTTACAACTTCCCATACATGAAAACTAAAGATTCTAAGCTAATTTTTGGTGATTCCAAGTCTTCACATTCATCCCAAATCATCTACAATCATCATCAAAACAAGATTGAAGATTCATTCAAGACCATGACTGGCTAGTACTTTCGTGATTGCTTTCGGGAGTACAATTCTTGTCAAGTGAGACAATTGGTATGCTTGATTAGGTTTTTGTAATGAATATTGATTTATTGAATGAAAAATTATGTTTTGGTTGATTTAAATGATTTGCTTATAAATAAAGTTGTTTGCTTAATTATTAGTTTTTGGTTTCCTTGCATCGTGACCTCTGTAAGAAACAATTTGATATAGGCAAATTGGTAACATTGTGAACGAACGAATCTTAAAAGCTTGTTTCTTTGTTGTCACTTTAATCAAAAGCTAAGATCTTGAAGTATTGTTTCTTACAAACCCTAGCTTAATGTATCAATTGTTGATCTTGTAGAATTGGAAACCCGAAATTAATTGTTTTTTAATATTTAGTTTCAAAGTTCTTTGCTTTATGCATGTTTGTTCATTAATTCATCCAAAGTTCCAGTTTTTAATTATATAGTTTGTGTCTTTAAGTTAATCGAGTCATATTGTTAAACACTTTCCACATATTCCCTGTGGAGACAACCTTACTTACCCTTATATAATAAAGGTAGTTAAGACTGATATAATAATTTGTTTTTGATCGAGTCTCGACAACCAGATGTGGTACCTCTCACTTTGCTAAGGATTGCATCTACAATACCAAAGGTACCATCCATATGACTAAGAATAAAAAAACTGAGAAGAAGAAGAAGAAGATAACTTCAGAAGGAAAATCTCTTCCTTTCGGAAGCTCCGAAGTGAAGAAGAAGATAGGTGAAAATTTACCTTTTGAAGAAAATTTGATCTCGTAAGAAAGGAATGTTTCCGAAGTACTAAACTCTGCTGAGTGGATACAAAAGCTTCTAAAGGTCCAGTATCTAAAACTTCCAAAGTAATCAAAACTTCCGAAGTCTTAAAGGTCAAGTCTAATATTCCAAAGATGGAGTGGAAGATGAAGGAATGCCATGTGACTGAAAGTTCTTCATCAGCAACAACAAATGATCTTTAGAGCCTGTATATAGGATCAATAACTGTTGAATTATCTTCAGTTCATTTTGACAAGCCTAAGACCAATAGGCTTGGGTTTTCAAATGTAACTAACCATGTCTTTCTTGAAGAAACAACTGAAGACCAAAGGAAATGTATGGATAATTGATAGTGGTTGTTCCAGGCACATGAGAGGCAATGGCTTTTTGCTTCAAAACTTTAAAAGAATTAATGGAGGGCCAGTTGCTTTTAGAGGATAATTAGGTGGTTGCATCACTGTAAGAGGTAGAGTCACAAATGGTAAGTTCAGCATTGAGAAGGTAAACTATGTTAAGAAGCTTGGGTACAATCTTCTGAGTGTATCTTAATTTTATGACCAGAGATATAATATGCTCTTTACTAAGCATGAGTGTATTGTTCTCAAGTCCGGGGTGGTCATTTCTCAAGAACATATCCTGTTCAGAGCCCTCAGGAAAGGAACATGTTCAAAATGGATTTACAGGAAACATCCCCATATAGAAAAGTTTCTTGCTTTCTATCTAAGCCAATAGTGATGAGTCTTTCTTCTGGCATAAAAGAATGCGACATGTAAATTTTAAGAATATGAATAAATTAATTAAGAATGATTTGGTAACTGGAATGCCAAAGAAAGAGTTTACAGTGATGACCATTGTGTTACATGTCTGAAAGGGAAGCAACATAAAGTGTCTCACAAGTCAAAGGAAAGAAACTTCATCATTATTCCCCTACACTTATTACATATGGATCTCTTTGGTCCCACCAGTGTAATGAGTCTAGGAAGGACCTCATATTATTTGGTGATCACGAATGACTTCACAAGATATACTTAGGTCTTCTTCTTTAGAACTAAGGATGAGACCCCTAAGATCTTGAAGTTCAAACCCTAATTTCACCCACAAATCGACTTTTTTATTAGCTTTCTTCACTTCTAAGCTACTCAAAATGGCCAACCCTGATCCCCGAAACCAACCAGATTTTTCCACGCATCTGCACAGGTAACGCAACCAAGTTGCTCTAATATCATTTGAAAAAGATCCAGGTTTCTTAGATGTTTGTCGCTTCTTAACTCACTCAAAGTATCTCACTGCCCTCATAATAAACCCTCCACTATATAAAGATCAACTCCTAGAGTTCTGGAGGACCTGGCAAGAGGTCATCTTGGACAGTGAGAATTTTCAATGATATCCACACTTAGATCGAATTTATAAAAATATCGAAGCAATACAATTAGAATTTATAAAAGCATTGAGTTCGTTGTAAAAAAACGGTGAGTTTTGATGGTGTGTTGCGAGCTCTTAGTTTTATTCTCACAAAATCTTTAATACCTAAGTTTCGTATAAATAAGATTGTCATCATTTTTATTTAGCTTCTGCCGTATATTTTATTTAAAACAAAGATCTCGAGTCTAAACCCATGTGTCATATAAGATATAAATTGAGTTTCTATAACAAACTCAAATTTTTTTAATTTCAATATATTATTACGACATCCTTATTATACATATTTTTTATGTAAACCGTCGCAATGTACCATGAAAACCCACTAGTAGTTAAACAATTAAAAACTCTATGATATGTAAATATTTGAATTTTATGGGTTCAAGTCTCATTTTAAATAAAATATTTAGAGTTGATCCAGTGAGTTTTTTTAACGATGAGTTTTCTCCTGAGGAGGTTGATGGTGCAATTTCGGTTGGGAAACGAATAAGTTGACTCAATTAAGATAAGATCTATTTTTCGAAGTAAGATTGTGAATTTTTGTTAAAAAAAATAAGCAATTAAAAAAATATATGTAAATCAGATTATCACATTTGAGTAAATGGATTGATTTTGACTTGATAGAAAACAATTTTCTACTGCCCTCATTTCCAGACAAACACTCAACATCTTTCAATCTTTGTTTTTTGATTTTTGTAATCTCATCGGATAGATATGCTAGCCTTTGCATCTCTGAAATTGTCTTCAAGATTCTCTTCTATCTACAAAAACAGTGGGGTCCGCTTCCTTTGCACTTTTGCAATTTCTTAATTTCATCCAACCTTTTCCCCTAAATTTCACCCAATTCGCGTGTTATTCTGACCAAATTACAACCCTCCACATCATCTCTCTCTAGAATCAACAATTTCCATTGATTACTGTTGCTTCTTTCTGTGTTTGATCACTTGTGCTTGTGTCCACATGGGTTGAATTCAAGTTCACGATTTTGTGGGAAAAAGACGGAATTCGCTATTTGGGGTTTCTTGATTCTGATAATCGGAAGAGGGTTTGCTTCGAATTTGTTCTTGGTGGAGAAATCTCATTAATTATCCGATTTCAGTTTGGCTTTGAATCTTCAATTTGGGGAACTTTGAGGACCATCGATTCGAACGAAAGTTGAAGAATTTAGAGTTCTTGAGGATTTGATTCTCTTTGAAGTTGATATTGGGATTTGTAAGTACGAATACCTCTATTTTGTGGATTTTTGATGTCAAACTTGATGATTTCTAAATGCAATTGATTGATATATTTCAATTGCTGCTCTATTACTGTTCTATCCATTATGCTTATTATGCGTTTTTACATCTTTAGCAAAGTTCCTCTGCAAAAGCTTAAATTTGATATCAATTTTTGGTTATTGGAATTGAAAAGCATCAATTTGAGTTCTGAGGGTAAAATACAGCTTGTTAATTGAAGAAAATGATAGGAACTATGATTTTTTTTAATATACTTTGAAGGTGGAGAGGATGAAAAGAGGAAAAGATGATGATAAAACAATGGGGCCTATGTTTCCAAGGCTACATGTGAATGATACAGAAAAAGGAGGTCCAAGGGCACCTCCTAGGAACAAAATGGCTCTTTATGAACAGCTTAGTATTCCTTCACAGAGGTTCAATGGTGGGGTGCCCTCGTCTTCAGCCCAGGTGAGTTAAAAAAATAATTTATGCTTTGATTGGATGTGATTCATGTTGATTCCTATCGTGTATGTATTGTTGCGTACCTAAATATTGGTGCTTTGTGTGGCTTCACATAGTATATTATTCGAGTATTTTATATAAGTTACTCTACAAAACAGTATATAAAGGAACCTTGAGGACTCAAATGGATACTATTAAATTGTCGGTAAGGATATCAGTGGGAAAATTGGTAACTTGTGATCTTAGTGAAATATGAAATGCATGAATCAATGAGAGTATAAGTCATGTAGCTTGCATGGACAACTCAATTCAGGGTATGAACTATGAATGTGCATAACGTGAACTTTTTGTTTTGTATGACAAAAGTAGAGGTGACAACAACCATGAGTCTTGAAGGCGAGTAACTTGTCAAAATGGATTCAGATCAGTCGTTTCTAGAATTCTAGTTTATGTCGAAGTGGGTTGGGTCATACCGTTTTGTCAATTTTAAAATTTGTTAACTAATATTTGATGCACTAAATACGATTACAAGAACAATTTGATTACTCTAATATATTAAATGATTGAACAAAAATACGCTCTGGGTTACTTTTAATCCTTCTGTAAAACTCTTTGCTGATTTTTTAGTTGGAGTTGTTATAGTGTTCATCAGTTCATGATGTCAAATTAAGATCGCATTAGGAACACTTTAAATTCATTGGATGATGACTAATAAATACTATTGTTTATATATTGTTCTAGGCAACCATGACTGAAAGGGGCACATTTTCTTCAATTCAACAAACTTCTTCAAATCACCCAATTAGAAAGCCAGATACTCAACATTCTGATTTTAACAATCACCATGTGCAACAAGAAAATAAAAGGAGACAAGAAGAAGACGACTTTACAGTCCCAATCTTTGACCAGCAGTCGGGAACAAGTCAAAATCGAAGTGTGAGTCATCGAAATAGAGAAAATGAAGGTAGCATCCCTTTTGGTGCAGCTTTTTCAGGCCGTTTGGTAAACAATCACAATGTTAAACAAAACAATAATAAATTTCTAAAAGAGAACTGTCAAGATTTTGTTACATCTGCCTCAAATCAATCGCCCCGACAAAACATTAGCGCTCCATTGAAGGAGACCAATGAACCTTCAAGTTTTAGTCACAGAAATGCTTCAAATAACAGGAATCCAAGGGAACATGGAGTTGACTTGCAAGCAGATAACACTTTGTGGGGTGATAGCGTCATAAATGAGGCATCTAAAGCTAGTGGTTATGCGAATAATTCAGTCCCCTTAAGGGAATTTCCAAGAGAAGCTTTGAGAAGCCCTAATGATCCAACCAATGATGATGCGGTTTCAGAGAATTCGATGGTTGATTCGATTTGCAGGGTCGATATTTCTCCTGATGATGTTGTGGGGATTATTGGTCAAAAACATTTTTGGAAGGCAAGAAGAGCTATTGTCAAGTAAGTTGTTTTGTTCATGCAATGTTTGGTTTTTAGTTCTGGAACTGATTATATGATAAATAGATTCTTGTTTTAAACGCTGTAGTCTAGGGGTCAAATAATCAGCATCATACGAGCTGCAACAAAACTAATTATCCATGTCAAGACCCAAATTACATATTTACCCTTTCTTTTTAGCCTAATTTAATAGACTTTTGCTTCCATTTTACAAAACACTCGGCAAAAAATGTTCTTTTTGGTCATTTTATGTTGGATCAGTTGTATAAAAGGTAACCAACATTGATGTAATTTGAGTTTTAGAAACCAACTTATTCTACGCCTTCGAAAATAATCAGAGTTTTTGATTCGAGGTGTTGACCCAAGATAATATAGTCTTCAGGTGTCATCCTTGCAAAAGAAAGTCCATATGGCCAAGATACTGACAACTGACAAGTCAACTGCTACGACGGTTTTTTTTTTTTTTTCCATGGTTACCATGTCATTGGACCTGAAATCAAAATGTTTGAATTTTGGTTACCTTGCATTAGATTTTTTGGAATTTTGATGGTTTTGTGGGGATTAAAAGAGCTAGACAGCTTGTTACCAAAAATAGAAATCAGACCCATAGTTGGTTAGTCTATCTTGTTGCAGCTGATGATCTGATTTGGGTTATTCGGTATCCCGTAATCCCGGAAAACACACATCCCAAAAACAACTCAACCATTCAAATTGCATGTTGTTGACCATTTCTCATTTGCTCATCTGGATGCATCCATCGTAGCCTTTGGGACTCCAAATTTATCACTAAAAATAGCACCAATTTTCACCTTTATAAGATCTGATTTATAATTTTAAAAGCTCTAAAAGAAATACCAATTTTCGGACAAATATGACTGAAATGGAATTTAAAGCTGGAGGTTATTTTGGGGATAATGTTTTTGGGTCAGTTTTGCACTTTTTTCCTTTTTTCCCTAATGTTGACTTGATTCTCAAGATTTGTTTATTTGAAACTGAAGAACATCGATGCTCAGTTTCATTTCCCAACTATGGTCATCATTTTTGCTATTCTCATTTCATATGGGCAAATGTGCAATTTTAATTTGAGAAGTTCACTAGAAAAGACAATTATTATGATATTCGTGGATGTTGGTTTAACGCTTTACTTTCTGAATGCATTAAAAAACTTAACTTCCTATAATATGCTGACTGTCTTTGATCTTGTCTCATTTAGTTTACATTTCTATACAGCCAACAAAGAGTGTTTGCTGTTCAAGTGTTCGAGCTACACAGATTGATAAAGGTAAGTTGAGTCAACCGCCTATTTGGTCCTCTATGGTTTATAACTGATATATCCCTGAATTATCACTTTTATTTCTCATATTGTTCCTTAAGTTGAAATTGTTGCAAGTTGGACCAAAGTATGGTATTGCTTAGAGGTGGGCCAGATTTTGGATAACAGGTCAAAACGTGTAATTTTTTGTAAGGTTGGGTTGACCTGACACACCTTTGGTGCTTCTTTTTTGTTAAAAATAGTTTCATATTTGATTTGAAAATGATTTTTAATAATAATCTAGTTTTTCAAAGAGACCTGCTAAACATAGAGGGCTATGGACTTTTGGATGACAACTACGTTATAGTTAACATTTACTAAAAATGGATCGTTATCAATCAACCTGTGGTTATGATTAAATAAGTAAAAAGTTATCGTAATATGGCTGTTAACCGTAGGCTTCAGAACTATGTTTACCATTGTCCTGTCTTAAATAAAATGATTTAGGAGGTCTTGTGCTTTAAATTAGATTTTGGGTGGCTTTTGAACCATTTTTTACTAATATTTTTTAATTTTACACCTTGGGCTAGTTAGTGATAAAACATTAACCTGAATCTACCCATTTATAAATAATTGGGGCGAAATTGTCACCCTAAGTTCTGCTTTATAGATTATGGACCCGTATGATGTACCCTTTTTTTAGTTCTGTTAACTTACCCAACATGAATGATTAAAACTTGATTATGTAAAACAGGTTCAAAGATTAATTGCTGAATCACCTCAGCTTTTGGTTGAAGATAACACATATTTGCCGAAACCACCAAAGGTATCTCCCATCAAGAAAATTTCTGTTGAGTACGTCCCAAAATCTACAATCGATATGCCTAAGAAAATAAACGACCATGAGAAACCGAATGATGACATGGAATTCTCAGCCGAGAATGCTGTTGGGAAGGCCTCTCTATCTTCTGTGCAAAATGGTAGTCAGACCACATATTGCAGACCATTTGGTGGGAACCCGTTGCCATCATCTGATCAAAATATGGGCTCTTGGAATTTTAATCCGCCACCTGGACCCCAATGGTTGATTCCTGTCATGTCTCCATCCGAAGGACTTGTTTACAAAGCGTACCCTGCTCACGGGTTCATGCACCAAGTTTATGGTGGTTGTGGTCCTCCCGGATCCATGCCTGGGACTGGTAAGTTTTCTCTGACTTTCGATCTTCTTGCTGGTTTTATGACCTTTTTTTTTAATAAGTTTGCAAATTTTATAAATTATATCAGTTCTTACACGAGCCACCACGGCTGCACCTGGATACCCTAAACTCCAATGTCCGTTCGCATTTGACTCTGGTCAATGCAGAGATTATCTGTCTTATACATATGTAAAATACGCGTTTGCATGCGCGTTTTGCACACGATCATATGATATATAATATGTTTAGAGATTATTAGTATAGTATTTAATATTCAAGCTAATCTTGAAAATTTTGTAAACCTAAACAGGACATAATTTTGCAAACTATAGTGCACCACCTTCTCATCATCAGCATTATGAAGGGTCCACAGGGGTTAACCCTTTCGCTCAACCGCTTCCCGCTAGTCATGGCTACTTTCCCGCTTACAGTATGCAAATGGCTAACCCATTGGGCTCAAGCTCCATGTTTGAGCCACCCAACCCCTTGAACCTGCAACACCAAGGCTCAACCAACATTCAAACTGAGAAAAACGGACAAGCGGGTCCAAATGTGGTCGAGAATAATAATGCTTCTAAAGATACCGAGTTACAAGCCAGTACTGCAAGCAGTCGAAGCGATAGAACAAAAGACCAAAATGCCCTCCCTCTTTTTCCAACCTCTCCTCCGGCTCCTGAACAAGCTCGGGTCGAAACAGCAGGCCCCACTCGTGTCATTAGAGTTGTACCTCATAATGCATGTTCAGCAACTGCATCTGTAGCTCGGATATTCAAATCCATACAAGAAGAAAGAAAGCAGTATGATTCGGGTTAGATCGCGTGTGCTGGAAAGATCAACTGGTGTTGCACTTTGTGCTTCTTATGATTGTAACTTTGGCTTGATTGTTAAATACAATAGGATGCATGTATGTATATATACGTATGTATGTATGAATGTATGCAAAGATTACGACATGAGATGGTTTGTATAAATGTTCGCTGTAAGTTTGCAGTATGGGCATCTTTTTGAAGCTGTACAAATGAGGTGTTTATTTCTCTTTTGCGTTTTTTGTATTTTTTATTGTTCTTTTAACTATTCAAGTTTTTTAATAATATAAAATAATCATTATTCAAATGACATGTAGAAATTACACTTCGGTTTAGATCGCATGTGTTTATGCAAGTAAAAGTAATTTTTTAGTTTTAGGTCCACCATGATGTGAATACGTGTTAGATAATGAAATAGGCTGGATTCAACTTATAAGAAGAGGTACGATGATAACCCAATTCGAGATAGCATTGTTTTTGAGACCGGATTGGACAGTCCAACCGGTCCGACTGGGAATCGGAGGGGGGACAAAACCGGCTCGCATCAACTCGTTTTGGAGGGGTTCGACTGGCTGGTTCGACTGGCTGGTTCATCCCGAATCGGTGGTCGGACCAGGAACCGGACCGGGGGTCGAACTGGATTTTGTGTGTGTGTTTTTTTTTTTTTTTGGATTTTAATGAGTAAAAACTGGGTGTTGAACAATAAGTTAGTGTGTTGGATATAAGATTATTGTTAAGTTTTATGTATAACCATAAAATATCACACATAAATTACTCATATTGAACTATATATATATAAATATACTAAATATACTTCCTTCTAAGAAGAACCGGCTTGTTTTCATGTCAAAAAGAAAAAAAAAATCCTTCCAACTTGTTCCGGAGGCCCGGGTTGTTTTTCGAATTGTTTATGCCCATCTTACCTTTGGACACACATTGAGACATAATTAAGGGGGTTGTTGCTCCAATGTAGTTGTCCCATGCAAATCTTTCTAGTTTCATCTCTAATTTTATTTAGGACACGTGTTATCTCCGCTTCAAGAGTCTCCGTAGCGTTACAATCAGGTTGCAACTTGAGTGTTCCTTTATTAAAATTGAGTATGAAGTTATCGCATTTTTATTCCTTCAGAAATGATGGTACGTGTGTTGTCTTGACACGCTGAACATCATCGATTCCAATTGAGAATCCATGATTTCTAACCCATGACTTAGTTGTGCTAAGTTCATTCAAGTAGCTGCTGGATGTTAGTTGTAGTCCCTAAGTAGAACTATATAAAGTTCATCCTTGTGTTGCATTCATGGTGAACACTAGGATTTGATCCAAATCCTATATCTTTGTGTTGAAGGGCAATACGCCCACAACTGTTTAAACACCCAAAACTTTTTGATTTTGGGATTCTATTTTAGGTCCTTGCATGTGCTAACTATACAACAACCGAAACATGCTCAAATCCAACATTGTCATCACTAGGACTGTTACTGTGAGCTTCCTCCTTGACCATATCTGTCAGTGTCCCTTGAGGTTAATCTCGTGGTTCCTTGATTTCATCGTTGCAATGTCCTTCTTTAGGGTTACTAGAGAGTCTAATCGGGTTGCAGTGGCTACTAATTAAGCAACAATAGAATCTGAATTAGAACCTGTCTCCTAATTGTATGCTCTTTGTTTCCGGGCAATGGAACCATGTTAGATACTGAACTAGGCTGGATTCGACTAATGAGAACAAGTACAATGGTAACCCAATTAGAGATAAGTAAAGTCTCTAAGTATACACAAGTAAAGACTAATAATTTCTAATTCCCCTACCACATAAACTTGAAAACTATTAAATAAACTACAAAATGTATGAAATAGATGTTCGTAACCGCCCCACTCATGACAAGGCAATTTCGTTGAACTACCCATTAGTAAATGGGTCAGTTCCTTGGATCGAGCTGGGTGAACCTGACCCACTGCGTACATATCAATAGGTAAAAGTTTAAAGTTAACTAAATATCATAATTCAGTATGCGACATCCAATTATACTAAGTGTAAGGTGTGAATTTCTAATGCGATTTGACCTAACTCGAACTTCATGGTTTGGTTTTAGGGTTTTAGGTTAAGCAAGTCCAGGTCAATTTAAAGTCGAACTTGCGATTTTTAGCTAAGTTGGTTGGTGGGTTTATTGATTGATTCATTTTTTTCTTTTAATTTTTAAAAGTTGTGTTTTGTCATAACTTATATTGTTGGGTATAATATGACTAAATTTATAAGATTAAAGAGATAAAAACATTAAATTTTTTTGTTTTAAACGTCATTATTTTAAGTGCATATTTTAACTTTTTGTTGTAAATTTATATTTCTAGAGTATTTATAATGCAAACTATAGAGCATAGAGGGGAGGCTAAAAGCGTATATTATCAAAAAATAGATTTTCACAAAATGAAAAAGACGTATGATAGAATAATGACTATAGAATATAATAAAATAAGTTTTATTTTCTGAATAAACATGTCTTTTTCATGTCTACCTCAAAAACTCGAGTCGTTTTCGAGTTCACATGCCTTACGTCATTTTTGGATTCGTGTGAGGTTCAACCCGTCAATCAATGAACACGATCCACATAACACCCTTAGCTACTTGCGAGGAGGCCACTTCAATGACAATAACATCACAACTATGACAAAGAAGTTAGAGTTGTCATAACAAACAATTGTTGTTCAAAATATAATCTTGATTAAAGGGAGGAGATAGTGGGCTGGGTAACTACATGACAACGCCTACACGATTGTACCGTAGTGAACACCACCCTACACCCTAAATGACATTTAATTTTAATAATTTTTATTTATTTTTAATTATTTTAATTAGATTTTAAACCATTTTAATTAGTTTTAAATTATTTAAATATCATATGAGAGTGCTAAGAGGAGAATGAGGGACATTTCCATGATTGAACAAGAGTTAGTGATAATTACTGATGGGACTTTTTAGAGACGTATCGAGATACAATGCTAATAAGTGAAATAAGGGGAAAGATTACGTCCCTCCATCTAGAAGAAAATGAATTTCAACATTCACTAGACGTCAAGCAAACTTATAGTAATAGAACCTTATCTACATACATATGCAAGTACATATCAATAATTACAACATTACATACACACAGATATAACACGTTTGTGGTGGTCCTAAATACTACAAGGAGAAGCTTCAGCTATCCCTGTATAATATGAAACTATACATTGATAAAGACTAATTCATATACCCCATACATGATTTTAGAGGATTTAACCATACGGGTCGGCCCGCCCAATCTTTGAGGAACAAAGAACACTATGCTGTATAACCGTTGCTAAGTGAGCTCCATGGGTTTGAGGGGAAGGTGGTGCATGCTTGTGATGATGCAGCAGCCATCTGTTCGTTTGTGACTCCAGAGTTGCACAAATTAGCGATGGCTCGCATGTGCTTCATGCCATACTGCGATAAGGATCCGCAATGTGTCTCGAATGTTCGCACCTGTGCACACAAGCATGAAATGTAAGAAAGTTTTATTATACTGAGTGGGAAAGGAGGATTTACAGGCTTACAAATGTTTTAAGGCAGGTCCAGTCATCAACTACAGGTTTCCCAGTGGATCGAATGGTTTTTAGCACCTCAGGGCCCTTATCCAATCCGAACAAAATCTTGCCAATGAGTTGCATACTGTTGTCTATATGCATTCTATGAGACATGGCTTCCATAAACATTTTCTGAGCTTCGGTTTTCCTATCAGAACCTTCTGGAGCCTTGCGGTACTGTCACAAAAACGTTAAATTTAGAGTTGTTAGACAGACAATCCAACGGGTTTGGGTAATGGGTCAAAACAGCAACTCTGAAGCGTGGGTCAAAACAGGTTGGACTTACCTGCAAACACATTTTTGTTATCATTGTTCATAAAACTGATAACAAATAATGTACTCAATATGATTACAAAAACTACATTATAACAAGAAGAATTAACTTTTTTTATAAAGCAATTTAGGAGATTCGTTTCCGTTTTAAACTCAACCATTAATAGGTTAAAATATGACCCAAATCGACCAGTTATAAGTAAACGGGTGAATGATGAAGAAAGAAGGAAAGTACAAGGTTCGGGTTGGACAAACCTTTTGCCAGAAATGTAAAAGATCAGCATCACGCTGGTTAACAGCTTTCGGTGATAGAAATAGGGAGTTTTCTTCATTAAAAGTGAAATTTTCATTTGCAGGGTTAGTACCCATATACATGTAAAGATTATCCATGCTAAGTGGCAAGTCCCCATATTGCATTACATGTGATCCATAATAAGAGTTATCACTTGAGGTTCTTTCCTTAACCTGCAAAAATTATATAACCAATGACACTAATTTCTTATTGAAAAAGGTACTTCAATAGCTAGATAACCTCAAAAATGCCCTTCATATGTAATTTCAAGAAACCAAACATGTTTATGAGATCTGCAATGACAGCTAACATTACATCATCAGTATGTACTTCTTACCAGTTTATACTGCTGCTTGATAGTTTCTGTTCGCAGGTTGTGTACATCACTGCAAACAAGAATATAATCAAATGATGGTTCAGTTGTTTGTAGTTCTTCAACAGTTAAAGGGTGTTGTAGCAAATAAACGTACCAGTCTTCCATCCAGGCAACACTATACAAGTCACCCAAACACGTTTCATACTCGAGGGGTGGGCTAGGATTATCCCCAGGACAGTACGTGCCCCAGCTGCTCTCGTCAGGGCCAGAGGCTGTGGTTGCATAGATATTTAAACCTTGAGGAAGTAGACCCTCAAATATACTTCCAGACTCGCAGGCTTCAAGGTAAAATACCTAGAGATAACACATAAATTTCAAATCAGCATTTCTACATCATGTACATATGGTAGTACATTGAGTGAGAAGAAAACTAAACATCAAAAATAGAAATAAAATAAAATATACCAAGCTTTTGTATGTTCCAGAAGCATGCTTTTGTTTCAAGACATCAATAAGATCATTTGCATACAGGTAAGGATTTGTTGGCATCCCTGATAACATTTACATATTACCATAAATATCAGTTTTATATAACCAACAAGAAGTTATGGAATAATATAGTTATCCAAGTTTTAAAGGAGTTTGTGACTAACCAAGCACGCCTGCACCACCATGGTCGGTGTAGTAAATGAAAATGCGATCGTTTGGACCGCTATCAACAACCTTCCCACTTCCCCCTTTCACTTTAGTTTTGTCTCCAAGCAAAACAGCAAAAAAGTTGTCAACATTCACATCATCCCCTGTGTAATCCTGTTTCAAGCAATTGTAGCACATCAGATAACAAAGTCATGAGTTTGATTTGGTTATGGTAAGTGTTTAACAATGAAACACAAACCTTTGGCACACCATGATACACATCATCACCATATGGGCTGTTGATAATGATCCCTTGCCTGGGATTCTCTGGATTATACGCGATGTCATCGTACATGAAAACAACGATATTTTCCTCCTTGAGGCCACCGGTTTTCAAGATTTGATACGCATGACATACATCTGCCTGTACCAAACAAAATAATTTATCACAGCCAATAACAGACCAAACCATAAGTTGCTCTTAGATAGAGTAATTATAAATGTTACTTGACAAATAATTTACAAAGACAATAAACCTCTTAGCATACCAAAGTTCAAATAATTTACTTTCCAAATCCTATTTCTTTGAAGTGTTTTCATTGCATCCTAAGGTGGTTAATAAACCGTTAGAAACCAATATGAAGGCGCGCAGAAACTGAAGCAAGTCAGCTGGTTTAAGATCTAAACGGTTTGTTTTTCGAGGTCATGCGGTTTAACAGTTTGAAACTTGGAACTGGCCACGTAAACCGACCCTGCACCAGCCGTCTAACCTTTATTATTTGCATACAAATCGCTTTTAAATACAATAAACAGTCTATTATCATTCAGAATATTGAATACAAACTAATGATTTTGAAAAAACAAAATAAAAATCTCTTGAAAGTTGAAACCATCAAACCATCAAAACCGAACCATTAAACCTGCATACCAGCCGGCCGGCCGACCAACCCGACTGGTTTAATTTGTCATTCCTGAAACGTAATTAGCGACAAAATTTCATCAAAACCAGCTGTGAACACCCCTACTTACTTACCTCTATCCGGTAGCAACAAAACACACAAACAAACCAAACATAATTGAACAATAAAACTCAAATTAAACGAATCATCTATACTCAAAACGAATATTAATCAATCTCACGCAACAGCTAAGACTAGTAATACACTAATACAAAAACACCAGCAAAACGATGACGATAAACTGATCGTAATTCGTCAACTAGCAATAATTCAAAAACAATCATTTGATATTTGTGTTACTAACGATTACCTGATGCCTGTAGTTCCAATAGCCGTTAGATCCGGCGATCAAAATCGCCCATCTGGTACCACCGGAAAAGTCAACGTTCTCCGACGGCAGCCGGAGAATATCCTCCGCCAGTGCACGGGCGTTGACGATTCCGATGATCGAGAGAGCAAATATAGTGATCAGGTGACGACGATTCATGTTGATGCAGTGAATATTCTTTGAATGTTTACGATCAATGGTGTTTTGATGATTGATAGTGTGTGTATATGGGTGTGTGGAGACTATTGACCAATCAGAGGTGTGTTGTAGTTGATGTTTCTTTTGAACGTGATGTCATATTGCATTATTTTAATCGGGTCTATTTATCTCTTTTGAAACCGCATCCCTAAATCCTTAATGAGTTTTTTTTTAACGACCAACGAATAATTTTTAAGGCCGGTCACCTGGGTAAACCCATTGGCGAAAGGCCACCCACGCCTGCGAACACAGAAAGCGCTGGTGACCGGCTCGCCCTTCATTCCAAGGGAAACCCACTACCCAAATGTCCACTGTGATAAAACATTTAATCCACTTGGAACATATTGCACCTAAAAAGACTCCAACCGATAACCTTCACTTTAAAAATTATAGAGTGTCTCCTCCTAATCAGTTGATCTAGATAGTAAACTTAATATTAGGAAAAACATATGGTCTAACTTTAAACATTTTTTTACTAAGACTAATACTTGAATGATGATATTCTCATATTTACATGTTATGCATGTATTATTTTTATCGGGATAAGGATCACTTAACTTACTAGTCAAAATGTACAAGCACTCGATGCATGAATGGGAATTTTAAGTTTGGAAATTGTTGTAGAGGGCCTTGGGTTTTGTTACTTAGCGGTTTTGGTGCTTTGTGTTATGGTGAAAGAGATGAGGCGTGGGGACACCATGAATATTCTAAAGACCAACTTGATTTAAGGAAAAATAAATGAATCAAATATAATAGTAATAATTTTTTTTAAATGTTTAATTTTTTAAAACTAAGCGAGGAACACATGTAAATCTTGGTTTCCATTTGTTGATTATTTTTTTTATTTTTTCAATTTGACTTCAATTTAATAACTATGAAAGTTGTTTATTATTTAAGCTTTTTTCAACTATTAGCAATGTTTTCAGAACCGGATCGGACGTCGAACCGGACGTCTTACTGGTTTGGTGGTCGGACCGGTCGGACCGGATGAACCGGATTTAACTATATTTTAATTATATTTATATATGTAATTAAATATAAGTAATTTATATATGATTTATACATATATTTTACAGTTATATATAAAACTTAACTATATTTGTATATCCTACGTACTAATTTATAGTTTAACACCTCGTTCTTACCAACTAAATTCAAAAAAAAAAACTGAAAACCGGTCGGAACCGGCCCGGTTCGCCGGTCCAACCGCCGGTTCGGTTCGGACCGGCCGGTTCAAAGCCACAAAAACGAATCACCCCTGACCGGACCGGACCAGCCCCCGATTCGCGGTCGAATAGGTCGGATCGGTCGGTCCGATCTGGTCTCAACAACACTGACTATTAGGTTATATGTATCATGATGATAATGAAAAAACGCGTGGACTTCACATAAAAAGTGAATGTGATCAATATAAAGGTGTCTGTGAAAAGTGAGTGTGATCACTATAAAGGTGTCTAAGCGGTGTAATGGTGTTTATATGAAGAATGTGAGATTTAATTTAAATAGAAGAAGATGAGATATGGTATTGTGATTGATACGAAAAATGTGAAGACTAAAGAACTATTTTCTTTTGTCCTTTTATCTATGATAACACTCACACTTGAGCGTATCACGACTCTCATCACACAAGTATACATTATGCCTTATATGGAAAAATAATTTTACTAACTAGTATTCAAGATTTATATATGTTTTATTTATCTCACCTAATTTTAATAAAATATGAACAATATCAAATAAATTAGAACGCTCATAGAAGTTGGATGACTTTAGAATGCGAAAAAAAAGAAAGAAAAGAAAAGAAACACTATATGTGGCTTCAAAGAAACACTATATGTGGCTTCGAAGAAACATTTAAGAAATTCGGTTGCTACTAGGAAAGTTTTCTACTTAAAAAAATGATTTATTTAAAACACGTTTAAAACTAATAAGTTATTATCTTACAAAGTTATTGTCACACCCCGACCAAAGCGCCGGAACATGGCGGGGCGCGACTATTATTGTTCAAATGCACACGACACTATTAAACTGATAATATTTAATCAACTCATTCATTTCACAACATGTTCTTACAAATGCAAGAAAATAAATAGTTTTAACTAATAACCTAACGGTCCAAAATATAATAACGTCTTTAAATCTTCAATCAACCGATAATCAAACCTGTAGCATTGCATAAAATATATTTTGTCAACATGTATGTTGATGAGCAATTCCATGACTTTATAAATATAATATAAGGCGAAATCCACAACTCAAATATGTGAAACCGTAAATAAAAGCGACAATTGAGGTATATAAATCATAAATAAATGAGCCTCCTTTCTAATAGATATAACTACCATATTACAAGGAGGAGCGTATGATCATACTTATTGAGGATGAGGATGAGAATAACCGATTAAAAGCAATAAACATTTAGCAATTAATCATATGAGATATATAACATACAATTGGATAATTATTCTAAGCAACACATAACTTAAAGCTTGTGGTTTGAGGATCTAAGTGTTAAATCATTTTCGTTTGAGTAAGTATGCTTGCTACCCCCAAAGTATAGAAGAGAAAACGGGGATGAAATTACTCACTTGAAAAAAAGTAGCGTTGATGAACAAACTTAGAATAAAATTCTCAAGTAAGCGAGCCCGACGGTTTAACGTGCGTGTCCTAAATTGAAAGATCTTGAGTAAGTTTTGAGTCTTGAAGATGGAATATAAATGGTATAAAAGTTCATAAAAATAAGGCTTGGGTTTTTGAAAGCTTTAGTTATATTTTACAAAAGTGTGTTTAAATAGAGTAAGGATGAAATAAGTTTTATAAGAAATCAGGTCCTTGATGTTTAGTTTTACTCAAACTTTGTTAAGTTTTACATAGGGGAGTTGGTTTAGTGCTAGTGTGCATGATCCCGCTAATGTAAGCATCAAGATCCGACCTACACTCTCTTAAACCCGAGTTTGAGACTTTAATAAAAAAAATTCGCTTAAACCCGATCTTGGTATAAAATCAAGTTTGGTTCCGTCATACCATAATCCTAGAAATATAAGTAATATAAAGTGAAACATAAGTTAAAAAAAGTTAGGAAATATTTTTGATGGTTTGAACGGTGACTAGCTCGTTAAGACGAGAAGTTCGACTTTTACTCGGTTTTTACCCGAAACTTGGGTTCAAGCCAAGATTTATTCTACACTTATAAAATCTTAAGTAATATGAGTAATATAAAGTAAAATATAACTAAAAAGATAGGTTGAACTTTTGGTGGTTTGAACATTGACTAACTCGTTAAAACGGGTGTTCGGTTTTACTCGGTTTTTACCCGAAACTTGGATTCAAGCCAAGATTTGTTCTACACCTCCGTATCAAACATCTAATAACTAAAATATAAAGAAAAACTCATATCTAAAGTGTTTGATGTAACATGATTGCTTAAAAGTTATTTAAAATGCTTAAATGAGTATTCGGTTTGGTTCGGTCCTTGACTCGGTATGAACCCGAGGATGGTTACCACATGTCCAAATCCATATAACTAAAAATAAGGTAAAAGTTCCAGATCTAAACTCAAACAATAAAGTTACGCGAATAAACCTCCCGAAAATGACCCAAACGAGCCTAAAATGCATAAATATGTGTTTGAATGCTCACAAGTCTTAAATAAAGATGAAAATGGTTTTGTCAACATAAAGTAACTTAGAAAAACTGAAATATCCAAAAACACATACAAATGGTTTGAAATGCAAGATTCGGTTCAGTTGACTTTTTAAAGTCAAACTTAAGCAAAACTAGCTAAAACAACTTGCAAGATCAAAAATTTGGAAAAAGAAGATGAAAATGTGCAGGTGAAATAGTTGAGAATGAGTGGTATTTATAGGGAATGATTAGGGTTTGAGGGAATGGGTAATGCGTTTGTCGGGTGGGTAAAAGGGTGCACTTTGATTCTTTTATTTAAAATAAATTTTGATTTAAATAAATTATGACCAGGTATAAAAACATGTTTGGAGGGTTTTAGAATAATTATGGGTTAGGTCTTGGTTGGTTTGAATGGTTAAAACACGAGTCCGGACCTTAAACGAGCTTAAACGAACCGAAAACGTTAAAAAAATTGATTTTGCTGAAACGAACTGTGGGTCACGCCACGTAGCGAGCTGAGGCCAGCCCTATGCGCCAAAGGATGTGGGGGCTCTTGGACAAACTTTGATTTTTTGACAAATTTAGTCCTTGTAGTTCATTTTAGGTCGTTTTGAGCACAAAATAAGCGTTTTAAACACTGTTAAAGACTTCGAAATGAAATGACAATTATGAAACATGGTTACAACATAAAATCCATCATTTTATATCCAAAGATCCTAAGAACAAAACAGGTCGGGTTTACAATACAGAATAACAAATACAAAGATAGTCGAAAATGACGAATATCATAGTATTCCCTACTTTGGAAATTCGTCCCGAAATTAGGAAGATGCTGCGATGAAGAGGTGCGGATACTTTTCCTTCATGGCGTCTTCTCTTTCCCATGTAAATTCGGCTCCACGTCTTGATTCTCAGCGAACTTTCACTAACCGAATACGGCTTCGTTTGGTTCGTTTCTCGTTGCGGTCCATAATTTTTATGGGTGTTTCAACAAATTGCATTGTCTCATTGATGTGTACTTCGTCGAGTTGTATATGAAGATTACCCTCGGCTAAGCATTTCTTGAGGTTTGAGACATGAAAGGTAGGATGAACACCTAAAAGTTTTTTCGGTAAATCGAGTCTATAATCCACTTTTCTAATCCTTTCGAGGATTTTGAATGGGCCTACGAAACAAGGAGCTAGTTTTCCTTTATTTGCAAAACGGACTACCCCCTTCCAAGTAGATACTTTGAGAAGGACAAGGTCGTCGACGTTGAATTCCAGGGGCATCCGTCGTTTATCGGCATATCTCTTTTGATGACTTCTAGCGGTGAGTAGATTCTTGCGGATTTGATCGATACGATCGGCAGTGTCTTGAACCATTTCAGGACTGGTGATTTGAGTTTCACCAATCTCGTTCCAACAAATCGGAGAACGACACTTGCGACCATAGAGAGCTTCAAACGGAGCAATACCAATGCTAGAATGGAAACTATTGTTGTATAGGAACTCAATAAGCAGAATATGAGAGTCCCAATTTCCACTAAAGTCGAGTACGCATGATCAAAGCATATCCTCAAGGGTTTGGATTGTATGCTCGGATTGGCCATCGGTTTGAGGGTGATAAGCGGTACTAAGATCAAGGCGAGTTCCCAAAGCATTTTGAAGTGATTTCCAAAAATAAGACGTGAAAAGAGCATCACGATCGGAGATGATGGTCACTGGTATACTATGGCGGCACACGATTTCTCGAATATAGATTTGAGCTATTTGTTCCACGGAACCAATACTAGAAGAGTAAGGAGGAAGCATTAGAAGAAAGGGTTTTCTCTGATCGGAATGAAGTGAGCCGATTTGGTCAATCGATCGATGATTACCCAAATACTATCATTTTGGTTTCGGGTATTTGGGAGCTTAGTGATGAAATACATGGCAATTTCCTCCCATTTCCAAAGGGGAATCGGGGGTTGCTCAACTAAACCGAAAGGTCTTTGATGCTCGGCTTTAACCTTTGATCATGTAAGACATTTTGAAACGTAAAGTGCCACATTATTTTTCATACCGGGCCACCAATAAATAGAACGAAGATCAAAATACATTTTATCCGCACCGGGATGCACAGAATAACGTGACTTATAAGCCTTATAAAGAATGAAAGTATGAAGTTCGTCACGATCTGGAACCCATAAACGGTTGAGGAAGTAAAGTAAGCCATCGGGTTTTGTTTCGAGTTGAAGTTCGGTTTCACACGATATTTCGTCGTACATGTTACCTTCATCAACGGAGGTGCATTGGGCTCGATAGATACGGTTTTGAAGATCGGTTTGAATGATGATGCTATGAAGCAGAATGGATTTGACATTAACTTTTCGACTAAGGGCATCAGCCACGACATTCGCTTTACCGGAATGGTAGCGAATTTCACAATCATAGTCACTAAGTAGTTCGGCCCATCGCCGTTGTCTCATGTTAAGATCTTTTTGGTCGAAAATGTGTTGAAGACTCTTATGATCGGTGAATACTACACATTTTATACCATAAAGATAGTGTCTTCATATTTTTAAAGCGAAAACGACGGCACCAAGTTCGAGATCGTGAGTCGTGTAATTTTTCTCGTGAACTTTAAGTTGTCTTGAGGCATAAGCGATAACTTGACCTTGTTGCATCAGAACGCAACCGAGACCTTGGTTGGATGCATCACAAAATACCAAAAAATCATCGTTTCCTTCAGGGAGGGCTAAGATAGGAGCATTGCAAAGCATATGCTTTAGAGTTTGAAAAGCTTTTTCTTGTTTCGGTCCCATTCGTAATATTTTCCCTTGTGAGTTAATGCGGTGAGAGGTAATGCAATTTTGGAGAAGTTTAGAATGAAACGCCGATAATACTCGGCCAAACCAAGGAAAGATCGAACTTCCGTAGTTGTGGATAGAGTCTTCCAATATTTTACGGCCTCAATTTTAGCAGGATCAACATGAATACCTTTATCGTTAATGATGTGACTCAAAAATTAAACTTCTCTTAGCCAAAATTCACATTTTGAAAATTTGGCATAAAGTTGTTCTTTTCTTAGGATATCAACAATGGAACGTAAATGATGTTCATGCTAGGCTTCGGTTTTGGAAAAGATTAGGATGTCGTCAATAAAGACAATTACGAGTTTGTCCAAAAATGGTTTGCAAATGCGGTTCATATGGTCTATGAATACCGCGGGTGCATTGGTTAATCCAAATGTCATAACCGTGAACTCGTAATGTCCATACCACATACGAAAAGCAGTTTTGAGAATGTCATCTTCGTGAACACGCAATTGATGATAACCCGATCTAAGATCGATTCTGGAGAAGCATGTTGCATCTTGGAGTTGATCAAAGAGGTCATCTATTCGAGGCAAAGGATAACGATTTTTTATGGTGAGTTTATTGAGCTCACGGTAGTCGATACACATACGAAACGAACCATCTTTCTTTTTCATGAAAAGAACGTGTGCACCCCAAGGAGATGAGCTTGGACGGATAAAACCCTTATCGGAGAGTTCTTGGAGTTGGTTTGACAATTCTTGCATTTCCAAATGAGCTAAACGATAGGGATCCTTAGCTACGGGAGTTGCTCCGGACACAAGATCGATTTGAAATTTGACGGGACGGATGGGTGGAAGACGGGAGATGTCGTCGGGAAAAACGTCAGGAAAATCATGAACAACGGGAATGTCTTGAATTTTTCTTTCTTCGGGGTCTTTTGCCAACGCTTGAGCTAAGAATGGAACGTACTTTTTGCGTACGTACTTTTGAGATTGAGAGCACGACATGAGGTTTAGCTTTTTTAGAGACGTTTTGCCAAAGATTTTGAGAGTTTTACCGTTGGTGAGTGGAATTCAAATAAACTTGTCATAGCAAACAACTTCGGCACGATGCAAAGCTAACCAATCCATGCCTACTATGATGTCAAAACTTCCCATTTGCATCGGGATGAGGTCAATCGAGAATTTACACTTACAAAGAGTGAGCATGCAATCGCGGATGACCGAATCGATAGTGATATAGCTACTATTGGCGACTTCGATAGAAAAACGTCGAGAAAGTTTAGTACGAGGTACAGCAAGGGTTGATTCAAATTTAAATGAAATAAAACTCCTATCAGCTCTGGTATCGAATAAAATTGAGGATAAATGCTCATTAACTAAAAACATACCGTTTGCCACGTCGTTGGCAACTTGGGCTTGGTTGACATTCATTATAAAAGCGCGCCCTTGGTTGTCGTGGGTAACTTGCGGAGCTTGAGAAGGTGGGGGAGGAGGAGCTTGAATTGCTTGGAGCGGTTGAATCGGAGGAGCAATGAGTTACGGGACTTGAGGTTGGTAAGTTTAAAATTGGTAGGCTTGAGTTTTGTACTAAGGTGTGGGCATGATTTGTGCTTGATTTGCAAAAGTGAGTCGGGGACAAGCATTACGGAAGTGATTCGGGTCTCCACAATGGAAATAAGCTCTCGATTGAGGAGGAGTTTGAGCAAAAGGCATGGGTCGGTTTTGAGGATTATATAGAACAAACCTTGGTAGAGTGGTTTGTCCACGGGAGGCTTCATGACACACATTGCTAAGGTGACCGAAGCGATTGCAAATTGAGCATTGGTGACAAGCGGAGTAAGATGGGTGGTGACGTTGACAAGTGTTGCATAAAGGATGGGGACCGGTGTAAGGTTTTCGATTTTAGGAAGCTTGAGATTGAGATTGGGGTTGAGTTGGGTGAGTGACGGCAAAGTTTCGATGGTTCGGTTTATGCTTCTTTTTAGAGTGGTGAGATGAGTTGGACTAATTGATAGATTGGGGTTGGGATTCAAATTTAGAGCTTGGAGATGGATCGGTGGTGGCCTTGACATTTGGTTTCTTGGAATTCTTTCGGGATAAAGTCCCCGCTTTGACATGGTTCTCCGAAAGGCTGGCGGCAAGAGTGATCGCATCATTGAGCGTTTGTGGCTTACTACTCATGACAGAATCTCGCATTTGCATAGGCAAACACAAAATGTACTTGTCGATTGCCCTCTCGAGTGGGGTAAACAAATAGGGCACTAGAAGGCTAAGCTCGTGGAAGCGGTTTGAGTAAGCGGAGTTGTTACCGCTATCTTGTTTAAGATCCCAAAATTCAGCCTCCAATTTTGAATTTCATGCTTGGGGCAAAACTTTTTGAGCATGATTTCCTTTAGTACATCCCAAGGGAGAGTCATAACGACTTCCGCTCCCTTGGCATTCATGATGCTATTCGACCACGTTAGGGCGGTTAGCTCGAACACACTTGATGCGAAAGTGGTTCACTTGGCCTCCGGGCATTCACAATGAAAGAACACGCTTTCCATACGTTCAAACTATTGGAGGAGCGTGATAGCAGACTCCTCACCCATAAATTTCGGTGGATTGGCACCCGTAAACTGTTCATAAGTAAAGGTAGCATGAGCGGGTATGGCTTGAGTAGCAACAGGTTGCGGTTGGATGAATTGAATTTGAGCAACAAGGGTGGGGAGTACAGCGGCTATTTGAGTTGTAACCAATTCGGCTATCTTAAGGTCGGAGCTCATGGGGCGACGAGTTCGACGTACTTGACGAGCTTGGCGATGAAGGGGATGCATTCTAAAAATAATAAAAGTGAGACAATATGAGATTTTGGGTAACTAATGTAAATATGAGGATGATTAATGTAAATATTAGATTGTAGTGAAATATTTTGTGAACCTTATAATCATGAAAAAAACCATTTTAACATATAAAAAAATCTTTGAAATTTGAAACGCTAAGATTTGAGGCTGGAAATACATACATGAATCACCATGACTTGTTGTCTCGACAGTAATCTTACAGAAAAATGAGGTAATGCGGGGAGTCGAAACATTGCGTGAATCACCGCGTCTTTCATGTTTCAACCAAGATCATAATAATGTGATAAAATGAGAAGTCAAAAAAACTAGTCCACGTATCACCGTGGCTTTCATAATCCAACTTAAAACAAAACGAAATCGAGGGAAGGATTAAAACATTAGTCCACGTATTACTGTGGCTTTCATATTTAATCCAAAAATATTAATGGAGGTAACCGGAACGGTTACAGCGACTGCTTAAAGTTAGCAACCCATATGACGCCCATTTGCTTTGGCCTACAAGGTCAAACACCTTGACTTGAACCTTCCAGGTAAGTAAGTCACCTTTGATTCTCCGAATCGTTTTGCCAAAGGTTCACATCTAGATATTTTCCCTCTTCCAGTTAGTACGAACCCGTTATAATGTCACACTTTAAGCAGATGAGAAATATCGAAAAAAATTGGGACTTAAACTCAAATGTTAAGATCCATAATTATTTATTTATTTATTATTATTATTATTATTATTTTTGAGGTAAGGTAAGGATAATTTGGATTTCTGTGAGAGTGTGTGCATGTACATGAGGGTAAATGAAACAAATAAGGCGAATAAACAATCAAGTAGGATAACATGTATAGGCAACACGTTTTGGGACCCTAAAGCATAAACTACACTAGGTCGTTACGTCTAACCACCTAACCTATAGTCATGGCTCTGATACTAAATCTGTTATATCCGGTCAAAGCAGCGGAACATGCAGGGGCGCGACTATGATTGTTCAAATGCACACGACACTATTAAAGTGACAATATTTAATCAACTCATTCATTCATAACATGTTCTTACAAATACAAGAAAATAAATAGTTCTTAACTAATAACCTAACGGTCCAAAATATAATAACGTCTTTAAATCTTCAATCAACCGACAATCAAACCTGTAGCATTGCATAAAATATATTTTATCAACATATATTTTGGTGAGCAATTCCATGACTTTATAAATATAATATAAGGCGAAATCAACAACTCAAATATGTGAAACCGTAAATAAAAGCGACAATTGAGGTATATAAATCATAAATAAATGAGGCTCCTTTCTAATATATATAACTACCATATTACAAGGAGGAGCGTATGATCATACTTATTGAGGATGAGGATAAGGATAACCGATTAAAAGCAATAAACATTTAGCAATTAATCATATGAGGTATATAACATACAATTGGACAATTATTCTAAGCAACACATAACCTAGAGCTTGTGGTTTGAGGATCTAAGTGTTAAATCATTTTCGTTTGAGTAAGTATACTTGCTCCCCCAAAGTATAGAAGAGAAAACGAGGATGAAATTACTCTCTTGAAAAAAAGTAGCGTTGATGAACAAACTTAGAATAAAATTCTCAAGTAAGAGAGCCCGACGGTTTAATGTGCGTGTCCTAAATTGAACGATCTTGAGTAAGTTTGAGTCTTGAAGATGGAATATAAATGGTATAAAAGTTCATAAAAATAAGGCTTGAGTTTTCGAAAGTTTTAGTTATATTTTACAAAAGTGTGTTTAAATAGAGTAAGGATGAAATGAATTTTATAAGAAATCAGGTCCTTGATGTTTAGTTTTACTCAACCTTTATTAAGTTTTACATAGGGGAGTTGGTTTAGTGCTAGTGTGCACGATCCCACTAATGTAAGCATCAAGATCCGACCTACACTCTCTTAAACCCGAGTTTGAGACTTTAATAAAAAATTCGCTTAAACCCGATATTAGTATAAAATCAAATTTGGTTCCGTCATACCATAATCTTAGAAATATAAGTAATATAAAGTAAAACATAAGTTAAAAAAAGTTAGGAAGGATTTTTGATGGTTTGAACGGTGACTATCTCGTTAAGACGAGAAGTTCGACTTTTACTCGGTTTTTACCCGAAACTTGAGTTCAAGCCAAGATTTGTTCTACACTTCCAAAATCTTAAGTAATATGAGTAATATAAAGTAAAATATAACTGAAAAGATAGGTTGAACTTTTGGTGGTTTGAACATTGACTAACTCGTTAAAACGGGTGTTCGGTTTTACTCGGTTTTATCCGAAACTTGGGTTCAAGCCAATATTTGTTCTACACCTCCGTATCAAACATATAATAACTAAAATATAAAGAAAAACTCAGATCTAAAGTGTTTGATGTAACATGATTGCTTAAAAGTTATTTAAAGTGCTTAAACGAGCATTCGGTTTGGTTCGGTCCTTGACTCGGTATGAACCCGAGGATGGTTACCACATGTCCAAAACCATAGAAATAAAAATAAGGTAAAAGTTCCAGATCTAAACTCAAACAAGAAAGTTAAGCGAGTAAACCTCCCGAAAACGACCCAAACGGGCCTAAAATGCATAAATGTGTTTGAATGCTCACAAGCCTTAAATAAAGATAAAAATGGTTTTGTCAACATAAAGTAACTTAGAATAACTGAAATATCCAAAAACACATACCCGAAATGGTTTGAAATGCAAGATTCGGTTCCGTTGACTTTTTAAAGTCAAACTTAAGCAAAACTAGCTAGAACAACTTGCAAGATCAAAAATTGAAAGAAGAAGATGAAAATGTGCAGGTGAAATGGTTGAGAATGAGTGGTATTTGTAGGGAAGGATTAGGGTTTGAGGGAATGAGTAATGCGTTTGTCCGGTGGGTAAAATGGTGCACTTTGATTCTTTTATTTAAAATAAATTTTGATTTAAATAAATTATGACCAGTTATAAAAACATGTTTGGAGGGTTCTAGAATAATTATGGGTTAGGTCTTGGTTGGTTTGAATGGTTAAAACACGAGTTCGGGCCTTAAACGAGCTTAAACGAACCGAAAACGTTAAAAAACTGATTTTGCTGAAACGAACTGTGGGTCACACCACGTAGCGAGCTGAGGCCAGCCCTACGCGCCAAGTGATGTGGGGGCTCTCGGACAAACTTTGATTTTTTGATAATTTTAGTATTTGTAGTTCATTTTAAGTCGTTTTGAGCACAAAATAAGCGTTTTAAACACCGTTAAAGACTTCGGAACGAAATGGCAAGTATGAAACATGTTTACAACATAAAATCCATCATTTTATTAATATCCAAAGATCCTAAGAACAAAACGGGTCGGGTTTACAATACAGAATAACAAATACAAAGCTAGTCGAAAATGACAAATGTCACATTTATCCTTTTTATAATCATTTAAATGAATAGTCCTAGATTCTAACAATATTGTTCATCGCCTTG
Source organism: Flaveria linearis (assembly GCA_024085815.1). NCBI lineage: Eukaryota > Viridiplantae > Streptophyta > Magnoliopsida > Asterales > Asteraceae > Flaveria > Flaveria linearis. The sequence continues at coordinate 30,368,516 of CM044017.1, read as the reverse complement.
GTTTATTAACATTTATATAGTACTAATTACTAACTTTGGTATGCTTAGTGGATTATACTATGTGTTGAGGGCTGCAAACAAACTGAATGTTTAGAGAACGATTCGTGAACCGTTTGGCGGGAATTTCGTTTATGTTTCTTTATTTAGCAAATAAACGAACACGAACAAGAAAATTTTATTCGTTTAGTTAAACGAACAAACATGAACACAAGCTGCGTTCGTTTATTTATGTTCGTGAACGTTCGATAATATGTATGTTTATGTTCGTTAATGTCCGTTCGTGAACTTTTGATAATGTGTTCATTTTATGTTCGCTAATGTGTTCTTTTATATTCTTAATTTTGTATCAGTTATTTTTATGACTTATATCAAGTATTTTTTGATATTTATGTTAAGTAGTTATTTATTTTTTATTGAGTTTATGTAATGTTTGTAATAAAAATATAAATTTTATTCTAAAATAAATCTATAATCATTTATATTCGTTGTGCTTATGAGCTTATTTGTGTTCATCATGTTCATGAACAATTTTTTTGTGTTCATTTGCTCTTGTTTGTATTTGTTTGTATTTATTTGCATTCATTAAGTATTTGTAAATAGTTCATGAACATGTTTATTTTTTAATGAATGAACACGAACAAAGAATCTCGTTCGGTAGGTATTCGTGAACAGTTTATGAACAAGTTTATTTCTTAACAAACGAACAAGAACAAAACATTTTTTGTGTTTGTTCGATTCGTTTGCAGCCCTATATGTGTTTAATGTGTTGTACTTACCTTTGTCTTTTTCTTAAACTTTAACTTTTTTAATTTTAACTTACTACTTTTATATTTTTCACAATTTAACCCTAATATTTTTGTTTATTTTCATTTTTGATCCTCATGCTTTTTATATTTTGCAATGTTTTTGTTTTGCGTTTCCGTATAAATTTTACAAATCACAATTAAAGTGCGCGTGTGTGATTCATCATTTTTACTCTTATATTTTTACCGTTTAACAACATGTGTCAACGCGATGGTTCTAGATCGATTTACTTATTGCTTAATATGTTTTACGTTTTGTTTACGTGGTTCAACGTTTTTATGCTTACTTTTCGTTTGATTTTATTTTTATTCGTTTTTTATTTCTTTTTAATACGAGTTTTTCTAGTGTTGATGGTCATTTGCGGTAGTGTGTCATTGGTACTACTTAACATGGTTTTACGTCCCCCGCTGCAACGCAGGGGGCTTAATACTAGTATAGGATAACTACAATATGTTTATTACTTCATTATTATATTCTTATTGCTATGAACTCAAAACGATTTGTTACGTTATTTTAACGGTAAGCGGTTTATTTATGTAACTAGTGTTTTTAACATGTAAAATACGTCACAAACACATTTAAGATAGATTATCTAACACACAACTATGATTGTTATTTTATTAAATTCTTATTAATATTTTTTACTGTCAGTGTCACCTTTTATCTCCTTCCACCACCTCTATATCTTGGCACCATTTCCGACAGAGAATTTTGGCACATGACACACAAAGTTATGATTTCAAACACGAAGAACAAGTTGAGATTTATGGAATTGCATACATAATAAATCGCAAATATTTTGCGGTTTCCTCAACCAGAAACAAAACATACATATCATTCACAATTAGGTTCTTATGGGATTTTCATTAGAGTATTTCTAGTTACTGGATTTCAATGTGTGATTTCTTTGGTTCACAACTCACTATTTGGTCTTGTTGTTGCATTTGTGACGGGTTATTATTTTGATTAAAATGTTTGTTGAATACCAAATAAAAAACGGTGTTTGTGGGTATATGTTTCAAGAGGGTGTGATTTAGGGTGCTAGTTTCGTCAGATGTGGTAGAGCGTAGAGGTGATCAAAGACGAGGGTAGGGGTGGACCTAGATTAAGGGTTGGAGGGCAGTCGCTTCTCGTAAAATTCTAATGACTTACGAACATAAGGTTTTATTTTAATAAAATATGCAAAACTATAATGTAAACATAATAATTAATTAACAAGATAAGATGTCGGTTTCAAAGCCATAAAATGCGTTAATAGGCATCCATTTTGTGCATTATAAGTGCAAGACGTTTTGAAATTACATCATAAGTAGATATGTATATTACAAAGTGTTTATGCATAGCGTACGCGAGTGACTTATACGTCATTTTATTAATTTATAATAAAGTCTTTGAAAAGTTACATTTTAATCCTCAAGTTTAGCAACATTGGTATTGTCTTATACTAAATAGATTTTTATTCATGCGTACTGGCAATTTTTGTTTATTTTTGTTTTTAGCTTATAAAATTAACAATTTAATGTTTTATAAAGCTCCAAGTATACTGTTACAACATGCTTTTTCTTATTTACCTCTCGGTGTAATTTCATTTAAAACGAAATGGTACGTCATAATGTACAAGTTATCGACGCACAAATGTACAATCTGTCATATTTGGAGTTTTTGTTTTTTATAGTTTCGTTTGATTTTTAACTCCAACTTTTAAAGTACGTTTTTAATAAAGCCCAAATTATCACGTACTTATTTTTATCTACATTAATATTTTTAAATATTTTATTTTCGTTACGATGTGCTTATTTTTATTAACTAGTTTTAGTAACCCGTGTATTACACAGATTGAATAAAGAAAATATAAAACATAATAAAAAACTATTAATTATAAAACAATATTCAATAATAAGATATGATAGGAACTACATATAAGTAGGGACTATAAGTAATAAAACAATAATTTTAACTTCTTAAACTTTTATTTTTAAACTTGTTTTTTTCTTTTTTCAAAAAGAAAAACTAAAATTTATTAGGTTCTACAATACCATAAAATTACTCGGTTCCAATATACCGTAACTTTATTCGGTTCCAGGTTCTAAAACATCACATGATTGCTCAGTTTCAAAACACCGTAAAAGTTATGAAGTTCTGAAACACCATAAAATTTTTTAATTATAAAACATCATAAAGTTGTTCAGATGTAAAACACCATAAAGTAGTTTCAGATGTAAAACAATATAATTAAACACCATAAAACATTATAAATCATCTAGTTCAAATAAACTATAAAATCACCTAGCGTTTTTTTAATTGTGCAATTTTATGATACTTTGAACTAGATGTTTTATGATGTTTTGAACTTGGATGCGCCATTTTGTGGTCTGAATTTTAGGTATACAACTTTATAGTGTTTTTGACCTGATCAATTTATGATGTTTATGACCCGGGTGACTTATGGTGTTTATGATTTGGGCAGTTTAAAATGTTATTTCCTAGGCAATTTTATGTTATTCTATGGCGTATTAAATGAACCTTTTAAATTTATATATAATAATCCCACACTGATATTAAAGATAAATAAGTGTTTGTTATTATGGTGTATCTTTTAAGAAAAATAATAACATATTAAAAAGTTATAACGTTTAAAAAATATGAGACAAAATACATGTGACTTGCATGTGCATGTTTCTAGTTGTATTTTTTTTATTACCCCTCCAAGTAATTTCTAATTTGCAACTATTATCAAAATGTCACCAAGTGAATCTTAACCTCAAACTTGATATCCTGTGGCTTAGATTCTTGTGACATGCTTGTTAGATCTCTCATCTCTACTTTGATCTTCTTTATTTGTTGTAGATTCTTAATCTTTGTTCTTCTTGTTTTGTTTTCTTTTTTATATTCATTACTGGTCTTGATTCTAATTTATTCTGGTTTTAAAAATTATGGATCAGTATCTGATTATAGTTTTATTCCCGTTAGTATTATAAGAGAAAAATAATAAAATCTAATAATATATTTGCACAATTCATCATAGGATAAGATGAGAGAGAAAAAAAGAGAAAGAAAGTCATCACACAAAAGAACGATAAAAAAAACAAACGACAACCAACCATATCTTGTGGTGGTGGTAGCCTAGAGGCATGAAAGGGAGAGTAGAGAATATATGCTTGAGGGGCTGCTGAAACAAGAGGGTGGTAATTATAAATATGAAGGGTGAAACATAAATTAAAAAAAGAGAATTCAATTAAGAAATATATATAAGAAAAAGAATTGGGTACACAGGCGGCCAGATATCTACTATTAACAAAACATGGGAATTGGGTTAAGAAAAAAAAAAGTAATGAGATAGTGTTTATAGCTTCTGTGAACCAAAAGATGAATCTGTAGCAGGTAATCGAGAATAAAAACAAAAAAGGAAAAGATTGCGAGAAGTATTATTTTTAGTTCTTGTGTTATAACGAGCAAATTTCTACTTGATGTGATATTATATATAAATAACGAAAACCCATAAGATATAATATATTATTGATCAATTATATATAATAATACATAAGAATAAAAGAAAAGTTCAAATACAAAGGGAACATTATGTAAAAAGTGTAAAAAGCAATCGGTAAGTGACATGTGGTATATTTTTAAAATGGAAGGAGGGGTATTTTAGGAAGTCTAATTTATTAGATGAAGGTGTAAGATATATTGACTTTTTCTGTACGATTAAGGTTTTTAAACGATCAAATTCATCTTACATCAATTTCAATCGTTGAAGATTTAAACGTGTGAAGTTTCAGCTTACATCAATTTCAATCGTTGAAGATTCTAACGATCGAATTCATCTGTTGAAGATTGTTTTACATCATATACTTCGCCGATGTCGATGATTGATCATCAGTTTGATACGTATGAAGACGATTACATACTGTAATTGAAATAGTATGTTAATTTTCGCACCGTAATTTTGTCTTTTGGATCATCATTGTGTCTATACTGTCTGATTTCTGTGAATTTGTTATTGATTGACATTATCATTGTGTCATAGGTATCATCATTGTGTCATAGGTATCATCATTGTGTCATAGGTATCATCATTGTGTCTTTTTGTTCGTCATTGTGTCTTTTGTATTGTCATTGTGTCTGAATAAAACAGTTATTGTGTCTATACTGTTAGATTACTCTGGACATTATCAATATGTTGTTGAACATATTTTATAAATATCAGGTGAGTCTCTATATGTTGTGTCTTTTATGTTGTTGTGTTTGTTATATGAATTTTGTTATTGATTGACATCATCATTGTGTCTTAGATATCATCATTGTGTCTTTTTGTTCTTCATTGTGTCTTTTGTATTGTCATTGTGTCTGAATAAAACAATATTGTTAATCAATTGGTTACGAACAAAGACGAGTTGTGTTTTTATTTTGATTATTTGAATAGTTACAAGTCTAAGTTTGCAGAGTTAACTGGAGGGGGCGAACGAAATGAAGCAAAATTCCGTGTACCTGTTAAGCAAAAGACAAAAGGTAGACCGAAAAGAATGAAGTCAGCTCATGAGTTAGCTATCGAACAAGCAGGAAAAAAGTTGAGAAATTGTGGGTTTTGCAAACAACCTGGTCACATTATACGCAATTGCAGTTTATATCTTCAAAGCATTAAGGATAAACAAGCTTCAAGCACCTCAACAGTTGATTCTATGCCTATTCAAGAATAGGATTTATTATGTCATAACATTAATTGTGTCATTATATTATTGTGTCATTGTATTCATTGTGTCATAAGACTTATTGTGTCATATTTGAAGAGTTTTGTTTACGTATGATTTTGACGATAAAAACAAGTTACCAAAATACTATTGTGTAATGTAAAGCAACATATAGCAACAAATATTAACATGCCAACACATAGCAAAATATAACAACATGCCAACATACCAAATTACTATTGTTTCAAATTAACATTGTGTCAAACTACCATTGTGTCAAACTAGCATTGTGTCAAACTAGCATTGTGTCAAACTACCATTGTGTCAAACTACCGTTGTGTCAAACGACCGTTGTTTCAAACGACCATTGTGTCAAACAACCATTGTGTCAAACAACCATTGTGTCAAACAACCATTGTGTCAAACAACCATTGTGTCAAATTACTTTTTTACCCGTCCACCTGTTAGCAGTTTTCCACTTATTTACATGTTTGCCACCGCGTTTTTTTAAACCATTGATCTATTTTAATGAGTTGATTCAATGACCAGAATTACTTCTTATTATTTTAAAATATATAGCCTTTGTAGCATATACTCTCCCTAAGAATAATTATAAATGAAAACTAATATAATTATAGTTCCTAACTATAATAATGTAACAAACTTTATCTAATACATATAATCTAATAATAATGATACGGGCCAACTTACTTCAAGTGACCCAGCCCAATCTGAATCAAGGCCCAGAAGGAATGTTAAGAAACCGACCCGGCTTGAGGAGTAGAGCCCAAGCAATTGTACCTTTACAACATTCAGTTGTTTCCTTGTTTTTTGAAGTTGTTTCCTTGTTTTTTTAAGCAAAATGTCTGCAATCTTCGAATTACATCACGTAGGACTTACTATAGGTGTAGTGGCTTGGAATAAGGACATGGGCATCATGCTCAAGGTCTCTGGATGTTTAAATTTTTTTTTCTTGCATTGAAGGAATACAGAAAATTACCCCATCTTCCTGTTTTCTCTCTTATCTTCTTGGAGTGATTGACTGTTAAAAAAGGCTATACCAAATAACTAATATATTATATAAAATATATATCTCTAACAGCATGAGTGAGTGGCCATAAGGGGTGTTGTGACATATGCTAAAGGGGAACACCGCTTCCTCCATTCGTGAGTCGTGTTGCCATGACTCCACAGACGCTCGTAAGTTTAGATTATATAATTGTTTACCTAATCAATATTACAAAAAAGGAAGAAAGGTAGAAAAGATGGCAGCAAGAATTTTTATTAGTTTTTGTGTTTATAACATTGTTTTGAAAACCGGACTGGACCGGATCGGGAATCGGGCCCTAATCTAGTCTGGTTCGGTACTTAAAATCGGTTTTACGTTGAACCATTGGTCGGACCGGGAACCAGACCAGTCGAACCGGGGGTCGGATCGGTTGAAGCGGTTTTATATATATATATTTAAATTTTTAAGCATTTTTTACATATATTCATTAAAATAATTATAATTTTATCCAGGTCCGACCGCTCAAACCAAATCGGCCAGCGGATCAGTAAGACTTCCGATTTGGTTCCGCAAACATTGGTTATAACGAAGAGAGTTTTACTTGCTCTCATGTCATGTATAAATAATAAGTTCCCGGTAATATATATATAAGAATTCAATATGGATAATTACAAATGAAACCTAATATAATCATAATTCCTAACTATAATAAAGATAAGAGTAAACTTCAGTTTTACTACCTGTGGTTTAGTCCACATAACAATTTTCATCCAAACATTTCAAAATTACGATTTTGCTCATTGAGATATGTATTTTGTCTCAGTTAGTTCCAACACACCAATGCCGTTATTTTTTTCTGTCAGAATGTAAGGGCATTAGGTCTTTTTATACTCAAGGACCAATTGTGTAATTCAAACTAATAAGGGGACTAGTGTGTAATTTAATATAATATACATGTATATCATCCATTATCATTGTCTCTTTTTCCTCATCCACCACAACACCACCACTCCCAACACCAACACCACAACCACCATAACACTATCACAACAACCACCACAACACCACTGTAACCCCACACCTTCTTAGCCCTAAATCGGACCCCACACAAGAAATCAGAAGCCTTTGCCCACCGGTAGCTCCGCCACCACCAGCCCCGCCCCTTGCACTCCACTAAATCGAACATTGATTCACCAAGGTTGTTAGATCAACACCAAAATCGACCTGGCGGTTAGGCCTGTAAATGAACCAAAAGTTCATGAACTGTTCGGCGGAAAATTCGTTTATGTTCGTTTATTTAGGAAATTTATTTAGGAGATGAACGAAAATGAACGAACATGAAAACATGACACATGTTTTATTCGTTCGTTTACATTCATGAACGTTCGTTTAAGTTCCTTCATATTTATGTTTGTTCATTTACATTTATTTATGTTTGTTCATTAATGTTCATCTTAACTACTATATAATACATATTGAATGGGTAGGAATGTAATTTCACCATCTCCATAAGACGCGCCTGTTGCGTCCCCCACCCGCTCCTCGCCGTCGTCTACCTCCGACGGGCCGATGGTCTTCTCAGCTCCCCAACCGCTGTCGATCAGTTACGAGGGACCTTCCGCAGCCTCAATTCAATGCACTGGCCCTTCGAGTCGGTTGTTCTATTCTCCTCTTCACATACAATCGCATTCCCCAAATCGGCTTGCCCTTCGACGCTCCTGACCACCGCCGTTCGAATTCCGGTAAGCTTCTCTTCTTTTTAATCTTTCATGTTCTTTTCCGACCCATAATGCCGGCGTTTCCCTTTCCCCAAACCAATTTCAGTCGCAAACAGAGGAATTTTGCACCCCTACGATACGTAACCCTAATTTCGTTCTCATTCGTCATTAGGGTTTCACCAGCAATCCAAAGATGGTCAGTCATCATTCACGAATATCATCTTCACTCATACCTTGCATTTCTGTAATTTTGTTGGATTACTTTAGTTGTTTTCAATAATCTTTTCTGTTTACTAAATTAGTTCCTCAAAGATGATAGATCGTAACACTTTGATCATAATTGGTGTTCATGGATGTGGGTTTAGCTTAATTTTTAATCTTTTGTACAATCAGAGTGATTTTGAATCATATTCTTTCTTATGATAGCTGTTTTTATGTAATCTTATGGAGTGCATTCACCCAAATCAACCTTTTGAAGAATGTAGAATGAGGTTACTGAAGTGCTTTTTATCAGATGGTTTCTTTGATATTTACTTGTATAATATCAATGTTTAGGTTATGTTAATTTAGGAGATATCTGAATCTTGATTACTTTTCATGTGTTATTTGTTAAACTCTAATATATTGTTGTTAAGTGGTGACAAGAATATAGTAGAATATTCTACTTCTGCCTATGTTCGAGATACACCGGCAAGTCACCTAGCACCATCAATGGCCACCTGTGATAATCCGTACTACTCTATGTTAGTTCAGTAAGTTTCAATACACATTACTTTTTATGCATTACTGTGAATGTAGTTTCCATTTGAAGTATATTGTCTGATTTTCTCGAGTAGATGAGATCCGAGTTAGGTTACATTTCTCAATTGATTTAGTATGTTTACCATTAGTAAATCAGTAATGTTTTAGAAGTCACATATGAAAATTACTAAATGTTGAGTAGTTTGAGTGCTACTGCTTAAAAGCACAAGCTAAATGTGCATTATTATATCATCATGTCAGTGATAAAAGTAGCCTGAATATGTAACTGTTTGAACTTACAGGTTCGGGTCTCGGGAGTTCTAACAAATGCTCCATTTATGTTGAACTTGGATTGTGATCATTACCTAAACAACAGCAAGGCTGTAAGAGAAGCAATGTGTTCTTAATGGATCCAAAGATAGGAAGAAAAGTCTGTTATGTTCAGTTTCCACAAAGGTTTGATGGTATAGACGGACATGATCGGTACGCGAACAGGAACACTGTTTTCTTTGATGTAAGTCCACAAAACATAAGAAAGTATGATGTGCATAACTAAAGGGGGTCTGCAGTCTGTTGACCCGCCAAATGGGACATTTTTTTCTTGTTGACCCGTTTGTTGAAAAGTTCTGGTTTTGCCAGCCGAACGAGTTAGGTTTCTTGGTTAATGTAGTTTTTATTTTTTACAGATTAACATGAAAGGTCTAGACGGAATTCAAGGCCCAGTGTATGTTGGTACATGATGTGTTTTCAGAAGACAAGCCTTATATGGTTATGATCCACCAAAGGGACCCAAAAGGCCAAAATGGTAAGTTGTGATTGTTGCCGTGTTTGGACGCCGTAGGAAGAATCCGAAGTATGAAATTCTAATTAAGTTTTCATGGTGATTATGAATTGTGATTCAGGAGCTCTACTCATGTAAGTCCATTAATAGATAGTTTAGCTTCTAGAGTTGGTTAGTGGCTGAAGAGAGGACATCATCGGCGGCTCACCACACCAATAACACCGTCACCATCGCAATCGACTACAATGTCCCCAAGAAGGTACTACTAATTAGCTCTATTAGTACGTGTGGTGGTTTCATGTGTTATTGATTGTGTAAGAGCGTGTGTGGTGGAGGAATTGTTTTATTGTTTGTGTGTTTGGATGTTTTTGGTTTTACCAGTTTGTGTTCTGCTGATGAACCTAGGTTTTGATTGGGGAAAATCATTGAAATGAACATTTGACCACATAATTTTTGAACATACTTAAGCCAGGGGGACGTATGCATATATAGTGCTAATTGTAGATATATTATGAGCAATGTTGTAATTTGTAATACATAGTTTTTGATCATATATAATTCATTCTAAGCTTGATGAAGTTATTTAATTTTTAGTTGTAATTGATGTGATGATGTTGTTATGAATAATGTGGCAGCCTCGCCCAAGAAAATTAAGGAACATATGCGAGTTGCAGATGTCACCGAAGACGATATCAAAATTCATATGCTGGTACATTAAGAATTTAAGATGCTCTCAGCAATCTCTTATGTATGTCATATCAGATTAAAGTAACCATTCTATTCTAACAATTGCAGGTTTGTTTTTTCTTGAATACAAAGAACATAATTGAAGATGTAGGCGCATGATGCAGGTTAATATATGCCTCAACAGGTGCAATAGTGGTTCTCAATTCTACAACAAACATGGCAATAGTTTTTGCCGAAACATGTGGCGCTGCATAACACTTTTCAAGATATGTGCCATGGCGTTGCTGTGCATTTTCAGAGGTTAGAATCTTACTAATCACAAACACTGCAACCCACATATTCAAATTAATAGAAGGTTATCAAAGAAAGAGTTAAGATTACATGTCGGTTTTAGTTTTTTTAAATCTCAAACAATTTAAATATAAGATATTTAAAAGATAACAACTCAAAGGAGTTGAAAGGTTTCTGCATCACTTTATTGACACATTTAAATTATGATAGTTAATGCTTTTCAAATATCCATAATCAGTTTTAAAGTATATAAAAAACTCTTAAGTACCTTAACAAGCGCACCAATGAAGCAATCAAAATGCTTGATTCGGTCCTCTGTAGTGTTCATATATGGGTAGATGCAAACAGGTATATTGGCTGTAAATTGCAAAAAAATTGAGTTAATTACTACCAACAATTTGAATATATAAATTGCTACTGGATATTATCAAAAATACTTTTCATTATCTTCATCTTTGTGTCAGGATGAGATGCCACCGACTGCAACATGACAAATTCATATAATTTTGAGTTTTAATAATATGATTTTAATCATTGATTGTATAAGTCATGTTCATTGGGTTGTGAAGAAAATGGAGAGAATGGAGATATTGCAAATGCTTATTAGAATATAATTTTGATTCAAGTACTGCTAATCTATCTCATTTCTTTCAACTTTTGTATTTAAATCATTTAGTTATTTTATTTTTGGTTTGTTTAACGCAAGGAGACATTGAAGAAATGCATTCCCTTGATTTAGGTGCTCACAGATTTTCAATTTCATGGGCCAAATTTCTTCCAAGTATTCCATCTAATCTAACCATTCTTTAATGTAGTTAATACATTTCTAACTTTGCTTATATTGTTGATGATCAGGAGGAAGGTTTGGTGATGTTAACGCAACTGACATCATGTTTTATAACAAGATTAGTGACAATTTGTTTCTCAAAGGTGCTATAAGTTGAAAGTTAAATATTACATCTGATAGTTTAGTTTCTAAATCATAATTAATGTATGAAATGTCGTGCTTGTTTGTTTTACGAGAAAAAGTAGGTGTATGTTTGGTGTGTTATAGTTGATTATGAATCCTCGACTAACATGATACATGAATGACTGTTTGTGATCCTTAACCATTATGATTTACCTTAAGAACTTGAATATAGATACACGTCTTGGCTTTGTTCTCTATTGTTGGAGGTATACATGTATGTGAACTCCTTTCTATAATTTGTTCAAAAATGGAGAGTAATGATTTTGTTATTAAAGAAATATAATAATTGTTTTCATTACGTAAACTTCAATCCAAGTCAATGTTATGAACACTGTTGGTTTAATCCGATGTTCTTGTGTTAATAATTAACATATCAACTTGTCCCTAAAATTTACTGTCGTACTCTACTAAGCACGTTCGTTACTACAACACACCCTTATTCATTTAAAATGACACGTGCGCCGCAACGCGCGCGGGCACCCACTAGTTATTTATATATATAATATATTAATAAAAGAGTATTACATGTTTAATATTTGAAATGTAATGTATTATGTGATTCTAGAAACCTATAAGTTTAGTGAGATTTTGATTTCCACTAATAAACAATAAAAACGAACATAAATAAACAATAATAAACAAACATAATTGAACACACAAAAACACTTTAAATGATCACTTTGGAATTTTAGATATCTAAAATTTTAAAGTGATCATTTAAAGTGTTTTTGTGTGTTCAATTATGTTTGTTTATTATTGTTTATTTATGTTCGTTTTTTATTGTTCATTTGTGTTCGTTTATGTTCGTGAAGTGTTCATTTAGCTTTTAGCGAACAAACATGAACGAACGCGAATATTTTTTTGTAAATGAACGAACATTAACAAAAAATCATGTTCAATAATGTGTTCATGTTCGTGTTCGATAAAAGTTAAGTGAATAAATACGAACATGTTGATGTTCGTGTTCGTTCGGTTCATTTATAGGCCTACTGGCGGTCGATCTAAGAACCCCGCCTTTCAATCTACTCCATCGACTCTACAACCATGGTTTGATTTTCCTAATCTCCATCAGAGCTGTTAGATCGAGGCCCTAATCAGACAAGTAGGTTTACATGGTTAGGGTTTGTTATGGGTGTGATGGTGGTGCCTGATAGAGGCTATAGTTTCTAATTTTTGGACTGCAATAGAGGAGGATATTAAGCTGCAATTGAGCTCTGATGGGTGTAGTAGTGGTGCGATGGAAGCGACGGTGGGGCGACAAGGAATAAAAGCATGAGGGTGGTGGTTGGAGTGGTGGTCGTGAAGGTGGTGATAGGAATGGTGGTGATGGTAGCCGATGATGACAGGGGGAAGGTGGCAGCCAATGCTTTAAAGATGAAGATGAGTGATGGATGTTATATGAAAGATGAAGATGAGTGATGGATGACGTGTGGAAGATAAAGATGAGTGGATGATGGAGTATGATGATGGAGTATGATGATGGAGTATGATGATGATGAAGTGTAAGACCCGTTCTCACGAAGTCTCATAGTTGGTCGTTTATAGCATAAAACAATTCTAAACGTAACATTCGTAGCGAAAGAAATAACTTTTCTTTTAAAATTGTAATTGTGTCAAAAAATTATATCATTTCCTTTGCACATCAAAATTTCATCAATAATAAACATCATTCTAAAAAATATGGATGCCAGGCTCGAACTATCCTAGTAGCTTCTAAATCCATGCCTGCACCTCCTCAACATCATTAATTACCTGTCAACTATTATGCACACAAAGTCAGCGACGCTAAGTAAGTTCTAGCTTTATAAGTGTACTTTACGTTTGATAAAAAACATTTCTTTTTTAAATATGAGCATACATCAATACATAAATCTTGATAATATTCGTTCATTATCTTTCATTATCGTTTATTTCTTTCATTCATTTATCATTATCTTTCACTGTATGGATCAATGCCATGTGCTAGACCCCCAACATTATGCATGAAGCTGGTACTATGCCGAAGCTTATAAATAAACCCCTTTACATTGTGCACGAAGCTGACTACAGTACTAGATAAAAGTGACAAGCATCCTGTATCGCTCGGTCAATCATAATGATTAGACCCCTGAAGTGCATCCTTATGGGGTAGCTAAACCGTACTTAAGTTGAGCTAACAACAATATGGTTGTGCACCTCCATTCATTTTGCTTTCAAGACTTTCGTTCGTTCATTACGTTTCACTTTTTGTTATCATCGTTATCTTTCTCTTTTATTACATAATACTTTACTTTTATATAGCATACGAAGTAAAGACACACCGTAAAACTTTATCATTTGAAAATGATACGCAAGATAACAGAACACATACACAACAAATCATGCAAGAACATCATCTCTTGCGAGAACCTCCCTTTACGCTAGAACCTTAATAAAGTCAAACCCTAGCACATCAAGTCACATCAGTCGCGCGAAAAACATGCAGGTCGCGCGAGAACTTAACTAGATTTGAAATCCATAAAAACCTAAAATATCTAATCCGTGCAAGAACTTATGGATTTCCCGCCTAAACCCAACTTGTCGCCTCTACGGCTGGAATATCAAACTCATCCCCATAAACAACATCATCACAAGCATAAACAAACATTTTCAATATACATAATAGCCCCCAAACATAAAAAGTTGCATAAAAAGGGGATAGAAACTCACCTCTTGAAGATTCTAACACCAAATCGAGTTTCTCGAGAGCTTTTCGAACCAACACTACACATTCATGTATTTTATTCATCAATAATCCATTCTTACTACATAACACGAGTTACTACACAAGTTACATACCTTAAACATTTTAAATCTTCGTTTCTCTCTCTACTTCACGGCTTTCTCTCTCTAACAGCAAAAGTAATCGCGCGACAATTGGGCCAATCAGGTGCTCTCATCTATTATATCATGTCCCAACGTCTCGCTTGGGGTTCTTGCGCGAGAACTCCTTTCGCACGAGAACTTCGTCTTTCTTTTTTCCTTAGAAATTTTGGGGTGTTACATGAAGATGGTCGCTGGAAATGCAAGTGGTGGCTGATTGGCTATGAAGGTGATGATGGTGGTGGTGGTGGCGAGGATAGGGGGGAAGGGGAGGGGTGAAGAAGGTTCCCCTACTAATTTAAATGAATTACATAAGTAGTCCTTTTTATAATTGTAAATAACATTATTAGTCTTTATAAGTGAAAAGACTAGAATACCCTTATCTTTAACAGAATTATCTAACAGTGTCAGTGGATTGGAGCTAACTGAGAAAAAAAATACATATCTCAAGAAGTAAAATCGTAATTTTGAAACGTTTGAATGAAAACGTTATTTGAACTAAATCACAGGGAGCAAAAGTAAATTTACTTTAAAAATAGATATAGTATGTAACAAACTCTATCTAATATATTTATCTAATTAATAATATTAAATATATATATCTCTAATAACGTAAGTGAGGGGCCATGAGGGGTGATGTGACTCGCACTTAAGGGGAACACCGTTCACCCATCCGTGAGTCGTGATACCATGACTCCACTCATGGTCGGAAGTTCAATATGTGTAAAATTGTAAATGTCTCAGCTAATCAATATGTGACAACAAGACCTACTACATTTTTCATTTGATATTTAAATTTATTTTTTTTAAATAACCTGCAGTTGTTTTTTTTTCAAAAAATAAAATACATTGTTTTGTTTATATTTTCTTGAACTCCCTAATATAAATTTTAACGAAAAACAAAGTTGTTTCAAAAAATAGTATATTCTGGGCTCGTAGACGGCTTTGATACGTGCTTGGCTTGAATTTTAGACATTTTTATATTATTTACGCACTGTCTGTTAAAAAATTAAATAATATATTGTTTAATTTATTTGTATTTTTTACTTATTTAATCACCACTCACACTCACTAGATATACCTCCTTTGAGTGAGTGAGTGAGAGTGAGTGATTGACAGTATTGACTTGACCCTTACTAAAAAACCCACCATCTATTTCTTTTAATAAGGCTACCTTAACACTCTCTAAATTATATATTTTGATTTATCTGATTTTTTTTCTTACTTCTCATTAGTAACCTTCCTATTGCTTTTGATAATTATAACTCATCAAGATTCGTACGCCAATAAATCTTTTAGCTTTTTTTAACTAACTATTGAATTTTCTTAGCAAAAGACAATTTCTGTCTTTTAACATGATATGAACCTCAATTACTCTTTCTAACACAATCACATGCCCTTACATATTCTAACAATCTTCTATTTTCCCTCAACTAGACTTAAACCACCTCTCTCCCCATTACTTGTAAATCGTTTCTAAGTAAGGGCTCTTGATCACTAATCTCATCATGTACATTATTAGTGTTAGGTGTTAATCATTATCAACTTTTAGCTACTCACAAATCTTGTTATTTAAAACACAACATATGACATTATTATAGGTCAAAAGTAGGTAAGAAGAATGAGGAAAGCATGGTAAGGCAAGTATATCATTAGAAACCAACACATCTCTCTAATGGATTCCTATAAAGCTCATATCTTTAATGCTTAATAACACATAGTGTCAACCATGGAATCATATGATCATACAAGTGATGGAAAACAAAAGTTAGCAACAAAAAGGTTAGTCTACTTGTTTTAATATCATTCTAAACATCAACATACAACTTAAAAGTCTTTTAAAATGCAAGTTTGTGCTAGATTTTATCCTATTAGCATTATAAACAATAAAAATAATTAGTTACATAACAATTGGTCAAAGTGAATTCATATGCGTATTATCTATTAAATCGATCTTGTTTATTAGAAAAAATAGATCATTATTCTGGAGACTTGTTTTTATATTAGATTTAACACATTATTTATTTGTAAAATTAAAAAGGAAGATCAATAGTGTTTTAGGTTAACTAGTTTAAACACCTTGACCTTATGGGTTACGGATTACGCGGGACAGAGGGTTAAAAAGTTCCTAACAAGTTCATATTCACATATTCTCCTAAATTACTTAATTACAAGCAAATATATAATTAAACTTTAATAATCAAATTTAACGAATTAATTTGATCATGAAACTCAAAATAACTAACGTAAGGGAGAAATTCCCAAAATAAGCATATGCAAAGTCAGATCCCCATAAATAAACATTGAAAAGTCTAATTCGAGAAATGAACATGTTTTTTTTGAACGACCAACGAATAATTTTAAGCCGGTCATCCGGGTAAACCCATTGGCGAAAGGCCACCACGCCCGCGAACACAAACGGCACTGGTGACCCGACACGCCCATCATTCCAAGGGAAACCCACCACCCAAAGGCCCACTGTGATAAAACCCTTGGCCCACTGTGGTAAAACACTTGGCCCACTGTGGTAAAACCCTTGGCCCACCTGGAGCATATTGCAGTATTGCACCTGGTGAGACTTCAACCAATGACCTCCACTTTAGAAAGTCATAGGATGTCTCCTCTTAAACCAGTTGATCTAGAACTCACTGACAAATGAACATGTACTCTAGTGTGGAAAAGCTGATCACATGGTGTCATTAGTGTGAAAACGCACTCCACATGGACACACATGTGTTGCTTTGAGTGAAGCGAACATATCAGGGAGTAGAAACGTGTATCCTTGTAACAAAAAATAGGCAGAAGTTGGGGAAGGCGAAAATAATGCATAGACAGCGTCTTCACACCCTTGTGCAATTTTGGAGGGCGTAACGCCATGGTAAACATCTACGCCATCAAAATTGCGTTTTCGCACTAAGGAAGACACGTGGAGTGTGTTTTTGTTAACGAGTACATGTTCAATTTGAGAATCTAACTTTTCAATATTTATTTTGAGAAAATTGATTTTTCAATATGTCCATTTTTTGAAATTCATGTTTGTGGGTCAACCAGACAAGACTTTTCTTTTACCCTTTACATATCCTGCTCAAGCTATCGATTTTACCACTATAATGTGTTTTCACATCTTCTTTCTCCTTTTACATGATTAACTATAATAATCAACATTATTTACATATATGAATAGCTGAAATTTTACCGGGTATGTTTTGTTGAAGGTTGATCGGAAAAGTTGCAATAATAACGGGTGGCGCGAGAGGAATAGGATGTGCAACTGCAACCTTAATGTCGGAGAACGGGGCGCATGTTATAATTGCTGATATATTAGATGAAGTTGGTGAAAATCATGCTAAGACTATTGGAGGCCTTTATGTGCATTGTGATGTCTCAAAAGAATCTGATGTTGAATCTGCAGTTCAACTTGCTCTATCTTGGAAAGGCAAACTTGATATCATCTTCAACAATGCTGGAATTGTTGGTACTATACAATAACTAAATATCTTACAATTTATATGAATTCAATTAAAAAAAAGAAAACACATATGGTACTCATTAATTAGTTGCTCAAAAAACAACTGTGTTCAAATGGATGTTTTTTTTTTTCTTTATAACTAGTTTTAGTTTAATTTACCCGTTTGACTCATTACTTAAGTTGATCTTAGAAACGAGTTAAAATTATTATTTTGGTTCACCTTGTGACTTCTAATTCTTTTACAATGATTTTAGATAACGGAAGGAGCATCACAAATCTTGAAATGAACAAGATAGCATCAATAATCAACATTAACGTGAACGGTGTAATACACGGGATAAAACACGCATCACGAGCAATGATTTCATCGGGCACGGGGGTTCAATCATATGCTCATCAAGTTCATCAGCCATCATGGGAGGCCTTGCATCACACGCATACACGTTAACCAAAGGCGCGATTCTTGGAATATCAAGAAGTGCGGCGTGTGAGTTAGGAGCTCATGGAATTCGAGTAAATTGTGTGTCACCACATGCTGTCCCTTCGGAAATGCTGGTGAAGGCATACCGAGAGTATTTAGGGAAACCGGATATAACCATAGAAGACATTAGTGATAAAAAAAATGGCAGTTTACTAAAAGGGAGATGTGGAAGCTTTGAAGATATTGCACAAGCTGTGTTATTTCTAGCGAGTGATGAAGCCCGGATTTATAACTGCTCATAATTTGGTTGTTGACGGGGGCTATACCTCGACTACTCTTAAAATGAGATCTATATATCGCGACGAGTGATGCAATAGTTGTTTTATTAGATAAACTGTTGTTATTGTACGTTTATAATCTACTATGAAGTAGGAAACGTTTAGTATGTTCTTAGTATCTAGTGTTCCAATGTCTTATGCTTGAAATTTATAGACATGATATTGTTGAGAAAAACATGTTTTGGAAATCCAGTGCCTGTAATGGCTCTTTTTCTATGTTGGGTTCGGTCTTTGTACCAATAAAAACATCAGTTTACATCATTCTCTTTGGGCTTATGACCCACTTCTGCTGTTGATCTACTTGTGATTGAAAGATAGAGGAGAACAAAACACAGTTTGTGAACGAGAACCGGTTTTTAAACTAAACCGAAGCTGTTTTGAAAATAGCTATGGCGTATCCGATTACATGTGTCAGCTTTCATTTCCACTTCGTATGAGTACACAACAGAGATCAAATCAGCTAAACAGTAACCAAGTTAGCCGAAAGGATGTTATTTGACACTCTTCTATTAATTAAAAGTGAATAAATGATATTAAAATTCAAGTGTTTATTTTAACATTTAACTCGATCGAATTCGATCAACCGTTCATTTATGTCATCTTCCCTCAAAAAGAAAAAAAAAAGAAAAGACCAAATAGCTTCAACCCTCCAAAGTTCAAATGGGTACTCGATCATGTATCTTGGTTTCCTGGTCGGTGCGAATATGAACCACTGTAAGAATTGGGATCCGGTGGTGAATAAATTCAAGAAGAATTATCCTTTCGGAAGGCTAGCACGTACATTATGTTTTTGGTGGTAAAATAACTCTAATAACGTCGATCCTAGGAAACCTTTCGACATACAACCTATCATATCTCTCTTCAAAGCACCATTGCTAGCTCATCATTAAAAAATTGGAGATGGAGCTTAAGAATAAACTTTCTTTGGGGTGGTTCGATCAAGCAACTCCGAGCAAAACTCATTGGTGGCGTTTGACAAGCTCACGGCTCCACAAGAAAACGGGGGCTTAGGAATTGGTAGCATTAAGTCCTTGTGTTATTATGTTACGAATAATGAATAGTTAAGGGTAGAACTTGTAATAAATGGATAGTTAAGGGGGTAGTTACAAAATGTTTAGTTAGCTGTTGAATGTAACGGTCGTTACCTAACGACCTTCCGATCAGTTGTATGCATATTAATAGTGTGAAATGAGAAGAATTGGGTAGCTTGGTTGATCAATTGATTCTTCTCTCTTAGTTCTTCTTCTTGATCGTATCAAGTGGTATCAGAGCTGTCCGATTCTCGGACACTCTTGATTGATCGATGACGACAACTCGCAATCAATCGTTGGAACAGAAGGTTCAGGATCATGAAGCAGCGTTACTCCGATTGGAAGCTGCTACTGGTCTCAATTTGATAGAATTGGAAGCGATTAAGGCGGCAACGACAAAGAATTCGGCGGATATGCAAGCAATGAAATCTCAAATGGTGGAGAATTCGAAGCAAATGGCGGAAATTCTCAAGAACTTGCAGAGTTTCGGTAAGAAACAATCGACTTGTAATGATTCAGCGGTTGAAGATGAATCGATACTACTGCTTATCACAACAGTAGAAATCGATTGACGAAGATGGAGTTTCCAAAGTTTAATGGTGTTAATGTGGAAGGTTGGCTTTGCAAGGTAGAACACTTCTTTTCGATCGATTTAACTCCGGAAAATGCCAAGGTTCGTTATGCAATTGTTCATTTGGAAGATATTGCATTATTGTGGCATCAATCGTTTGTTCTATCAAGAGGAGGATCTATTGAAGGAATGTCGTGGAAGGAGTACAAAAGCTTTATTTCTGCACGATTTGCAGTTGTAATCGGTGCAGATGCAATGGGGGCTTTAGCGGCTATTCGACAGACCGGATCTTTACAAGAATTGTGCCAGGAATTCGATTTGGCATTAACAAAAGTATCAATCTGTGATGAATACGCTACAAGTCTGTTTTTAAGAGCAGTTAAACCAGAAATTGGCAATCCATTGAGGTTGATTCGACCTAAGAATCTGCCTGAGGCATACATGTTGGCTAGAATCCAAGATGAGAATTTGAAGGCCACTACGCCACATAGTTGGTCAAAACCTTACAAGAACAGTACTCCAATAGTTCATACTAAGCCTACAACTTCTACACTAGTAATTGCTGCAAATTTGCCTTTATTACCTGCACCCCTAACTAAAGGCAAAACTTTCACTACTAGAAGATTATCACCTAGGGAGATTGAAGATAAAAAATCCAGAGGTGAGTGCTTCGGATGCAATGAAAGATACACTCCTGGGCATGTTTGTAAGAACAAACAACTATTCTCTGTCGAAATCTGTGAAGATATAGAGAATAACGACACCATTGAACCTCAAGATTTCAAACCTAATGAAGTACAAGATCCTCAAATTTCTCTGAATGCTATTACTGGTATGCAGTCCTTCTCCACTATGAAGGTGGTTGGGGCTGTGGGAACCAAACCATTGCACATTTTGATTGACTCCGGATCAACTCACAATTTCTTAGATGAAAACGTTTCCAAGAAACTCAATATTCATATGAAGGAAATGACTCCTGTTAAGATTACAGTTGCAGATGGCAATGTAATTACTTGTAATAAGATGTGCAATAATTTTCAGTGGTCCATGCAAGGAAATTGGTTCAAAACGGATGTTTTTCTTATTCCACTTAGCAATTATGATATGGTCCTTGGAGTTCAGTGGCTATAGGATCTCAATGATATCATATGGAATTTTAAAGATTTAACTATGAGATTCACGATTGGGGAAGTGTCATTCACATTGAAGGGGGCTAAAACTAAGTCACTTGCTTTATGTTCTGCAGAGAAAATGCACACATTGCTTCATTTGGATCATATTACTCAAGCACAATTGTTTAGTCTTCAACCACTTCAAGGGGGTGATTCTCAACATATTCCATTGATACTAGAGGAGGACTTACCAATGCAAATCTCTGATCTCTTGCAAGAGTATGCTGATGTCTTTTGCATTCCTACATCATTACCACCTTCAAGACAGTGTGATCACAAGATAATACTTAAGGAAGGTACCAATCCAATTACTCTTAAACCATACCGATACCAAGCGGCTCAAAAAGATATTATCGAAAAGATGACCCAAGAATTATTGGATATGGGTATTATTCGAGAAAGTACTAGTTCTTTTGCAGCCCTGGTGGTATTAATCAAGAAAAAAGACGGTTCTTGGCGTATGTGTGTGGATTACCGACGATTAAATGAAGCAACCATTAAGAACAGTTTCCCTATTCCACTCATCGATGAATTGTTGGATGAGTTGAGTGGTGCTACCATTTTTTCCAAATTGGACCTTAGATCGGGGTATCATCAAATTCGTATGCACCCTCACGATATTGACAAGACTGCCTTCCGCACACATCAGGGTCATTATGAGTTCCTTGTCCTACCATTCGGATTAACAAACGCCCCCGCCACTTTCCAAGCCTTAATGAATACCACTTTTAAGCCACTACTGCGCAAGTGTGCTCTAGTATTCTTTGATGATATACTAGTTTATAGTGCTACACTTGAGCAACATGTGCTTGATTTAGCTGCTGTACTCCAACTCTTGCGCGACAATTCACTGGTAGCTAAGAGATCCAAGTGTTCGTTTGCGGGTACCCGGGTGGAATACTTGGGCATGTTATCACTGGGGAGGGAGTTTCCACTGATCCCTCAAAGATCACTGCAATCATTAATTGGCCTATTCCATCCACAGTGAAACAATTAAGAGGGTTCTTGGGCTTATGCGGTTATTACCGAAGGTTTATAAAAGCTTTTGGAGTCATAGCAAGACCTCTTACCAATCTACTAAAAAAGATTCATTTACGTGGCATAATGAGGCTCAAAGGGCTTTGATCAACTAAAGTTAGCTTTATCTTCTTCACCAGTTCTGGCTTTACCCGACTTTACCAAACCGTTTGTTGTTGAAACGGGTGCATCAAACAAAGGTTAGGGGCAGTTCTCATGCAAGAAGGTCATCCATTAGCTTTTCTCAGTAAGCCTCTTTCTCCCAAACAACAAACTCTATCAGTATATGAAAAAGAATTGTTGGCTATCTTACTTGCTGTTAAACATTGGCATCACTATTTGATTGCCAACCATTTTATCATTCAAACCGATCAAAAAAGCCTTAAATTCTTGCTTGATCAAAAGGTCAATACACCTCTCCAACAAACATGGCTGACTAAATTGCTTGGCTATGATTATGAAATACGATACAAGCAAGGGATCACTAACAAAGCTACGGATGCTCTCTCTCGAATGGAAGGCTCAACTATTTTTCAATTGAGTATGAGCTCCATTGATCCTCTTTTATGGGATCGCATTAAACAAAGTTAGGCAGACGATGCTATGTTGCAGTTGATTTGGACAGCCTTACAACAAGGCCAGGCAATCAAACATTACCATTAGAATGGCACTCTTCTTACTAGGAAAGGCAAGATTGTTGTGGGTGTCGATCCAAAGCTACGGACTAACATTTTAATCTTGTGTCATTCTTCACCAGTTGGAGGTCATTCTGGGTTTACTGCTACTCTCCATCGCTTGAAATCCATGTTTTACTGGAAGAAATGCTCGCAGGATGTTCGATCTTTTCTTCATAATTGTCAAAGCTGTCAACGAAGCAAATATGAAAGAGTAGCCACTCCTGGTTTATTACAACCATTACCCACTCCAAAATCCATTTTCTCAGACATTTTAATGGATTTTGTGAATGGTTTACCAAAGTCTTATGGTAAAGATTCAATTTTGGTGGTTGTTGATCGTTTTACTAAGTATGGACACTTTATTGGTCTTACTCATCCATATTCGGCCACAAATGTTGCTCAAGCGCTCTTTGACAATGTGTTCAAACAGCATGGTTGTCCATCTACCATTGTATCCGATTAAGACTCTTTATTTCTCAGTCACTTTTGGCGTGATTTTATGAAACTGCAGGGTATTTCATTAGCCTATTCCACCGCTTATCATCCGCAATCTGACGGGCAAACTGAAGTTCTTAATCGGTGTTTGGAATCCTATTTACGAGCTATGGTTATGGATACTCCATTGATGTGGTATAAGTGGTTAACATTGGCAGAATGGTGGTACAATACTACCTACCATTATGCTATTGGGATGTCTCCATTCAAGGCTCTTTATGGTATTAAACCACCCCTGCATATTCCTTATATCCCTAATGATTCGCAATTGGCTTCTATTGAAGAATTATTTCAAGCCCGAGAATTAAAGCTCCACAATTTAAAAACTTCTTTAGAAAAGGCCCGGAATCGAATGAACCAGATGGCTGATTCTCATCGCACAGATCGCACATTTCAAGTTGGTGATTGGGTGTATGTCAAATTACATTCCTATGTTCAGACTTCTTTAAAAGTCATCGACATGCTAAATTAGGTCCTCGGTACTTTGGTCCATTCTTGATTGTAGAACGAGTGGGCTCTGTGGCATATCGATTGGATTTGCCTTCTTCTTCGCAAATCCACCCTACCTTCCACGTCTCACTTTTAAAGGCCGCTCATGGGGACCATTCTCATATTATTCCAATTCCAGAGGAACCCCGTTTCTGTTTGACTCCGCGAGCTATTTTGGATCGGAGATTGGTAAAGAAACGTAATCGGGCTTCTACTAAAATACTTGTTCATTGGGTACACTTACCAGCTACGGAGGCTACTTGGGAAGATTTGGAGGAATTTCAATTGCGCTTTCCTGACTTCCATCCTTGAGGTCAAGAATGTTTTGGGGGGGAAAGTATTGTTACGAATAATGAATAGTTAAGGGTAGAACTTGTAATAAATGGATAGTTAAGGGGGTTAGTTACAAAATGTTTAGTTAGCTGTTGAATGTAACGGTCGTTACCTAACGACCTTCCGATCAGTTGTATGCATATTAATAGTGTGAAATGACAAGAATTGGGTAGCTTGGTTGATCAATTGATTCTTCTCTCTTAGTTCTTCTTCTTGATCGTATCATATTAACAACCTAGCTCATAGAGTTTGAGGCTACTTGTAAATCAGTATCGTGACTATGACCATGCATTTGCAATTTATTTGCCTAAATAGAGCTTTCTATTTGTTTTTTAGGCGAATCCATGTTGTGCACATATTGTAGAATATTTTAAAAGCACATATGCTTACTCCAGTAGAACGCTTAAGTTGGAAACTGACATGGCGGTATTCCTTCCAATGATGCTTATGTTTTCTTTGTAATTTATAGCTTCTTTTTATTCATTGAGGGAGAAGAGAGCTTGCTTGCTTGACTCCATTCTCGATGCAGATGATGTTGAAGATACAAAGGATGTTGATATGGTCGATATGGAAGAAGGAGAATTGGTTGGGAACAATTTTCAAGCGGAGTTGAGAGAAATTAAGCAAGAGCATGGATGGTGACGTCGTAGCTCAAGAACCTCTAAGTAAAAAAATCATAATTGAAAGAGTAAAAGAATAAAAATAAGAAAAAGAAAAGGTGGTTCGGGGTCTGATGTCATAAATATTAATTGGTATATTCCATATTTTACTCGGTCTCAAACAAGCATCTTGGACTTGCAAAACTGTTTTACTTTCAAATGTATGATGTTTAGTTGATGTAGGGTCATTTTTAGTATGTTTTATTTATATAAGAGTAAATTGTCATTTTCGTTCCTGTAGTTTGGTGAAAATTGTCACTTTCATCCAATAGTTTATTTTTTCGCATCTGGGTCCCTGTGTTTACAAATCTTGTCATATTCATCCAGTTCGTTAACTCCAACCAACATTCTCCGTTAAACGAGGGGTATATTGGTCATTTTACATATATGTTTTATTTTTCTATTTTTTAAACCCCATTTAATATATCCCCTTTAAATAAATTGCTATTTTAGTCCCTGTGGTTTGGGCATGTTTGCCAATTCAGTCCAAAAACCCACCACCTTGGCATAAAACACCACATCACCACCACCCGTGATGGAACCATCATGTAGACGTAGGGTACAAATAACCCACACAAGACCGGGTACCCGAACCCGGAAGCCCGGACCCCGAACCCGGAAGCCCGGCCCATGCGAGCAGAATGGGTAAGCCAACAGGACACGTGCCCCGCATTTAATTACATCGGAATCACCCCAATCATAACCGATAATTCAGTAACGGTCGGAGAACATAAAATGTAACGATTTGCTAGGGAATAATCTCTGTAAATCAGCACACGGTGATAGCTGGCAAAACTATAAATACCAGGTAAGGAGGACGAGATCCTCACGAAAGAATACACACAAAAACTCCCCCTTTATTCTCCCTATCACATATTTCCGTTCAACCAATACTTACTCTCACACCTGAGGGTCGTTAAAGGGATTTCTCCCATGGAACGCCTTAACTGGTGTTGTTTTCATTGTGACTAGGTGTGAAGCTTCAGAGAGCATCGGTGGATCGAAGTTCAACAAGACTAGAACCATCCAGAGTTGGACCTCGTATTTACACACCACACCACCACTACGCCTTAAAACCACCACCACACCATCACAAGAACCACCAAATCATCACCACCACCCTATCATAAAACCACCAACACTACACCAAACGAGCACCACCACCACACATTAGATCTCCGTCATCACACACTAGATCACCACTATCATGTGGACCCTAGAAACCAACCGTTAATGTCGAACTTATAACAAACCCTTTTGAAAACGTATATGGAGCCCTTGAAAATGAGTATTGTAGAGGTATTATTTGGGTTTGATATGCATTTTTCAAGTGGTATGTTACAAGTCCAATATCGATTGTCAATTTTTAGGGTTTACATGGTAGCGATGATCCGATGTGCGTGGTGGTGGTGGGCGCTCTGGTGTGGTGGTGGGCGCTCTGGTGTGGTGTTGGTGGCTTTGTGATGGGGTTGTGGTGGTGGTTGGTGGTTCTTGTGAAGGGTAGTGGTGTGGTGGTTATTTTGAACTAAATTGACAAATACGCCCAAACCACAAGGACTAAAATAGCAATGTATTTAACGAGTATATATTAAATCAGGTTTAAAAAAAGAAAAATAAAAACATATATGTAAAATGACCAATATACCCGTCATTTAACGGAAATTTTAGATGGAGTTAACGGACTGGATGAATATGACAAGATTTGTAA
Source organism: Flaveria linearis (assembly GCA_024085815.1). Taxonomy (NCBI): domain Eukaryota; kingdom Viridiplantae; phylum Streptophyta; class Magnoliopsida; order Asterales; family Asteraceae; genus Flaveria; species Flaveria linearis. The sequence continues at coordinate 30,341,606 of CM044017.1, read as the reverse complement.
ACCATAGGGACCCAGATGTGAAAAAACAAATTATTGGATGAAAGTGACAATTTTCACCAAAGCACAGGGATGAAAATGACAATTTACCCTTTATATAATTAGAGCTGACTATGATAATTACCTTTAACATCTTAATACTTTATTAACGTGTATGATGTTTGGTTGATGTGGGGTCATTTTTATCATGTTCTATTTATATCACCAAAGCTGACTGTGATGATTAACCTTTAACATATTTAATTCATTGTTAATTGCAGAAACCAGTTGGAAATTAATAATTTGTATCTGCACTTTTCGGACACCTATATCAAAATGGGCGCTTTGACTTTAACTTTGATCATGGATTTTGACTTTGACTTAAATATGGACTTTGACTTGTAAGTTAACTTAACGTTGACGTGGACTGTGTATAGTATCTTAAACACGCGTAGACACGTGATGTACTTGCAATGTATGATTTGGGTCTAGAATGGACTAATGGGCCTTAAACATTATGTAGTGGACATTCATCGGATTGTACTTAGCATGATGGTTGTGTGTTTAGAGTTGGACTAAAGACTTAAAAAAAATAAAGTATAGATTTACCTTAAAAACACAACAAGAATTGAAAATCAGTAGTTTTTGCCTAAAGTATACTAAATAGACTTAATTTGATTTTAGCATATAATAGCTCGTTAGAATCGTAAAAACATAAGTAATTCAAAAACATGAAAATTGAACAAATGCGAGATGAGACGTGATAGAAAAGTACAAGACCGGCACAGCCCATCCATGTCCCCCTTGGCAGAATCCTCACAAAAAGGGAGAGTTTCCTCTTGTTTCCTTATTCTTTTATTTTTTTTTTCATATCTTGTTCTCTAAGTTTTCTGTGTAGAAAAACCCTAGCTGCCGTCATATTTCTTCTTGTTCATCCATCATCATCAACATCTAGTTCATCATCAATATCAGTTTTGGTGTTGTTTCTTCATTCAAGATTTGATTTTGGTTAAATATTGATCATCTACACTTTTATCAGTAAGAAAATCGTTTATATTGATGATTTTAGTCTCTATTGTTCACGTTCTTGATGATTTTTCATCATCAAACATCTAAAACATCATTTAATGTTCATCTAATCTTGGTATTGTGCTTCAGATCGTGAAGGATTGTGTGTTTCGGGACTTAGATCGTCACATGTGGGTAAAACCCTAGTTTTACACTTTAATTTATAATGGTTTTCATTTAATTGTAATCCATAGATCTAGGTCCTTATGGACAATTTGGGAAAACCTTTTTGTAAAAGTATCAAAGGAATTATAAGGAAATGTTCAAACTTGGATTAGCGTGGAAAGAAATTGAATTTTTAGTGTTAATTGACAAGAAACGCGAACCGAATCAATAATCATGATTAGAAGAATTGGGATGGAAAACTATCATCACATAAGGTCTAATACATTGAATATGTTAAATGGTTCATGGAATAAACATTCGTTTAGGTCTTGGGTTAACAATGATCAATTATTGTGGTTTAGGATGCAAATGTGATAACCCTAGAACCAAGGTTAGGTAAAATCAACATTTTTCTATACATAGTAAATGCTTTTATATTATTTGAATAATGTTATTAGGTTATATGAATTTTTGCATGCTTAATTGAACATGCACATATGATATATGGACATGCATGCATGCATAAAAGTTTATGTGTGCATGTATTCCTCTCATATAAATTATGTGATTATTAAAGCTTATATGTCTAGCTACCAAGTTATAAGATTACTTATTCTTGTAACCTCTTTTGATTCTTAATTTCGGGACGAAATTCTTTTAAGTTGGGGAGACTGTAACATCCTGTATTTTTGTTCATTTTATTTATGCCATTTATAACATCCTTAGTAAATTTTTATTTTATTTTATATATAATAATACTAACAAATATAATAATAAATAATAATAATAATAATAATAATAATAATAATAATGAAAGTAATAATAATAATAATAATAATAATAATAATAATAATAATAATAATAATAATAATAATAATAATAATTAAAATGCAGGGGGTTATTTTGTCAATTTAAAAACTTTGCATAAAGATTTAAACATAAAATAGTAACATTTAAAAGAACAGGGACCAATTGTGTAAAATCGGAAACCCAAACCCCCCCCCCTTCTTTTTTCTCTCGTTTTTTCCGGCAGCAAGCCGCCGGCAGCCGCCGCGGCTCCGGCGAGGCCATTCCACGCCCTAAAACGCGTTGCTTTTAACCCAAAATATGTCAAAACGACCGAAATCTCGAAATAAACATAATTAACCAAGTTAATTTGGTAATTGATTAACAAATGGAGATTTTCAATTCAAGATTCGAATCTTCCAAAACTACAAACGGGTGTCCACCCAAAAATCACTATAATCACACAATTAACCATTCAAACGCGTTCGCCAATTCAAATCTAAGCTAATTGCGTGATTGATTTCACACAAAATAGGCAAGTTCATATCGTTTGACAGCTCGAAAACGCGTGACAAAGATGGAATACGTTCAAACTTTAAACGACCAAATTAAACCTATATAATAGAGGGATTTCGTTCGATTTAGTTTTCCTAAACTCCCCGAACTCTCAATTGCACAATAAAACCTCTCGATCACAAAACCCCAATCTTAAGAACATCCAAACCGAAGTCGAACTCGATACCACTCAAAACCCCATCAAAACAGGTAATACAAACCTGTATTCTACTCGTTTTTGATCAAGGATCAAAAGCCCTATGATGATTTAGGTGATTAACACCGAATCGAGGGTCAATTTTGATTCTGTGAAACTAGGGTTCATCTTAATCGAATTGGGGAAAACGGGGAAGCAGTGTTTAAAACCAAAAGAAACCAAGTGAATCCAAGGGCTTGGCCCTGGTTCACTGGTTCCTGCGCCCCCCGTTCACAGGGAAGCCCCGGGTTCGACCCCGGGCAGCCCCCTGTCCCCTTTTTCTCTTCTTTTTTTTGATTTTTTTTCTTTTCTTTTCATTTCTTTTAATTATTCAACCTTTTTAAATTCTGAAAATTTCTAAAATTAAATTTATAAAATGTAGATTATATTTTTTCTTTTGTTTAATTAATTTTATGACTAAATTAATTTTGTTTTTATAAAATACTTTTGTATTTATAAATACATTATTTTAGTTTTAAAAATACAAAAAATGAGTAAACATAATACTTGTATATGTATATATATATTTTTAAATAATTAAATTGTTTAGTTATTTATACCTATATATACATATATTTATATATTGTTCTTTTAGTAATTAAATCACTTATTATGATTATACAATATTATAATTGCTTAGTATATATATATATTTATATATACATTCAAACAATTTAATTGTTAAGTTACTTATACCTATATATATATTTATATATATTTCTTTTAATAGCTAAATCACTTATTATGATTATTATATACAATATTATAATTGTTTAGTATATATATTTATATATATATTCAAACAATTAAATTGTTTAATTACTTATACCTATAAATATATATATATTTATATATAGTTCCTTATAATAGCTAAATCACTTATTATAATTATTATATACAATCCTTAAAAATCGGTTTAACGTACAATTTAATCAAGTTTTATTTATTCTTTCTCTTACGCGCTAACAATTGATTATACCAAGTATAATCCATTCGTTCCATTTAACCGATCACGTTATTAACATGTAATAAATACGAATAATTATTAAATCCTATTAGACCTACAATTTATCACCAAACAAATTATAACGCGCTACTTTATTTTGTTTAGGTGCGTTGTGACGTTTGTGTTGGAAATCTTATTCGTGGTTATTCTTATTACATCTACAAGTCTCCTTTATTAAACACGTGAGTTCTTATGCCCCGCTTTACGATTATTTCACATCTTTCGGGGTGAAACATGTTGCGTATACAAACTTACACATACACGCTTTGATACTTATTACACACGTGCAATTCTTTACATAGTCGTGGTTGTTTGGATATGTTAAGTATTATATGAGATGTGACATACGTATGCAATCATTAACTATTGCTAGCCTAGCGAAGTCTTAGATCTTTGGGCTTGATAAGCCTATTTGGTGCTAAAGTCGATGTACTGCCGACTCCTAGGAGCCGTATGCTTGTGCACTAGGGAACCAAATACACTTAGCTAATCATGCTTATTCATATTATTCAGTCGAGGCTTGATTGTAACTATGCATGTTCTATATACTTGCTATCTTGTGACCATTGACTAGAATTGCCACATTTTGTATACTTATTGTATTTAAAACCATGAGAATTCACCAACTAGTTAGTTGACTTTATTTTCAACATGTTTCAGGTAATGTGCAAGCTTAACGATGATTGAAGGAATGCTTAAACCTAGAACATGGACCTAGGCTTAATAAAGACGATTGAATTCTTGTTTTTGTTTGATTTATTTTGAGACATTGATGTATGTGATGTTTGAAACAATTGATTAATGGCATTTTATACTTTAACATAGCGTTATGTGGCTGTGAACAATCTTAACCCTCACACCTCGACGTTTCCGCCGTCAAGGTTGGGGTGTGACAGATTGGTATCAGAGCCCATAACTATAGGGATTTAGGTTATTAGAAATGGTGACCTAGACTATAGTTTATGCATGATCCTTATAGAATAGTATTCTTATGATACATACTTATTGTTTGCATGCTGCCTAACGCAATGCCTCATTATGTGCAATGTGATGCCTTAGCATAGGTGCCTTTCTACATGATTACATATTGTTACCCGTCTCCCCTAGACTTATCTTAAATGTTAATTCTCCCCGACAGTTACTATTTCTTAAACTTATTCTCGTCTCCAAGTAGAATCTATTGATAGGAATTCTTTAGACTTTATGTCTAATCTTGTAAATATCCCATCAAGATTTTTGATTTCATAAACCAAAGAACTAGTGTGGTACATAGACACCTGTATTCTGGATTTTCTGGCAAAAGGACCTCGGGCTAAGGTAAGCATTTCGCATAAATCCTACGGGACCAGTTACGCTTACCTGGGGATTTCCGGGATGAGTGATAAACTATGACCAACATACACGAGTTTCTGAGGTGAATGGGTCAATTCATCTTGACGTGTCAACGTTTCCAAATGGTGATGCGTCACCAAATGGAATCATTCCGTATAATTCATGATTCTTACCTTAATTGCCCATCCTTATTATCCTTTAACCGATCCTAACCCAGTTTGTATTTTTCCAGCATGTCTCGCTACCACGGAAACGAGGAAGATCCGGCCGTAAGCTTGCTGCCATGATTGCCCGGCAAATGGCTGCGGTCATCCCGACCATGGTGGCTGAACTCAGCAGCACTATGATCGCAAACGTCACGAACAACAGCAATGGTCAAGGGGAAAATAGTGCGAACCAACGGCGTAACAACCAGTCTTGCACCTTCAAGCACTTTAGTTCATGCAAGCCTCCGAGTTATAGTGGCAAGGAAGGTGCCACCGGTCTGCTAGAATGGTTTAAGGGATGGAGAACACCTTCGTCAACTGTGAGTGCCCCGAAGCGCTCAAAGTAAGGTATGCCACCAGTATGCTGCAGCAACGGGCCTTAACGTGGTGGAACAGTGAAAAGAGGAACCGAGGCCCCGATGCAATCTTGGCTTTAACTTGGGAGGAATTCAAAAACATAGCCATCGCCAAGTTTTGCCCGAGAAGTGAAATCCAGAAACTGGAGGAGGAATTCTGGAACCTGAAACAGGATGGCGGGAACCATCTGGCTTATTCTACCCGTCATCATGAACTGAGTATACTGCTACCACACATGGTGGATACTGTTTCCCGAAATGTGGAAAAATTTATTAAGGGTGTGCCGCCTCAGATTCAGGATGCCGTTGTGGGTAGCCGACCCGCAACTTTGGAAGAAGCCATCACTATCATGGCACAGCTGACGGAGAACCACATCCGAGCGGGCACTATGTCCGCAAAGGGTGCCAAGAAGACTGAGAAGACGACCTCCGAGGAGGTTAAGGAGGTCAAGCCTGATAACAAGAAACGGAAGTTTGTACCGGCATGGAACTACGCCGTGGCTGCTCCTAAACCGCCCTAAAGACAGTGTACTACCGGGGCTACACCGGCCGCACAAGTGCCCGTGGCAAGGGCTTATGCAGGCCCTCTACCTATGTGCAACACGTGTAGGTACCACCATCCGGGAAACCTTCCGTGTCGCATCTGCACACTATGTGGCAAGTACGGGAACCTTGTGGCAACGTGTCGCCGAGCATTGGGAAACGCAGTGACAGAACCAAATCGGGTCTGCTACAACTGTGGAGAACCAGGTCACTACTGACCCCGGTGCCCTCGTCTTGTGGGCAATGTTCCACAAGCTCGTGGACGTGCTTTCAACATCAACGCGATCCAAGCTCAAGCGAACAACGAGGTGGTGAACGGTACGTAAAAATTGCAACCCTATCCCCATAGAATTTCTCTTAAAATTCCTTACTTGTGTCCTTAAGTGCCTTTAAAACCTATACAGGTATGTTTCTTATTAATGACACCTATGCATACGTATTATTTGATTCGGGCGCCGATAGAAGTTTCGTTTCCTTAGAGTTCGAGCCGACACTTTCTAAACCTCGCTCAAATCTAGAGAGACCTCTCACCGTCGAAGTTGCTGATGGAGAACCCATCACCGTCGACGTGGTTATCCGCGATTGTCTATTGTGCCTCGACAACCATAAATTTCTTATCGACCTTATTCCAATGAAGCTTGGAAGTTTCGACGTTATTATTGGCATGGATTGGTTATCCAAGAACCATGCCGAGATCATCTGCTTCGAGAAGTGTATTCGCATGCCCTTACCCTCCGGTGACACGATGAGGGTGTTCGGTGAACGGTCCTCCAAAGACTCAAGCTTATGTCATGTACTAAGGCTCAGAAATGCCTAAGTAAGAGTTATCCGACATTCTTGGCATATGTAGTCAACACCAAAGCCAAGGAGAAGGAACTCAAAGATGTTCCAGTTGTACGAGAATTCCCTGAGGTCTTTCCCGATGATCTTAGCGGGTTACCTCCCGTACGCGAAGTAGAATTTAAAATCTACTTGATTCCGGGAGCAAGCCCCGCGGCTAAATCACCTTACCGACTCGCACCATCGGAAATGCAAGAACTCTCTAGCCAACTCCAGGAATTATCCGAGAAGGGGTTTATCCGCCCTAGTTCTTCTCCTTGGGGTGTACCTGTCTTATTTGTGAAGAAGAAAGATGGGTCTTTCCGCATGTGTATCGATTACCGTGAGCTCAACAAGTTGACCATCAAGAACCGGTATCCTCTTCCTCGTATCGACGATCTTTTCGACCAACTTCAAGGAGCTGCAATCTTTTCAAAGATCGACTTGCGTTCGGGTTATCACCAACTGCGAGTCCACGATGACGATATCCCAAAGACTGCATTCCGCACTCGGTATGGGCATTACGAGTTCATGGTTATGCCTTTCGGCTTAACCAATGCTCCAGCGGTCTTCATGGATCTTATGAATCGGGTGTGCAAGCCATACCTAGACAAGTTCGTCATCGTTTTCATTGACGACGTTCTTATTTATTCCAAGTCTCGCTCCGAGCATGAACTTCATCTCCGTCAAATCCTCGAACTGCTGAAGAAGGAACAACTGTATGCGAAATTCTCGAAATGTGAGTTTTGGCTTGAAGAGGTACAGTTCTTAGGGCACGTTGTGAATAGTTAAGGAATTCACGTCGACCCTGCGAAGGTTGAAGCCGTGAAGAATTGGAGTGCTCCCAAAACTCCCACGGAAGTTCGATCGTTTCTTGGACTAGCCGGGTATTACCGGCGATTCATTGCCAACTTCTCAAAAATCGCAAAGCCACTCACGTCCTTGACTCAGAAGAACAAGCCTTTCGAGTGGAAAGCCGAGCAAGAAGAGGCGTTTGAGACATTGAAGCACAAGTTGTGCAATGCTCCTATTCTGACGCTACCGGATGGAAATGACGACTTCACGATATACTGTGACGCGTCGAAGCAAGGCCTTGGTTGTGTTCTCATGCAACGGGGAAAGGTCATCGCATATGCCTCGAGACAATTGAAGGTTCACGAGGTAATTATACGACGCACGATCTCGAGCTCGGAGCGGTGGTCTTTGCTTTAAAAATCTAGAGACACTATCTATACGGCACGCAATGTATAGTCTACACGGACCACAAGAGCCTCCAACACGTTTTCAATCAGAAGGACCTCAATATGAGGCAACGTCGTTGGGTGGAACTAATTAGCGACTACGATTGTGATATCCGCTACCATCCCGGCAAGGCAAATGTCGTAGCCGATGCATTGAGTCGAAAGACGCATCAAAAGATGGTTTCCGTTCAAGAGATTCGCGACCGACGCCAATGGTTCGATACATTGGGAGAGTTTGACACTGAAGTCCGACTCGATGTCAACAATGCTACAGTGTTATTGCAGAACTTAAAGATCGATTGTGACATCGAGGCAAGTATTCGAGAAGCACAGCAAGCCGTGCAAATTGAAGGGAGTATAAAGGAAGAGCTCGAGCCAAATCTCTTAGCCCAATTGGAAACAAAAGCCAATGGGTTAATGTATTTCGCAAACCGAATCTGGATTCCCAAACGCAATAACCTTCGGGCTTCTATCATGAACGAAGCACATCGGACTTGTTATTCTATTCACTCCGGGCTCCGATAAGATGTACATGGACTTACGGAGTCAATATTGGTGGCCCGGGATGAAACGAGACATAGCAACCTATGTTGCTAAGTGCCTTACATGCACGAAGGTTAAAGCGGAGCATCAACGTCCAAGTGGATTACTTGAACAACCCGAAATTCCCATGTGGAAGTGGGAACATATATCCATGGACTTCATAACCAAGTTACCCTGGACATCTCGCGGGCACGATAGCATATGGGTAATCGTCGACCGATTGACCAAGTCGGCATATTTCATACCCATACGCGACACGTATAAGACATCAAGGTTAGCCCGGATTTACATTGACGAGATCGTAAGCCGTCATGGTGTGCCTCTTCACATTATATCCGACCGAGACGCTCGATTCACTTCTCACTTTTGGTCTACTATGCAAGAACTTCTAGGTACATAATTGGATTTAAGCACGGCTTACCATCCCCAAACCGATGGCCAAACCGAGCGGACGATCCAACCCTGGAAGACCTGTTACGTCTCTGTGTCCTTGATTTTGGGGCGACTGGGATACACACCTGCCGCTCGCAGAATTCTCCTACAACAAAGTTACCACTCAAGCATCCAAATGGCACCGTTTGAAGCACTTTACGGTCGTAAGTGTCGTTCACCAATCTGCTGGACCGACATTGGCGAGAATCTTATTACCGGTCTTGAGCTCATCCAAGAGACGACCGATAAAGTCGCTATCATCCGCAAGAACCTGGAAGTGGCCAGGAGTCGACAAAAGAACTACGCTGATAAACGTCGCAAGCCGCTAGAATTTCAAGTTGGGGAGATGGTCCTTCTCAAGGTCTCACCGTGGAAGGGTGTGGTTCGTTTTGGAAGGAAAGGTAAGTTAGCTCCGAGGTTTGTAGGGCCTTTCAAGGTTCTGAAAAGAATCGGGAAAGTGGCCGACAAACTAGAACTACCCTCCGACCTTAGTGGAATTCACCCGGTCTTCCACGTCTCGAATCTGAGGAAGTGTCTCGCCGACGATAATTTGCATGTGCCATTGGAAGACATTCAGATCGACGAGTCACTACACTTCGTTGAGAAACCCGTCGAAATCATGGATCGCATGATGAAGAAGACTAGGACCTCTACGACCCCAATTGTAAAGGTTCGATGGGAGAACAAACGAGGAGCGGAATTCACTTGGGAGCGTGAAGAACATATGAAGAAGACTTACCCTTACTTATTCTTGTAACCTCTTTTGATTCTTAATTTCGGGACGAAATTCTTTTAAGTTGGGGAGACTGTAACATCTTGTATTTTCGTTCATTTTATTTATGCCATTTATAACATCCTTAGTAAATTTTTATTTTATTTTATATATAATAATACTAACAAATATAATAATATAAATAATAATAATAATAATAATAATAATAATAATAATAATAATAATGAAAGTAATAATAATAATAATAATAATAATAATAATAATAATAATAATAATAATTAAAATGCAGGGGGTTATTTTGTCAATTTAAAAACTTTGCATAAAGATTTAAACATAAAATAGTAACATTTAAAAGAACAGGGACCAATTGTGTAAAATCGGAAACCCAACCCCCCCTTCTTTTTCTTCCCGTTTTCCGGCAGCAGGCCGCGGCTCCGGCGAGGCCATTCCATGCCCTAAAACGCGTTGCTTTTAACCCAAAATATGTCAAAACGATCGAAATCTCGAAATAAACATAATTAACCAAGTTAATTTGGTAATTGATTAACAATGGAGATTTTCAATTCAAGATTCGAATCTTCCAAAACTACAAACGGGTGTCCACCCAAAAATCACTGTAATCACGCAATTAACCATTCAAACGCGTTCGCCAATTCAAATCTAAGCTAATTGCGTGATTGATTTCACACAAAATAGGCAAGTTCATATCGTTTGACAGCTCGAAAACGCGTGACAAAGATGGAATACGTTCAAACTTTAAACGACCAAATTAAACCTATATAATAGAGGGATTTCGTTCGATTTAGTTTTCCTAAACTCCCCGAACTCTCAATTGCACAATAAAACCTCTCGATCACAAACCCCAATCTTAAGAACATCCAAACCGAAGTCGAACTCGATACCACTCAAAACCCCATCAAAACAGGTAATGCAAACTTGTATTCTACTCGTTTTTGATCAAGGATCAAAAGCCCTATGACGATTTAGGTGATTAACACTGAATCGAGGGTCAATTTTGATTCTGTGAAACTAGGGTTCATCTTAATCGAATTGGGGAAAACGGGAAGCAGTGTTTAAAACCAAAAGAAACCAAAGTGAATCCAAGGCTTGGCCCTGGTTCACTGGTTCCTGCGCCCCCCGTTCACAGGGAAGCCCCGGGTTCGACCCCGGCACCCCCTGTCCCCTTTTTCTCTTCTTTTTTTGATTTTTTTTTTTCTTTTCATTTCTTTTAATTATTCAACCTTTTTAAATTCTGAAAATTTCTAAAATTAAATTTATAAAATGTAGATTATATTTTTTCTTTTGTTTAATTAATTTTATGACTAAATTAATTTTGTTTTTATAAAATACTTTTGTATTTATAAATACATTATTTTAGTTTTAAAAATACAAAAGAATGAGTAAACATAATACTTGTATATGTATATATATATTTTTAAATAATTAAATTGTTTAGTTATTTATACCTATATATACATATATTTATATATTGTTCTTTTAGTAATTAAATCACTTATTATGATTATACAATATTATAATTGCTTAGTATATATATATTTATATATACATTCAAACAATTTAATTGTTAAGTTACTTATACCTATATATATATTTATATATATTTCTTTTAATAGCTAAATCACTTATTATGATTATTATATACAATATTATAATTGTTTAGTATATATATTTATATATATATTCAAACAATTAATTGTTTAATTACTTATACCTATAAATATATATATATTTATATAGTTCCTTATAATAGCTAAATCACTTGTTATAATTATTATATACAATCCTTAAAAATCGGTTTAACGTACAATTTAATCAAGTTTTATTTATTCTTTCTCTTACGCGCTAACAATTGATTATACCAAGTATAATCCATTCGTTCCATTTAACCGATCACGTTATTAACATGTAATAAATACGAATAATTATTAAATCCTATTAGACCTACAATTTATCACCAAACAAATTATAACGCGCTACTTTATTTCGTTTAGGTGCGTTGTGACGTTTGTGTTGGAAATCTTATTCGTGGTTATTTTTATTACATCTACAAGTCTCCTTTATTAAACACGTGAGTTCTTATGCCCCGCTTTACGATTATTTCACATCTTTCGGGGTGAAACATGTTGCGTATACAAACTTACACATACACGCTTTGATACTTATTACACACGTGCAATTCTTTACATAGTCGTGGTTGTTTGGATATGTTAAGTATTATATGAGATGTGACATACGTGTGCAATCATTAACTATTGCTAGCCTAGCGAAGTCTTAGATCTTTGGGCTTGATAAGCCTATTTGGTGCTAAAGTCGATGTATTGCCGACTCCTAGGAGTCGTATGCTTGTGCACTAGGGAACCAAATACACTTAGCTAATCATGCTTATTCATATTATTCAGTCGAGGCTTGATTGTAACTATGCATGTTCTATATACTTGCTATCTTGTGACCATTGACTAGAATTGCCACATTTTGTATACTTATTGTATTTAAACCATGAGAATTCACCAACTAGTTAGTTGACTTTATTTTCAACATGTTTCAGGTAATGTGCAAGCTTAACGATGAGTGAAGGAATGCTTAAACCTAGAACATGGACCTAGGCTTAATAAAGACGATTGAATTCTTGTTTTTGTTTGATTTATTTTGAGACATTGATGTATGTGATGTTTGAAACAATTGATTAATGGCATTTTATACTTTAACATAGCGTTTTGTGGCTGTGAACAATCTTAACCCTCACACCTCAACGTTTCCGCCGTCAAGGTTGGGGTGTGACAGAACTGTTGGGGCGAAGTTATTGGGAAAACTTGTGTGAAAATAACCGTTAACATATTTGAGCCTAGCATAATGGTGGATGCATACATCCACTACTACTGAAGAATTATGAAGCAGTTAAAGATTTTATGATAGGTTACATGTATTAGTCTTTAATTAGACAAAATTTGTAAACTTTATGTAACCTAAGGACTCATTATATTATATATGATATTATTTTGTTATGTTTTAATTGCTATTATAATTATTGATTTATAATCAATGTGTTATGAGCCAAAGAGTCACACCCAAGCATTTCACGTTTCCGTCAGGATGTGACAGCAAAGGACAAGTTGGGATTTTGGACAACTTGCTTTCAGAAAAATGGGACATTTCACACATGTCATAACTTGGTTATATAGAGAGCAAATGGGAAAAGCTGTTTTTTAAATCAATTTCAGAGACTCCTATAACTAACCAAAGTGTTCTCGCGTCTTTTGACATCGTTTGATCCTTCAAACGTAATAAATAAAATTCTGTTAAATTTGGGCAGGATGTTGGTCTGTGTTCATTGAGTCATATCTTTCTCATACATCATCTGTTTTAGTTAAGTTTTTTTTCTTTTGTTTTTACAGAAGTTAGTTTAAGGTCTTAGCTTTCAAACAGTACCTATTAAGCAATGTTTTGATATCATTTTGACCTCCAACAGCCTATGCAAGTCTGTGCCCGATCAGCCGATCAGCTCCACCGACTGAAATATTTTTATAATACTTAAATGCTAAAATTTGAGAGTAAATAGTTAGATAAAGCGAATAGACGTGCTCAATAATAAATTATTAGATGTTTAAGGATAAGAACATTAAACATTGATAGCTCATTGAACTTGGATTAATAGATGTACATCTGGGAATATCAATAACAATGATACATTGTTTAAGGATAAGAACATTAAACATTGATAGCTCATTGAACTTGGATTAATAGATGTACATCTGGGAATATCAATAACAATGATACATGTTAAGGACTTGAAAAATAAAATGAATCAGAACAGGGGACTTAGATTAGTCATTGGACTTGGAATGATAAATAAATCATGTTTTCATTAAATGAACATGTTGGACATTAAGGATTGGAATACGAGGATTACCCCAATCAGGTTTTCTTGACCTTGAAAAATTTTATGTTGTTTTGTTATCTATAGTTATTTGTTATACTTGTTGTGGAATTTGAATTATACTATTATCTAGGTGAGTTTCACAGCCCCTTAAATATTTTTTACTTGAGGGAAAAGTATGCTTAAAGTTTTGGACTGTGCTGTGTTAAATTTGTCTTGGACTTATATTAGACAATCATGTGTGGTTTGAGTCATAGGATCAAGTCTAAATTCCCTTCATGTGTATTTATGCTTATTTTAGACTTGGCTTGGACTGTTATGAATATGTAGTGTTAGTACTAATGGATTGACACCCCATCCTTGCATATTTATGGCATAAAACTATGATATTGATTGTTCTTGACAGTTGTTATTTTGTGTCGGGCAAACATCATGATCCATTAATGGAGCATTCCTTTATAGATTTTATTAGACCCACAATATGTTATGATAATCCAGTCTGTCGTATCCTCGTGTTTTCATTACCAGCGAGGGTGTGACATATTTGGCTGTGGATGAGAAGAGAACTCCATAATTAAATGTTCTCAAGTGGCAACAATCTAGGAATGGGTGACCTCCCTAGAAAGGTTTCACCTATATCTGGAACTATTTTTGAACTACTCCAAATAAGCATGTCCATGAGCTATTTGTGGGCAAAGCAAACAATATTGGTGGTTTGAGTGGGTCGAATTTCACAAATGATATCAGAGTCACTCCTATGTCGTTTGGGATGGTGGTACAACCTCATTGAGGGTGGTGAGTCCTTTGGGTTATCTAGAGGAACACCTTAGGAAAAATCCACATCCATAAATAGGATGTTAGGGGCAAACCTATCAAGGATGATGAGTCCAAAGGGGGGGAGGTGATTGTTACACCCTAGGCAAATCCTACATTGGTTGTGGAGAGGAAAAATGCTAGGGTCATAAGGAATGTTCTGCGCTAATATCACTAACACTTTTTAGGCACTTTGGCTGTGGATGAGAGGAAAATTGAATAGTTAAGAATGCTAAGGTGGCAACAATCTGGGGATAGGTGATATTCATTGGAAGTTTTCACCCACGCTACTAAAAGCAAATCTGTGAGCTCTTCATGGGAAAAAGCGGATAACATTTAGTGGTATGAGAGGCCAGATGTTATACTTGTGTTTTTTGGTATTATTACTTGCTAAATGTTCATCATTGAACTCAATTACAGGTTGAACATTTTATGGTTTGGTGCATAGGTGGATCTAGAAGGGGCTGGGCCCATAAGATGCACATGCACTCATTAAAACATTCCTTTTACTAAATCTTTTAGCTTAAAGATAAAAGCAAAGGTATAGTAATGCAAGACATATCTTTGTAATATCATTATATCACTAGAACGTACTCGATTAGAAATCATTGATCCACCCGGGTTTTATGAGTAGGTAATAGGTTAAATAAGTTTGAGTTAGGCTAGTTTGCAAACACTTCTTGGTTCATCTTATGAAATATGATAAAATATCAACATGTTGATTATGATTACAAGAATATCATTACTACAGTAATAAACTAAATCTTTTGAATAATACAATTTAGGTGGTTGAAGGTATTAAAATAATACATTGGGTGATTGCAACCCGTATGATCCATTTTTGTTTTAGCTTAAGTTTGTTTGCTTATCTTGACCTGTTTTTAATCAACCAAAAGCCAAACTGACCCATTCATAAGTAATTAAGTCAAAATAGCACACATAGTTCCAATCATGTAGTGTCGTGTGTGATGTAATATGGAGAAATACATGGAGGCTTAGAAATGCAAGTCATTGGTGCCAAAATCATCTTTTTTGCTTTTTCTCAAATATTCAAAATTTCTATATTTTAGTATCTTAAAGCATGTTGTTGTTGGATTTTACACTTTTCTAGTTACATTGTTTTAGAAATCAAGGGCCTTACCGAACACATCAATATGAAGAACATATTCTCTTTAAGAAATATGTTAGGAAGCTTGTGGTGGTCAGAAATTCGCCAATAGAAGCCACCCTAAATATGGTATGTAGTGAGATATTGTGGAGCATTTTAGAAGCTCATGATCCTAATACTTTTAAGAGATTATGAAAAAGGGAAATGAGTTTGAGTAATATCTATTATATAACTTTTAGTGCATTGCTTGTATGGTGTAAATGAGCCAAACCGAGCTCCCTAAGCTCGGCCTATTTCGAGCTCTAAGTCTAAAGCCAAGCTCTACTCAATAATAAAATTTTAGTCTTGAGCTTGGTGCAATTATTATTTATTAAGTATTTATTTATTTCATGTATATCCATATATGATTATTGTATATACGTTTGTAATTATAACTTTATACTTATATCAAAATATATATTAGTATATTGCTCAATTATTTTTATCATATATTTAATCTGTAATAAGTAATTATATTTTTAATGTATTAAATAATACTAATTTTTAGTGTGAAGCTCGGTGTTGAATGCATACTTATTAAGTGAGCTCCAATCTAGGCATGAGCTTCTTTCAGCTCAACTCGATTTAAGCTTTTGGCTAGCCATTTAGCCAATCTCAAGTAACTCGTGAGTGGCTTGGCTCGTTTACCCCCCTCCCCATTGCTTATTATCTATTTAGTCACCAAGTGGTAAAAGTTTTTACTGGATACCAAATAAATGCTGTTAAAGGAAGAATAATATGTTGATTTAACATCTTTGAGACGGTTACATCTCTTTTCAAATATTTATGTTTGTATTTAAAATCTTCTTCTGAAAATCGATTAGTGGATTATTATCTATGCAGAAGCAATTTAAACGAGTAAATTTAAGGAAAGAAATATACTAGAACAAACAAAAAATACCTACTCTAAAGTAGGTGATCATGCAGTAAAAGGAGGACCTAGAGGGCAAAAAGATGGATTCGTAGGAAAACCGACTTAGAAACATGTTTATGAAAGAATCCGTGTGCCCATTTCCTATGATGATCTGGTTTAAATTAAGGATCCAATAGACAAATAGTCGGTGAGCTAAGGCCACAAGGTTTATCACGTGTGACAAGCAAAAAGTTTTGTGATGGTTTTATTTGTGTGTTCCCATACTTCTGTGGTTATAATTTTCTGATGTTTTTTGTTTTACATATATGTAAACCAACAGATTAATACGTATATGTAAACCACGAGAATGATATGTAGATTTTTACATATGTGTAAACCAAAAATGATACATAATAACTCATATTAAACCCTTGACACATATATGTAAACCTATAAAATATACGTAAACCAACATAATGATACATAAATAAGAATACTAAATCAATATAAAAATTTTAAAAGAACTATACAAACATATATGAATGATACATAACATACGTTACTTTGATGTACATATCCCTTTTCTTATATAAGTTTATTTGTTTGTAAGTAATGATTAATAACTACAGGATTGTAGAAGGGGTTAATGCAACAGTTTCACTATGAAGACAGACTTAGAACACTTAACATATCAAATACGGAACTAGGTTTTTGTTAAAGATACTATGAACACAAGTAAATGTGAGACAGAACAAGAACAAGAACAAGAACAAGAACAAGATTGCATTTTGGTTTCAAGAATGTTGTATATTACTCTCAAGTTCTACTACAAGTGGTACAAAGCATAAAAATAAATACAAGTACGTGAGACATTTTATACTACATTCTACAGCCGGTTATACTTTGAAAGCCAGCCGGAAACACTAATCTAGACAACAAGAGTTTTGACTTCTGACTATAAAATACCATAGGTCACATCCTAATATATTACAAAAAGGATAAAAGGTACAAAAGTAGAAAGTTACAGACCAATGACCTTAGATTTGAGAAAAGTAGTGACCTTTTCACCAACTTATCTAAGTTGGTAAGTCTTTAGAGGTGGTAGCGGAAAGTTGTTTAGATCTTAGCAAAAGGTGATCAGAGAAAGAATGTCTACTCTGTCTTTGGAAGAAATCTGTCTTTCGCTTCAAAAGACTTTGTCTCTAAAGCTTTAGAAGACTTCATCTTTGGCTTCAGAAAATTTGGTCATTTGACATCGAAAGATTTTACACTTAGCATATTTTCTTTATGTTGTGTAAAACTTTCGAAGTAACTTTACTCTGTACTTTATGCATGCATGCTGAGAGCTCTTTGGTTGTTTGGTTGCATCATCCTTTAAGTATAAACCTTATAAACTCCCACTAGGCTGATGCTACCAAAACTGAAGAGATCACTCATCTATTGACAATCCTCATTAGGATCCAGACTATTCCTTTCTTAATCATTTGGTTAGAATCCCTCATACTCTTATAGTATCTCCTCATGTCATAAAGATCATGCAGACGAAAATCAAGTATGTCTTTCCAGAAGTAGACATCTTGACCTCCTTCATCTCTAATGACATATCATCTTTCCGGATTAGCAGCAAAGGTCTAGTACAAGATGGGTCTCCCAGCAGTAAGAGGCTCTACATTTGTTGTACTTGGTTGAGCAGCCTCTTCTTGAGTAGCATCAGGATGCTATGACTCATCCTAAGGTATAGAGGTGGATCTTTTGGACTTCCTTTTCTTCTTATTGTCCCTCTTCATGGCCATCCTTTTCTTACTCTTTCCAAATTTCAACTGAGAATACTAGCCTTCAGCACCAGGTTATTCTTATATGTCTTTCCTAGTTAGGTTCTTTTCCCTCACAAGTTCAGAAAGATAGGGATCAGGACCCTGCTATAGATCAGAATATGAAGTTAGCGGTTGTCCAGCACTAGGTCTAGGTTGTATTGTCTCTTGTTGTTCAGCCTCAACCTCAACTTCAGGTGCAGCCTGACTTGGTGGAGAATGCAAGTCAATGAGCTCACCCTTTTTAATCTTCTGTTTGATCACCCTAATGTTCTCATCCATGGTGCCTATCAAGAGACTTCTTTAGACTATTTTGGATGATCGATCTTGACTTTGCTGCTTCTTCTCTCATTTTCCTCTTAGCAGCTTTTTGTTCCTTCATTACTTGTTGCTTAAGTTGCTTGAGGTACTCAAATTCTATATACTCGTAGGGAAAGGGAAGAAGTGCAGATGCCTGATAGAGGCATGTGGCACTTAGGTAGTCGATCATATTTTGTCTATTTGCTTCTTTGTCTACCTGAGGTTATTGCTCAGTTGCCATAGCCTCTGTCTCAGGGCTCTCTTGAACTGGGGAGATAGTAGGAGCGTTTTTTTAGAGTCTTTTCCTTCTCCTTTCTTCTTTAATCTTGAGGAGCAGTTCTATATCCTCTGCCTACTTTCTCTCTTTTGATAGCTTAGTGTCAACCAGTTCATTTAACTCTTTTAAGAGAAGAGAAATTAGTTCATCAATGTTGTAGTTTCTCATCCCTAAGTATTTCAATATAGCTACCCTTAACTCATCATCTTGAGTGTTTGACCTGGGGTAGCCCTGATTGTAGCTTCCATGAAGTTTGAAGGCCCGCTTGAACTCTCTCCCCTTAGCTTTTGCTTCATCTCTCTCTCTCTCATCCTTAATCTACTCGGGAGTCAACTTCCTTTTCTCTTTGTCACTCATAGGCTTTGGTGACTTAGGGTGGAGAGAGCTTTGTCCTTCATTCCTTGGTTCAACACTTGAGCTCTGGCCAGAGAGAGGTTGTAAAGAACCTTCACCAGCTGGTGCCTCATTGACGGTGATAGGTGCTGAACTAGTTATTGTCTCAAGGTTCACAGACTCAACAACTGGGCCTTTAGCCAAGGTTTCCCCTTAGAAGCTAATCTTGGGGTCCATTTCAGCATCCAGTTGACCAACAGTCTTGCTTGCTAGCCTTTTTTATATAATTTGGTTCTTAAATTAAACTCTTCCAGCACCCTGTCTTGAATCCTATTAGCTAACCTTGCAGCTTGCTTATTTTGACTTAGGTTGGTAAGTGGAAGGTCAACTAGATAGGTGCTGTCAAATAATATCAGGTTGGAAAAGTTGAAGATTTCCTATTGTCCCTAAGACCTAGAGATTACCAGGGCTCTTCTATTGGTGTCATACCTCCATCCTATGACTAGATTCTGAGTAGGGTGAGATAGGGTAGGCATAGTCCTTGGAATACCCTCCTCAAACAAACTTTGTATGAGTGAGTCCACATTAATATAGGCTTGAGAAGGTTGCTGAGTATGAACAAGTGCAAATGAGGGTGGTGAATCCTTTATGTCCATACTTTAAGAATGAATCCCAGGTTCTATGATTGTAGGTAGGACTTTCTTTTCCTTTTTGGTATCATCACCTTCTTACATTGGTGAGCTGCCCCTTCCATAATGTAACCACATGAATCTCCACCAAAAGGAACTGGCCCTCTATCAATTTTCTCAAAGTTTTGAAGCAAAGGGCCATTGCCTGTCATGTGCTTGGAACAACCACTATTAATGATCCATAATTCCTCTTGTTCTTTAGTTGTTCCTACATAAAAAGAGATGTTAATAACATTTGGAAACCCAAGCCTTATTGGTCTTGTGCTTGTCAAAGTTAACTGAAGACAATACAATAGTGATTGAACCTATATTCAGGCTTTGAGGATCATTTGCTGTTGTTGATAAATAACTTTCAGTCATATGGTCTTCCTTTATCTTCCACACCATATTTGGAATATTAGACTTGACCTTCAACACTTTAAAAGTTTTGATAACTTTGGAACTTTTAGAGACTAGACCTTCAGAAAAGTTTGCATCCACTGCGGCAAACTTCAGTGCTTTGAAAGCATTCATTTCTTTCGAGACTAAATGTTATTCCAAAGGAATATTTTTACTTTTCTTATTCTTCACTTTGAATCTTTCAAAAGAAAAATACTTTCCTTTGAAGCTATCTTCTTCTTCTTATTCTTCTTAAAAGTTTTCTTATTGGTCATGTGGATAATACTGTTGGGATTGTAAAGACAATCCTTGGCAAGATGAGAAGTACTACCATACATGATGCAATCAACTACTTTTTTCTGAGAGTCTTCTTTTGAGTAGAAGGCCGAACTTAATCACTTTCCACTTCCATTTTCATCTTCATAAATGATGCAACAGGCTTCTTAGGGTGAGACTTGCTCTTGAAACTAATTGGTTCAGGCTAGGTAGTAGTGGTGCACAGCTGATCAGCCTTCTTTTCTTCAAAGGGATGAGTTGGAAATAAACTAGAACTTCTGGTACTAGAGTCCATAGTCAAATCTTCAGCCTTAACCACTTCAAATCCTATAGAGATAAACACTTATTTCTGCTTAGAGTTAAGGTGGCCTTGATCTGTTAAGCCTTCTTTGATCTTCTCTTGGTTGCTTTGATCAAGTTCTTTCTTTTAAACTTGGTCATCCCTGATTCTTTCCTCTACTCAGGAGAATAACAACCCTTCTTAGGACGATCTTCTTCCCTCATCTTAGATCCATCCTTCAATATCTTATCTTCATCTTCATCCTCTTCTAGAGTGGGTCTATGAGAGGAAGTTTATCTGACAAGTTCCACACCTTAGAGATCTTATAGATAGTAAAGTGTGTGGAGGAGCTATCTTAGTAGATTATAGTCTCTGCTTATTTGATAACAAATCTTTGCATGCAAGGATAAGGATATAATGTTCTTGAAGGTCTCTTCTTCAAGAACATATTTTTCTGCACTGTCTTTACTGATCACAAGTTCAGCCTGGCATTCAGTGAACTTGGTAATGAGATCTTTGATCTGAGTCCTGTAGTTGGTGTGTTTATGCTTAAGAGTTAAAATGGTTTTCTAGATCTTCTATCCTAAGTTTGTAATCATTTTCATCTATTTTAAAACCAGCTTTTAAGATGTTTAAGGACTCAAGGTCAGATCTTATCTCTAAGTTGTAAGACCTTTATCTATTAACTTTAGCAATACATTAAGTAGTACAAAGATGTTCCAATACCTTGGCTTATTCATGATCAGCCATTAATGCTTGGTTTAGAGATGCATATTCAACCTGAAAGCTCCGGTAAAAGCCTCCTTCTTTAATAACAACTGTGGCTTGCTGCTTGGGCTTCTCAGTCTGTGGAGCTCAATCAGTGTAGTTTGTTCTGGTTTGTGCTTGGACATCATTTGTCCTTAGTGTTTTGCACTCTCTAGCAAAGTGTCCTATTTGGTTATAGTTTTAAACTTCACCTTGTTTTTGTCCAACCCAAACTTTCCACTTGTTGTATTGCTGGGAAACTTCCTACCTGTGCTCTTATAGAACTTCTTGGCTCTATAAGTGAGAAGAGTCATTTGCTGTACTATATCCATATACTCCAGATAATCTGGATGGATACAGTCCAAGTCTTCAAGAGTGAAGAGAAAGTTTCCAATGCTTTCATCAGTAGACACGAAGGCTTGAGAAAAGCTTGTGTCTTGGAATGGGCTTTCTTGGATGTAGCTCTCCCTCGGTGTCTCCGGGAAGGTGATGAAAGGACCATTTTATGAGTTTTCAAGGTAGCAGATGAGATGATGTTGTGCTTCTCTGCAATCCCTTTCAACTATAAGAAGGGCTGAACTCTACTGATTGTTGGAGTTTCCAGATGGATTTTGCATGTTCATCTCCATCTGGTATCCACTATGGATACCATATAACTCAGTGAGAGTAATGGTATTGAGGTTTTCAGTTCTCTTAATGACCACACAATAGTGTATCCATTGTCTAAGAAGAGAGAACATGAACTTCCTTACAATGTACCTGTTCTCAAGAGTGACTTCAACACCTATTAGAGTATCCACAATCAACATATCTGAACTATTATTGAGTCATGGTTTCACCTATCTTGTAGGTGAAGTTCTCAAATTACTGCTTCAAGAGTTCTTTCTTTTCTCTTTTGCTTCATTAGACCCCTCATACATAAGCTTCAATGCATCCCATAGTTGCTTACTAGTTTTATATTGTAACATCTCGTATTTTACAGTAATTAAAATTTACGTCGTTTGATCTCGTAAGGACCATTGTCGTGAATCATAAAACTCATGGGTGATTGCGTGTTAAAGTTTTTTTTAAATAATAATAATAATAATAATAATAATAATAATAATAATAATAATAATAATAATAATAATAATAATAATAATAATAATAATAATAATAATAATAATGATAATAATAATGATAATAATAACAATAATAATAATGATAATAATAACAATAATAATAATAATAATAATAATAATAATAATAATAATAAAGTCTAGGGGGTATTTGTGTCAATTTCGAAACTTTAAATGAAGTTTTTCCACATAAAATAACAATAATCTAAAAGTCGAGGGACCAGTTGTGTAAATATTAAAAAAAAAACCAACTGCTTTCTTTCTCCCCTCGCCGGCCCGTTTTCCGGCCACCTTCCGGCCATTCTCCGGCGAGCCAAATTACCCAAATTGCGCGGTTTTAATTTGAATTAAAAGCCTCCGACAACCTCGCGACAGGGATTCGAACATGTGGCCCTACACAATTCAAAAACTTTGCCTCGTTTACAAGTTCAAAATCGAACCCGGTTATTCCATTCAAAAATCAAATCAAGTTGAACTCTTCCGCTCAAATTACACCTATTATATAATAGAGGGTAAACCTCCATAATCGAACACACAAACTTTCTGTAATCTCAATTTGATCAAACACACACACATACATCGAAATCGATCATCACCTCTGTCTCGACCTGCAACTCATTCGAATCCCATCATATGAGTTCAAATACACAAAATTAACAGGGGGCTTTTGATCATTATCATCCTTGGAAACTTCCTGTACAACGAATTTGATTATCATCAACAATTTCACCTCGAACCAATTTCATCCCTATCCGCGACTGTTCTTGACAATTTGAGTCTCCAATCAGGTAATTAAACATACCTATACATTCGGTTTTACATGCGGATCAAAAGCCCCATGAATCTACTCATTAACAGATTCGAACTGATCTTCAATTTGGATCAAATCAATCTTGGGTTTCATTCGATTTGGGCTATCTGGTAATTGATGTTTAAAACAATTTGAAACAAAAACATACCGCGGCTGTAAGCCTGGTTCACTGGTTAAGACATTGCATGCCACCTTGGAGGTCCCGGGTTGAACCCGGGCACCCCAATATTTTTTTAAAGGCTTTTTCAGCCTAAAACTAATTACAGAAAATTTTAGAAAAATATCAAAATTATTTTATAAATTCTAAATATTTTCAAAAGCTTCCAAATATTTTCTTTTTATTAATTTTATTTAAATAGTGATAAACTTTAGTTATAGAACTTTATTTAAACTTTATATATCACCATTTAAATAATTATAATTGTTTCTTTTCACATCTTCGAATAAAATACAAATATATATAATTTCCAAAGAAATATAAATTTATTCCATTTGGTAAATATAATTGGCAAATACCAAATTCATATCGAAACCCTAGTTCGCATTAAAACGTTAAGCTTAATATAATTAAACTTAAATCTCGCCAATATATATATTCTTAGGTATCTCGTGAAGGACTACGCCGAAACGACGCTTAAGATTATTCCTTATTAATCATCCAAAATATATACTTATTTGATCAAGTGAGTATTTCTATACCCCTTTTTGCTTATTTTCACACTTTGGGGTGAAACATGTTAACTTATATCATTGCACTTATAAACTTATTCGAGACTTTTAAACTTATGGCAATTTACTTGTGAGTTGTGGTTAGTTGAACTTTTGTGGTTACCATGTTATGGCGTTATATGTACAATCATTAACTATTGCTAGCCCAGCGAAGTCGTAGATCTATGGGTAAGACAAGCCTGCTTGGATGATCCAAGTACACTTAGCTGATCGTATATACTTTTAACGTTAATAGAATATTAACGTCGTTTGATACTTGTAAAACATTGTTCGAGGTTTGATTGTTGCATTGTTCATAACATCCCTAATCACTTTATTCACTAACTTATAACTTGAATTGCCATCTTTTATATACTTATGTATTAAAAAACTGTGGAATGCTCACCGACATTTTATGTTGACCTTTTATTTTAACATGTTTCAGGCAATAGCGTTATGTGGCTGTGAACAATCGGAACTCTCACACTTCGACGATTCGCCGTCAAGGTTGGGGTGTGACAGAGGAACCCGGGCACCCCCAACATTTTTTAAAGGCTTTTTCAGCCTAAAATAATTACAGAAAATTTTAGAAAAATATAAAAATATTTTTATAAATTCTAAATATTTTCAAAAGCTTCCAATATTTTCTTTTTAATTAATTTTATTTAAATAGTGATAAACTTTAGTTATAAAACTTTATTTAAACTTTATATATCACCATTAAATAATTATAATTGTTTCTTTTCACATCTTTGAATAAAATA
The DNA here is from genome assembly GCA_024085815.1 of Flaveria linearis. NCBI lineage: Eukaryota > Viridiplantae > Streptophyta > Magnoliopsida > Asterales > Asteraceae > Flaveria > Flaveria linearis. The sequence continues at coordinate 30,316,509 of CM044017.1, read as the reverse complement.
CAAATATATAATTTCCAAAGAAAATATAATTTATTCCATTTGGTAAATATAATTGGCAAATACCAAATTCATATCGAAACCCTAGTTCGCGTTAAAACGTTAAGCTTAATATAATTAAACTTAAATCTCGCTAATATATATATATTCTTAGGTATCTCGTGAAGAACTACGTCGAAACGACGCTTAAGATTATTCCTTATTAATCATCCAAATATACTTATTTGATCAAGTGAGTATTTCTATACCCCTTTTGCTTATTTTCACACTTTGGGGTGAAACATGTTAACTTATATCATTGCACTTATAAACTTATTCGAGACTTTTAAACTTATGGCAATTCCTTGTGAGTTGTGGTTAGTTGAACTTTTGTGGTTACCATGTTATGGCGTTATATGTACAATCATTAACTATTGCTAGCCCAGCGAAGTCGTAGATCTATGGGTAAGACAAGCCTGCTTGGATGATCCAAGTACACTTAGCTGATCGTATATACTTTTAACATTAATAGAATATTAACGTCGTTTGATACTTGTAAAACATTGTCGAGGTTTGATTGTTGCATTGTTCATAACATCCCTAATCACTTTATTCACTAACTTATAACTTGAATTGCCATCTTTTATATACTTATGTATTAAAAACTGTGGAATGCTCACCGACATTTTATGTTGACCTTTTATTTTTAACATGTTTCAGACAATAGCGTTATGTGGTTGTGAGCAATCGTAACTCTCACACTTCGACGATTCCGCCGTCATGGTTGGGGTGTGACAGAGGAACCCGGGCACCCCCAACATTTTTTAAAGGCTTTTTCAGCCTAAAAATAATTACAGAAAATTTTAGAAAAATATAAAAATTATTTTTATAAATTCTAAATATTTTCAAAAGCCAAATATTTTCTTTTTAATTAATTTTATTTAATAGTGATAAACTTTAGTTATAAAACTTTATTTAAACTTTATATATCACCATTTAAATAATTATAATTGTTTCTTTTCACATCTTTGAATAAAATACAAATATATATAATTTCCAAAGAAAATATAAATTTATTCCATTTGGTAAATATAATTGGAAAATACCAAATTCATATCGAAACCCTAGTTCGCGTTAAAACGTTAAGCTTAATATAATTAAACTTAAATCTCGCCAATATATATATATTCTTAGGTATCTCGTGAAGGACTACGCCGAAACGACGCTTAAGATTATTCCTTATTAATCATCCAAAATATATACTTATCTGATCAAGTGAGTATTTCTATACCCCTTTTGCTTATTTTCACACTTTGGGGTGAAATATGTAATTTATATCATTGCACTTATAAAGTTATTCGAGACTTGTAAACTTATGGCAATTTACTTGTGAGTTGTGGTTAGTTGAACTTTTGTGGTTACCATGTTATGGCGTTATATGTACAATCATTAACTATTGCTAGCCCAGCGAAGTCATAGATCTATGGGTAAGACAAGCCTGCTTGGTTGATCCAAGTACACTTAGCTGATCGTATATACTTTTAACGTTAATAGAATATTAACGTCGTTTGATACTTGTAAAACATTGTCGAGGTTTGATTGTTGCATTGTTCATAACATCCCTAATCACTTTATTCACTAACTTATAACTTGAATTCCCATCTTTTATATACTTATGTATTAAAAACTGTGGAATGGTCACCAACATTTTTATGTTGACCTTTTATTTTAACATGTTTCAGGCAATAGCGTTATATGGCTGTGAACAATCGTAACTCTCACACTTCGACGATTCCGCCGTCAAGGTTGGGGTGTGAAAGATTGGTATCAGAGCCCATAACTATAGGGATTTAGGTTATTAGAAATGGTGACCTAGACTATAGTTGCATGAACCTCATAGAAAGATCCTTATACTTTTGTGCTTACATATTGTTTGAATGCTACATAATGCTATGCCTTTTGTGCAATTTGATGCCTTAGCATAGGATTGCCTTATGTATGCTTAAAACTTAGACTCCTTAAACTTATCTTTGACTCTTTGACTCTCCCCGACAAATAATGTCTAATCTATAAAATCTCATCAAGGTTTGATTCTATGAACCAAAGAAATTTGTGTGACTCATAGACACCTGTATTCTGGATTTTCTAGCAAAAGCCCTTCGGGCTAAGGCAAGCATATCGTATAAATCTCATTGTGAGACAGTTATGCTTACCTGGGGATTTCTGGGATGAGTGATAAACTATGGACAATACACAAGTCTCTAAGGCAATGGGTCAAATTACCTTGACGTGTCAACGATTCCAAATGGTAATGCGTTACCAAATGGAACTATCCTTTTTGTATCTTAAAAATCCTTGAATCCTTGAACTGGTTTATCACAAAAGTTTAAATATCTTCTCATTCTTACCTACATAATGTTCCTTTTAATATTGAACTCATCCTACATTTCAACTCTTACGTTTAAACGCTCAACGTGTAACATGTTAACGGTATTGAATTCAGCGTTTCATGTAACTATCTTCATACCTTGACCAATGTGAACATGGATTTTAATATACCCAAAGATATTGGGAATCTAAACCGTATGGTCTTTAAAACTTTAAACCGTTACTTACGGTTCTCAAATCCTCTTAAGGAGGTGTCCCATAACTAAGAACATGCAATGCTGTAGATGAAATTCCTACATCTCGGGATACTTTGTCTAGGCAAGTGTAAATGGTGATCTGATTCGATCATTGAATCCGTTTACTTGACTCGAAATCCTTGTGATGATTGATCACTTATAAGTACGCGTGTCTTTAATAAGGCTATGGTTGACCTCATATCTTGAGAAGTCCTTGTATTTTCCTTTCAATTGTGAATCGAATGTTCACATCTCATCATGGTGTCGAATCATTCTTGTTCTTGATTTTGTCTCCCTGATTTAAATTATTCAAGATTTGAACACCATCATAACAAATTCTGTTACCTCAAACTTTGACCATAAATTCTGTAAGCATGATTTTCCTTTGGTTACATTGATGTAACTTGAAATTTTTGAATTTCTAAGTGATATTCTTTTCCTTTCGTTGTTAAGTCAAACCTTGAACCGTCTGCACCATGGGAGATATAAGGGTTTGTAAGTCAATCTATGACTAAGAACACTCGTACCTCCTAACAATTCTAACTCATCAAAGCAGGGGTGATTCCCTTACTTTGATAAATCTCTATTCGTTCTGATAAATGGTTTCCAATTGTGTGTTTTATGAAATTTCATCCTCTGGATTAGGGTGACTACCTTATTTGAGGATTGACTTCAAGTATTTCTTTGGAATGTCATTTCACAAGTAACATGATCTCACCAAAATAGGATTGAAAACCTGTACTTTGGTGACAAATGTCAATCTTCGATTGCTTTCTTGTGATTATGAAATTCAATCATCAAGATAGGTGTGACTCCCATACCTGATGATAATTCATTCTTATGGATTGTATTTCTCAAATGAGACGATCTCATCAAAGTAGGAGTGAATTCAGGATTTTGATGAAGAGGTTCATCTTGTTATATTGGTTTTTGTAAAACTTCACCGTCAAGATAGGAGTGATTTCTCTTACCTTAATGGTGAGTTACCTGTCTTATTTCTGTGGATCCTTAACAATGAATTGGGATCGAACTTTTGATTGGTAAGTTAGTGGTCATATCTTGGGAATACACCATCAAGTTAGGAGTGAAAACCACACCTTGATGACTACTCTCATTTCTTGATCTTCAACTTACTATGGTTGTAACCAAGTGACGAGAAGCATGTAATAACTTGACGGGTGAAACAATGTTAGTGTTTTGACCTATCAAGCCAAAGTATGATCTCTGAACTTGAAAGAAGACCCGATCGTTTTAGGTTGATTTTGACTCCAACCTTGGAGCACTTAAATTCTTAAATCGATTTCTTCCCCTTTATTGACTCGATCTAGCTACTCGAACCATTTATTCCTTACTTATCAACTTTCATATTGAGATATCATCAAACCCATAAGTATAATCTTCCTAAACAATCTTTGTCAAATAAGATATTATCGAATACCTCTCTTATTGTTTTATGATTACGTATGCAAATCTGCATTTGGAAATTTGTTACCTTGCAAAACATGGTTACAAATACTTTCCTTATTATTTGTATCACTTCTCGAATCGAATTTGAATCCTTAACCTTGGAGATATTTAAAACTCTATCTTGAATTCGAACAACAAGACTCGTTATTATCCTCATTGCAATGCGGATATAATGGTTCATAAAATTTTGTAATTTGTAGTCATGGATTTGGCATAAAAGAAAAGACGTAACTTGGCATGTGTCCAAGTGTCTTACCTTTACATATGACAAAACCTAACCTCCGTGTTCCCGTGAATCTCCTGTTTAACTAAAACATCGATCGTTATTTTAAACGATTGATTCATTTTCTGTTTTAATAATATTCTTAACCATCGTTGTGAACTTATTCCAAGATCTTTGCATAGCGTATTATTCTTAGACCGATGGTTGGTCAAAGGAAATACATATTCACAAGATATGCGTTAAGGTCGTTTCATATAGTGACGTTTGGGATTCTTAAATCTCGACGATCAACCTTTCTTACAATTGATTGTCTTGACCTCACGTTACTACGAAATTACATTATAGAAGTTGTGGCTTATAAGTCTAACATACCACGGTAACTCGACATCGCTTTCCAACGTTTCATATGCCAAATCTCAAAGAGTCTCACATTTCACTAGAAGATTATCAAATTGAGAAACCTGTGGGAATTATGGATTGGGAAGTCAAACAACTCAAACGCAGCCGAATACCAATTGTCAAAGTCCGCTGGGAATCTAAACGTGGCCCAAAGTTCACCTGGGAACGTGAGGATCAAATGAAATCCAAGTACCCTCACATTTTCGTTTCAGCCTCCTCGTGATTAAAATTTCAGGACGAAATTTCCTAAAGCAGGGGAGACTGTAACATCTCGTATTTTACAGTAATTAAAATTTACGTCGTTTGATCTCGTAAGGACCATTGTCGTGAATCATAAAACTCATGGGTGATTGCGTGTTAAAGTTTTTTTTAAATAATAATAATAATAATAATAATAATAATAATAATAATATAATAATAATAATAACAATAATAATAATGATAATAACAATAATAATAATAATAATAATAATAATAATAATAATAATAATAATAATAATAATAATAAAGTCCAGAGGGTATTTGTGTCAATTTCGAAACTTTAAATGAAGTTTTTCCACATAAAATAACAATAATCTAAAAGTCGAGGGACCAGTTGTGTAAATATTAAAAAAAACCAACTGCTTTCTTTCTCCCCTCGCCAACCCGTTTTTCCGGCCAACTTCCGGCCATTCTCCGGCGAGCCAAATTACCCAAATTGCGCGGTTTTAATTTGAATTAAAAGCCTCCGACAACCTCGCGACAGGGATTCGAACATGTGGCCCTACACAATTCAAAAAATTTGCCTCGTTTACAAGTTCAAAATCGAACCCGGTTATTCCATTTAAAATCAAATCAAGTTGAGCTCTTCCGCTCAAATTACACCTATATAATAGAGGGTAAACCTCCGTAATCGAACACACAAACTTTCTGTAATCTCAATTTGATCAAACACACACACATACATCGAAATCGATCATCACCTCTGTCTCGACCTGCAACTCATTCGAATCCCATCATATGAGTTCAAATACACAAAATTAACAGAGGGTTTTTGATCATTATCATCCTTGGAAACTTCCTGTACAACAAATTTGATTATCATCAACAATTTCACCTCGAACCAATTTCATCCCTAGCCGCGACTGTTCTTGACAATTTGAGTCTCCAATCAGGTAATTAAACATACCTATACATTCGGTTTTACATGCGGATCAAAAGCCCCGTGAATCTACTCATTAACAGATTCGAACTGATCTTCAATTTGGATCAAATCAATCTAGGGTTTCATTCGATTTGGGGCTATCTGGTAATTGATGTTTAAAACAATTTGAAACCAAAATATACCGCGGCTGTAAGCCTGGTTCACTGGTTAAGACATTGCATGCCACCTTGGAGGTCCCGGGTTCGAACCCGGGCACCCCCAACATTTTTTTAAAGGCTTTTCAGCCTAAAAATAATTACAGAAAATTTTAGAAAAATATAAAATTATTTTTATAAATTCTAAATATTTTCAAAAGCTTCCAAATATTTTCTTTTTAATTAATTTTATTTAAATAATGATAAACTTTAGTAATAAAACTTTATTTAAACTTTATGTATCACCATTTAAATAATTATAATTGTTTCTTTTCACATCTTCGAATAAAATACAAATATATATAATTTCCAAAGAAAATATAAATTTATTCCATTTGGTAAATATAATTGGCAAATACCAAATTCATATCGAAACCCTAGTTCGCGTTAAAACGTTAAGTTTAATATAATTAAACTTAAATCTCGCCAATGTATATATATTCGTAGGTATCTCGTGAAGGACTACGCTGAAACGACGCTTAAGATTATTCCTTATTAATCATCCAAAATATATACTTACTTGATCAAGTGAGTATTTCTATACCCCTTTTGCTTATTTTCACACTTTGGGGTGAAACATGTTAACTTATATCATTGCACTTATAAACTTATTCGAGACTTGTAAACTTATGGCAATTTACTTGTGAGTTGTGGTTAGTTGAACTTTTGTGGTTACCATGTTATGGCGTTATATTTACAATCATTAAGTATTGCTAGCCCAGCGAAGTCATAGATCTATGGGTAGACAAGCCTGCTTGGTTGATCCAATTACACTTAGCTGATCGTATATACTTTTAACGTTAATAGAATATTAACGTCGTTTGATACTTGTAAAACATTGTCGAGGTTTGATTGTTGCATTGTTCATAACATCCCTAATCACTTTATTCACTAACTTATAACTTGAATTGCCATCTTTATATACTTATGTATTAAAAACTGTGGAATGCTCACCAACATTTTTATGTTGACCTTTTATTTTTAACATGTTTCTGGCAATAGCGTTATGTGGCTGTGAACAATCGTAACTCTCACACTTCGACGATTCCGCCGTCAAGGTTGGGGTGTGACATATATTTCTTGAAGCCTCTGTAGATGGAGTTGGGAAGAGCAGTTTGGAGCATGGTCATGGCTTTCTGATCTACACAATCTTCTTATAGTGTTTTCTGAGTAGTCAGCCACTTCCTTTGGTATCATGCCACTACCAGAATAGCTGAAGTGGTGCATGGTACATGAGGTATTGAGACAACAGATCCTCACATCCTACTGTCTTGAGACTTAATAAAGCCTTCCATTCTTTGACATCAAGTATCAAAGTCATCAGGAGTGATCAGTGAAGATTTTGTCATTTACTGGTTTCCATATCAGTATTGGTAAAAGCTGCCATTTGAGTTGTTAAGTGTTTCGTGAAACGAAAGGGATTTAAGATGATGAGATCTTACAATCAAGAGCCTAAAATGCTCTATACCAATTGTAGGACCGTTGAAGGGGTTAATGCAACAGTTTCATAGTGAGGAGAGACTTAGAACACTTAACAGATCAAATAGGAAATCAGGTTTTTGTTGAAGATACTATAAACATAAGTTAATATGAGACAGAACAAGAACAAGATTGTATTTTGGTCTTCAAGAATGTTGTATACTACTCTCAAGTTCTATTACAGGTGTTACAAAGCATAAAAATAAATACAAGTACTTGAGACACTTTATACTACATGTTACAGCTGACTATACTTTGAAAGCTAGCTGGAAACACTAATATAGACAACAAGATTAATGTAAAGTCAAAAGACAGCTTGTCTTTTGACTTGTGACTATGACATGTAATAGTTCACATCCTAATATATTATAAAAAGGATAAAAGGCACAAAGTAGAAAGTTACAGACCGATAACCTTAATCTACAGTTGATAAAAGGATATAACTTTTCACCAACTTATCTAAGTTGATGAGTATTCAAAGGTGGCAGTGGAAAGTTTTTCAGCTTTTGTTAAAAGGTGATTAGAGAAAGCATGTCTTATCTGTATTCGAAAGAAATTAGTGTTTGGGTTCGAAAGACTTTGTCTCTAAAGTTTTGAAAGACTTCATCTTTGGCTTCAAAATATTTGGTCATTTGGCTTCGTAAGATTTTACACTTGGCATATTTTGTTTGAGTTGTGTAAAACTTTCGAATTAACTTTATTCTATACTTCATGCATGCATACTGAGAGCTCTTTGGTTGCTTTGGTTGTATCAACCTTTAAGTATAAACCTTACATAATGATACATAAATAAAAAATACTAAATCAATATTAAAAACTTTAAAGGAACTATACAAACATATATGAATGATAGGTAACGTACGTTACTTTAACGAGAGTACTCCCAATCCGTCTGTCGTTTTTCGATTTCCTTAGCGGCCGATTCCCTCACACGCATCGAAGGCTGACGGAGCATCCGCCGGATGCTTGCTGCGGCGGAGGAACCTCTCGGCGCCGCGGAGGGAGGGGTGGAGTTCGATCGTCGCGTTTTCAGGCGATGATTGTTGAGCCGTGATTTAGGGCTAATGTGTGGTGTGTGAGGGGATGAGATCTGTGTTGAAAAGGTTGTGAGTGTGTGTCTGTGTGTGTTGAGTCTGTGAAATACCCAAAATAACCCTGGCCGGTGGTACTGTACCCACCGACCAAAGGTTTTAATAAGAATAGTAATAAAATATATTTCTTTTCATATATAAGTTTGTGTTTGTAAGTAATGACTAATAACTTTTTGCAATCCTGTGTTCCTGTTTAGTCACTTTGCTGCTTAGCACTTTAAAATTAGTAGTCTTAGGAGGCCTCATTCTTCAATTGTATTCGATAACCTAAAAATAATATTGTCAAATTTGTGTGTGTAAAAGCAGATTACAAACATGTTCTTAATTGAATACTTTACAAATCTGTTTACGTTTGTTTTATTTACAAAAGAAATTGCACGAACACCAACAATTGTACATCTTTTACTCATTTGTACATCTAAAGGTGTAATTAAAAACCTAAAATACGTTACTGAATTAAATCGATACTAGGATCACATAAAACTTAGCACAATGCATATATAATAGAAACCATGTTCAAAGAATGAATCAATTTCTTATGTATAGTTCATTGACATTTACTTACAAAGTAAACAACTATTGAAACACAAATACCTGCTCAATGTTTTTACCCAAATATAAGAAATTGATTCATTTTTTGAACATAAGAAATTACTAAGTTAGAGTTATATCTAACAAAACTGCCTTGTTTTCTCAAGCAAACATACACATTGATGCCTTAAACACCCAATACAAACTCAACAATTCAAACATAAAATATTAGGATAACTCATTAACCCCATTAAATAGATTATTTTAATATCTTTAATTCGAGTATAGTTTTGCTATAATTTTTAATTTTTTAACATTTGTTGTGTACCACTAGTTTTATGATTGTAACTTTAACATACAATGATTATGTGTCCTGTTGTAAACCACTAATTAGGTTAATGAATTATCATAATAAACAAGTGTTATACACACACACACACACAAATCTTGATTAGTGAACCGTATGTTACATGAGTTGATAAATACTTAGAATGACACATGGGTAAAAATTCAAATAAATTCATACTTATATATATATATATATATACATATATATATACATATACATATATATACATATATATACATATACATATATATATAAATATATATATATAATATATATACATATATATATATGACGTTAAAGAAATAAATTTGACTAAGAAGGTTATCATAATATAATAGTATCAAAAAATTATGTTGTTATACAATAAAAACAAATGAAGGTAGAATGGTTTAACAACAAATAAATAAAAAATATCAAGTAATGAATAAATTTGATAAAATTTATAAAATTTATGCAATAATGATATGTAACTAAGACAATGAACAATTAAAATTATAAACTAATTGTTTATACAGATGTAAATACTTTTTATGCAGTACTATTAAAGGTCATAATGAATGGGTAAAAGTCATGTCAATTGAAGTTTGTTGAAAAAGTAAACATTATCGAAAGGGGCCTACTAAAAATACGCCCAGAAGGATATCTGGACGCCTCTTTACGGGCCATAAGGCCCTTCACGGGCCGTATTGACTGTCGGGCAATCAAATCAGTCATTCAAAAATGTAACGGCCCGTGAAGGTGTTCACGGTGTAAATTTTCATGGCCCGTAAAGCGTTTCACGGCCCGTTAGGCCTTTCACTTACGGGCCGTGAACTGCTTTACGGGTCCTATTTTCACCTTTAATAATTTGACGAGATATATTATTCCTCGTTTTTCGTGTAATTTTGTATTTATTACGTTATTTGATATGACGTAATATTCCCCGATATTCGTGTAAATTATGTGACGGATGCAATATTCCATGTGAACTACTATATAAACGTTAGTTTATAAATTCATTTCATAATTCAAATTTCTACGATAAGTTTAAAATAATATTTAACATTACGATGTCTTTTTGGGATAACAACTATTTATTCGGTTCGGAATCTAACTATTACCCTGAGGAGGGTTACGGTTATTACGATGAGGGTGCTTCAAACTATTTAGCACAGTTCCCGTCCAAATACGGTTGGAATGACGGCGGCGATGACGGGGGTGATAACGGTGGCGATAGCAGCGGTGATAATGACGGTTCTGGTTCCGGTAAAAGAGGTTTATACGATACGAATCAGGTTATAAGATATATCATATTTAATTTTACTTTCATTTAGTAATAACTAGCTAAAAATATAAAATTGATTAGGTTTTCTCATCTCGTGAAGAATTAGTTGATTTGGCAAGTAACGTAGTGCGAGAAAATGGGTTTGTTATTGTCAGAAAATGCACCATGAATCATCACACGTATTACAGAAAATGTAAAAAGTACGATTCAAATTGTACGAAAATCGTTCGGGCATTACGATGAATGCACCATGAATCATCACACGTATTTGGTCGGCATTCGTATGGAGAATATATACGAACTTGTAGTGAGTCCATAGAAATCTTAAAAAGATACCAATTTTCTTCGTCATCAGTCATTGGTACGTAAACCTACAAAACAATTTAATTCACAGTTATAAATTCATGATTTTTATTGTAAAACATGAAAACAGTATTACCGTATCAACTTCCCATAACGCGGGATATAGACAGTCACTCCCGTCGCCATATTTGTTACCCTTAACGGACCCCGAGTATATTAAGTTAAACCACTCAAATGGGAGAATCGTCCAACGATCACTACCCGGCAACTCTTCTGTTCTACGTATTTCTTCGTATCTCCATATTGTGAGTCTATTTGTCCACGCCCGAACATGCTATAAAATAACAACTTTTTTAATTGTTAGAATTTTAAATAAAATAAAATTTACCAAAAAAACTTTAAATCATACCTCTGTACCTAAAGACACGTTTTCGAGTAATTCACGACAAAATTGTAACTGAATATCGGAATTACCCATGTAATACACCCTACATGTTTAGAAATCACCGTTACGTATAAAGTGAATAACATTTTTAGACCAGTTCCTCCCATTCTGCCAATTATGGTTATCTATTGGATCAGGAATACTTTCCACAATATCTCGTGAGTTTAAAGAGGACTCATTTTGACGTCTTCTATTACCTCTACGAGAAGACATTTTAACTGTTTCGTTTCTCACTAACCGTATATAACAAGTAATATATATAACGTTTTATACAGAACCTTAAATCGAATCAAGGAATAATACGTCACGTCACATAATTATAAAATTTAAAAATGCACGCAAATCGAGGAAAATAAATTCTCAGAAGGACTACTACGGCCCGTGAGAGAACTCACGGGCCGTTATGTCACTTGTTCACGGGCCGTGGGTATGGACGCTTACTGGCCGTGATGTGTTTCACAGCCCGTGAGCGTATAAAGCTGTGAAAATTAAATTTCAAAAACCATACGGCCCATAAGGTCCTTCACGGGCCGTGAAAAAAGTCAAAGGGCGTACATATAACACCTGACAGGGTGTTCAATTAGCAAAACCCTTATCGAAAATATGAATACCTGTCACACCCTCAAAAACCGCTAACGGGGTTTTACCCGTCAGGCGTGTGACCACCAGGATCTCAGATTGCACCAGTTACACCAGACACGCTAATTACAAAACATCACATTTAGAAATCAGTCTTGAGATCAATCATCAATGTTTCAAACTTGAGGAAGCGTTTCGAAAACAGTAAGTCAACAATAATTATAAAACATTACATTAAGTAATTTGACTCTTAAATCAACCATGAGTGTTTCAAGCGTGCGGAAGCGTTTCGAAAATAGAAATCAACAGTAAATTGTATCAACATGCGTTTAAACCATAAATGTTAATAACGTTTAACAAAATGAAACGATTGAGTAGTGATGTATGCCATGAATGCATCCCTAGCTGAATTCTTATCCTTGTGTGTTCCTGTGACCTGAGAAAACATGCTAAAGTGTGTCAACATAAAGTTGGTGAGTCCACAGGTATAATCAACAAGAAATGTGTCAGAAAGCGTTTCAAATGGTTTAGTATATAAAGCATATCGATAGGTAGCTAGCCTATAAACAAATTACTTAGTGTTTCAAATCGAAGCTGACTGTGTGTGTTTAGTGCCTTTCCACCACGTCTATCACAGACCGTGGCAATCGTTAGGTCAATTTTGCACCCGTTTGACCTCCAATCAAGCTAGCGCGACTAGCCCGGGCGGGGTTTGTCAAACCTAGTAGCACTACTCAGAATTATCTTGCTAATCCCATTACTAACGATTCAATACTGTAAGAACTTTCAAATATGTCTCCACTAACGTAACAGGCGATATCAATAATACTGGAAACCATAAAAAAATAGTGTTTGCATGTTTTCTCCCCCGAAAAGGAAAGAATGTGAAATAGGGCCGTGAAAACTCACCTTGATCAATGAAATCGATAGTACGTGCAATTACACCAACGAACGTCCAGTCGATCTTAATAGTGCCTTAAATACGATATGTACTTTAAGAATTGATACTCAATTCTTACAAGCGGGTTGTTCATCCAACCTACTAGACTTACATTATTTTCTTAGAAAATATTTATTTACGCGAGTAGTTGGTGATTGTAACACTCGGTTAAGATCTCAACGGAAACGATGAATCACGCCTTACTTAGACACGTACTAATTAACAACCAAAATGTAAAAACTATAGCCAAATAGCACATAAACACTCATATTTATATACGTATATAAATTCTAAGTCAC